>OX155972.1:16366679-16706017 GCA_944548615.1 Micropterix aruncella
TATTTAGGTCCTCCATTTATAGAGGCAATTGTCGTGCCGTAACAAAATTATAGGCAATCACGTATGGCATATAATCAAGTAATAGCAATGTTGTAGCTGTAGCAGCATTTTTTATTTTATTTATTTAAGAATTAATTACTATGAAACATTGATTAGCTTATAAAAATAACAGGAACCGAATGGCAAAACCTTAACCTTTTGCTTATTTGTTTCTGTCACCCAACTGGGACTAGCCCGTTCTAGGGTGGACAGGACTCCAATATTACAATCAAGTTTGCTTGATTGCTTAGTTGCTTACAAATATACAAGTTTTAGTAAAAAGCTAATGACACTAAATTGCCCTAAAATGTGGTCTTCAGAATAAAATAAAAAAATAATAATAATAATAAAATATTAAAAGATAATATAATAAATAAAATGCAATTCCATTATTTAATCGGCAATAAATATCATATAAAATTCGATTAAATAAAATAAATAAAGTTATATGTGAGAAAAGGAAGAAACGGTCATTAATATTTATTAATATAAAATTACCTAGTCTAAAAAGTATACTTCATTGTCAAAGTCAAATAATTTTTGGTAGTTAGTTCAATGTTAAAATATACTTAACATATATGTTTAATAATTTGTGCACCTAAGTTTTATTATACTATTATTTCTAACATTTGATGTATGGTTAGTCTGTCGTGATTCGATAACCATTTCTTTAGTTTATTTTTGAATTCCCTAAATGTCAAGTTCATTTTTATTTCCATATTGATCAGATTGTAAAATCTCGGCGCAATGAAAGAGTAATGTCTTTGTCCAAATGATGTTTTCCTTCTGGGTATTATTGAGCTATTTTCTAAAACTTGTCTCGTTGGTCGCCGGTTCTGAATTATTCCTAAATTTGAGTTACTGTCCAAAAATAGCCTTAAGAGGGAAGTTTTTAGAAAAAGTTGCCTACAGTCAAGAACTTTAGCTTCCTTATAAAGTTCATTTACCAGTGCCATAGCACTGGAATGTGAAAGTTGGTCGCCTCGAGGCCCGCAGACAAAGGGTTGCACATGTCGGCGCGTCGAAACCCTTCCGAAACTATCCGTGGCGAAATCCAAGAAGGGGTCGGTTACCAAGTGGCAAATAAGGGTGGAGACTAAAGTGATTGGCAAATCTACCGGGTTCTTGGGGTGTTTAGAATTAAGTTATTGTCTATTATTTTTCTATTAAGCTTTACCTAGAACTTATGTTACATTAGGATTATTTTGAGATTGTTTGTGATTGATTATTGTGTATTGATTTAAGCGTCGAAGCCGACGACCGATGGTTAGCTACTCCTACGATAGGGGCTGGATCGCTGGGAGCGCGGCCGGACGTCGGCTATTGTAAGTTTAGTCGGCCCGCCACAGTCTTTGTAACAAGTGTTTGTAACGGGACACTCTCGTAGCGTTTCGCCGGGCGGGTCCCTTGAAGTCATAGTTAATAAAACGAAATAGTAAACGAGCAGACTTTCATTCATCACCACTGCGACAGCGCCACGCGACATCAGCAGTCAATCTGCGTGTGGGTTTCGGTGATAGTCCACGAAGGCATATGCAGAGAAAATCCGTCATCCTACAGTAGCGCTGTATATATGCATATAAAGTATAATCATCTGTAATAAACTAGCGATGGGTCATTCCGGTTCCTAGGTGGAGCCCATTCCGGAGCCCATTACATTATAGCTAGGGATTTTGTGCAACATTTTGTATGTGAACTTTGCATTTTATGATTAAAGGCTCATACTCGGCACAATTATTACCTAGTTGATCCTGAGTGAATTTAACCCGGGAGGTTAAATATAACGGCGGGTGGGGGGGGGGGGCGGGAAGGGGGTGGGGGTATTTGATTCCGCCGCGCTTCACCTTGAGACCTATATCTTTCATACTATAGGTACTAGGGCAAATGAGATATCATTTTCGGATAATTCAATGATGACGAATTAATTTTTGGTAGAAAAACTACTTTGCAATAGAAAAAAAATAAATATATTACCAAAACTTTACTCTTTTTTTACACATACGAAGTTTACTTGACGAATGAATTCGTCATTATTGAATTATCCAAAAATGATGCCTTATTTGTCCTAGTACTTAAAGTTCGCGAGATATAGGGCTCAAAGTGAAGCGCGGCTTAATCAACTCCTCCTCCCCAAGTCACCCGCGCGTTGGTTCTCAATAGCCCCCGAGCTAAATACACTCAGGATCACCTATGGAAAAATTAGGCCAAGTATGAGCCTTTAATCACAAAATGCAGGGTCGATCCCCAGCTGATCCGGAAAAGCGAGTTCTACTCCGAATTTGAACCCGACAAATATCGCACCGACTAGCCATTCCATTCCAAGTTCCGAGTAGCTAGCTACTCCTTTGGGTTAACCATTCCACTGATCCGAGAAGTCATGCAATTTCGAAGAGCCGGGTCCGTTCTTTGGCTTTAAAACTCCACCGCACCGACGCGTGATTCCACTCGGAGAACCCGCGTTCTTCCGAATTCAGTCATAGCTACACCCCTCTGAGCACGTCGTTGACCACACCCACATAAAGAGTCGATCATATCGGCTACGCGAACGATTTTTTGTGACTCGGTTCCTCTGCAGTAGACAGAGATTCGGTGACTTTAATATGTTCAAATCATTCTAGGAATATTACCCTTTCAAAATAACAGATAAGATGTTTAATAATTATTTAAGGAACTATATTGTGATATCTTGGGGTATTATTACAATAAAAAAGAAGTGAAGTAGGGTAGTTTCTCTAGTGAATGAACCCTTAACCCTTCGGCTACGTAACAATAAAATTGGTTGCATATCAGAGCACCGTTGACTACGTAACGACCAATATTGGCGGCTTGATCCCGGAGCGTATTTTCTAATTCGAACGCATCTTAAAATCCATACTAAATATTTAATTATTATCATAGATACATAAACGGCCACCAGAATAATTTCGCGCGTCATTTTGCGGATATTTATGGTACAATTCCATTTTTTTCCAATCATCATTTTTTTTTCGAGAAATCATTAAAATTTTTATTGGTTTATGAGCTAATATCTAACTATTTTTGTATTTAAAAAAGCAAAACGAAATATTACGTTTGATAGAGAATCTAATAGAGATCACGATAGTATTTACAATTTCTAAATAGGGTACCGTATTTTTCCGTAAGGCAAGTACAATTTAGAAATGCCGAGTTGTTTCACTTTTTCGACTTTCTCATATTTATTCACAATTATCTAATTGTTTTACACTATGATATTTCAACATTATCCATATAAACTTTCAATGCGATCATTGCACAGTTATTCTTTTTACGATTGCTATAGTAGTTTCATAGTTATAGTACTTTTTGACGAGCGCGGCGATATTGCAAGAAATTATAATAAATTGCTGCGGTCTACCATGAAATTATGCCGCTACTCGAAGGGTTAAGGGATCCCTTAACTTTGAAAAATCAACCTAAGCGATGTCGGTGCAAGCTATTTTATGTCATTGTTAATAATTAAACATTATTCAGTTATTCATTTTCTTAGATGATCTGCTTAGATTTCGAATTTTTTAATAATTTATCAAAAAAGACCAGTTAATGAACAGCAATTTCTTGTAAATGAACATAATAAAACCCAATAATTGAACAATAAATATTTATTTTAGTAACTGTCAATAGGTATTAAAAATCAACCAAAATTATTTTTTGCGGTGTGTATTTCAGAACAATTTCTATAACAATACTTAATATATTTTCAAATTTCGAACCTAACGGCAAATGAATGAACGTTCATTTTATAGGTTTTCAGCATTTTTGTGAACTAGTAATGGAACAATCAATTTTCTACTCATAACGGACCAAAATCAAAGTGAAATGAGTTTAAACTAAACTACTGATCCATGTATTATTCAAAGAACGGAACTGTTTCTCACTGAAACTTTAAATATGAATAAAAAGCCATGACTACAGTACAATGTCTCACCTCGTGTCAGAAATTTCAGACCATAGATACGGATCACACGATGAACACGTCAACTTTAGGTCAAAAGTGAACGGTGACAGGTAAAACGGCTGTTGCCATATTACAAAACAAAAATGTTGCTACCGAAAGAAAAATACCTAATATTATTCAAACTCACTGTTTTCTTCTTTCTCGGCAAAAAGGACGTTTCGTTCATTCATTGGGGTTCGTTCATTCACTGGAGACCCTATATATTCCAAGGATAAAAATGGTGTATTATTCTATTAACTCTATCTTTTAGGTGACAATCGCGAATTGGCATACGTCGTCCGGGAAACAGTTTCCGGTGTCAGAATTATTGAGAAAGTAATTTTATTATTCTGTAAGCACTTTGGCTGTCAAATTTTTAAGGCGTTGGGGAGACGGAGATAACCCATAACACCTCCCCCCTCCCGCCCCGTGCCCTGATGTGTTTTCAAATTGTTTACCCCATGAAGGTCGCGGAGTCGTACTTGGGGTAGAGAACAACATATAGGGTAAATTAATTATAACGCCATCGTTTTGATTTCCCGGCCCGATGAATAGTATTGTGAAGGCGCAATTTTTTGTTTGAGATGAAGACTTAATTATCCATTTTGACCCCCACTGAAACGATTAGGACCATTTCCAGACTGTGTGTGTGTGTGTGTTCCTCCACAATAGCGCCTAAATGCTTTATCCGATTAATCTGTCATTTGGCATGCAGGCATCGTAGAAAATATTCTAGTTGAAATCGGTCTATCAGAGGGCGCGCTAGGCATACTTAAATCTCGAAATATTGCAGTTAGAGACTTTTCGGTACACAGATACGTTGTAGGGTCGAAACCAAACTGGAATTTTGGTTGAAATATCTCTTATACAAGCGACGCATTTTTTTAAAATACCGCCGTTTTAAAGAAAATACTACATCATATTGGAAAACAGCCATTTTATTACCACGGAAATACTATAAAATCCAAAATTATTGTAGAGGGGCAGAGGTGGGGGGTGGGGTAGGAGTGGGGTTACGGAGGGAGGAGGGGAGGGAGGGGGGCTTGTCTGCTTACCGAAAAACTATTGGGGTGACACAACCCATTTTTTTCTTAGAAAATCGATTTTGTAATACAGTACCGGCCAAAATATTTGGAACGAAGTATTTTTTGTTTAAGAATGGTTTATCTTCCACAAAAATATTTAATTTACAGAAACATTAAAAAAATGCGTTTTATTTTTATCAGTTGACTTCATTGAGCTCTTGGCCCGTTTTAAGATATATTGTAATTAATGGTGCTACGTAAATTACTTTTTATCTTTTCTGAACAATACTTAAAAATAGATAAAATTATATTTCTTTTCGTCGGGATATCAAATTATATAACATCTGCTACTTACAGTGCTCACAAGTTGTTCGTCGGATTTAAATCTGCGATATTTTATAGTCTTTGTTAATAAATTTATTTGTTTTTATTTAAATAAGTTCTCCATTGGGACACTCCTTTTTTGTTGGTCAGTCGTATTAAAAAGCGATAAATTGCAACTAATAATTGAATGTTATAATTATTATCATTGGTTAAATTATTGAGTTTTTCTAATCAATCAGAGCTTTATAAAAAACCATTATATTCATTAACAATGTTATTATAAAGGGTCCGCTAAATAACTTTTTTTTTGAAAATGCTATAAAAAAAAACTACTGAATATTTTTTCAAATTTCTTTTTTTATTTGAAAGTACAATCCCTCCGGTTAATGATGGAAAATAATTTCATTCAAATGGCTGCCTCGGCTGGCCATGCAGTAGCCTACACGATGGGTCCAATTTTTAAGTACCTACATTATCGATTGTGTGCAGCTGTATTTCACCAATGGCTTCACGAATATTGTCCTTTAAAGCGTCAATTGTCTCTGGTTTGTCGGCGTAACACTTATCTTTGACGGCACCCCACAAAAAGTAGTCCAACGGTGTCAAATCGCAGCTCCGATGTGGCCAAACGACATCAGCTCTGCGGCTGATAATGCGATTTTCAAAAACAGGGCGCAAAACATCAAGTGTAGCGTTGGCTGTGTGGCACGTAGCGCCGTCCTGTTGAAACCAAATGTTGCCAATATCCTCCTCTTCAATTTCTGTGAACAAAAATTCGTTCAACATGGCCCGATAACGATCGCCATTGACGGTAACGGCCACTCCTTGCTCATTTTCGAAGAAAAATGGCCCAATTATGCCTCTGGACCAAAATCCGCACCAAACAGTGACTCGTTTTGGGTGCACCGGCTTTTCAATGATGCGTGCGGGTTTTCTGTGCCCCAAATGCGACAATTCTGCTTGTTTACATACCCGCCAAGATGGAAATGAGCTTCATCTGAAAAGATGATTTTTTTTGGCAAAATCCGCATCTTCTGCAAGTCGATCGCAGGCCCACTTAGCGAAGCGAAAACGCATTGGATGGTCAGTTGGCTTCAACTCCTGAACCAATTGGACTTTGTACGGCGTCATACCAAGGTCTTTACGCAAAATTCGTCTCAATGATGTCTGCGAAATGTCCAATTGTTGAGAACGACGGTGAACTGATGTTGATGGCGATTCACGCACACTTTCGGCCACAGCAGCAATATTCTCGGGTGTACGCACTGTTTTTGGCTTTTCACGCGTTGGTTTATCGATGAGGAGCCAGTTTCTTTCACTTTTTTCACAAGGTAACGGACATACGGAGCTGACGGTGCTTCTCTTCTTCCAATATCCGTACGCAATTTTCGCACACATTCTGCAACATTACCATGATTTTCAAAGTAATGTCGCAAGATTTCCCAGCGTTGTTCAAGCGTATACACAACCATATTCGTTCAGCGGAAGGATAAAACTAATTATCTGTCAAATCAGACATGAGGTAAGTATTGCCATACACGAAATAAGCACTAGTTGAAAAAAAAAACGTTACATGGCGGACCCTGTATTATAGATGGCGAAATAATATGCTATTACTTATGGTGCCTATCAGCGTCAACTGCATGTCGCCGGCAAAGAAGCGTTGCCAAAACGTGCTATGACGTTGATCAATCTAATACCATACATACACACATATATATATATATATATATATATATATATATATATATATATATATATATATATATATATATATATATATATATATATATATATATATATATATATATATATATATATATATATATATATATATATATATATATATATATATATATATATATATATATATATATATATATATATATATATATAAAACAAAGTCGGGTTTGTGCGAACACTTATAACTCGAGAACGGCTGGAGCGATTTTCATGGTTTTTGATTTGTTGTATTTGTCTCCGTTAAACTTTTTTATTTCTTTTGTGTTTTTGTGTAAAGTAGTGAATAGGAGAATAACTATTAAAAACAAAAATTGGAAAATTGACGAAAATGTAGATCTGTGTTTATCTCATAGTCATTTGTACGTGGCATGTTCAAGTGTCGGCAAATCATCCGCTTTATTTGATCTTGCGCCTGATAAAAAAAAAACAAAAAATGTCCTATATCACAACGTGCTTCAATGAAGAGAATTAAACCGAGTGCATCCCATGCTGCACAATATGTAAATAGTTTAATTCAATCATGTCTTGCTGACACGCGATTGATATACTTATTTTTTTAAACTTTTTTATTTCTTTTGTGTTTTTGTGTAAAGTAGTTAATTTAATATTTATTTTGTATCCATTGTATTACTTTCATAAAATCATAAATTAAGTTCAGCTAATCTTTAACACGACATTCATTGACTATTAGGCGGTACGAAGTTCGCCGGGTCAGCTAGTGCTATATATAATCTATGCCACAATGTACGTCATATCAATATCGCAACACTTTTCTCATTCCGTAGGATGGGTCTAACGCTATACGGAATCGATGCTAGTCCGCCAGTGAGAGCGGTGAAACTGGTGCTAGCAGCGCTTGAGTTGGACTACGAATATGTCAACGTGAATCTGCTGGAGGGAGACCACATCAAAGATGAATACAAAAAGGTAAGCACCGTGAATACTTACTATCTGGTTTTTTCTTTCCCGGCCCACCAACCGACGAGGAGGGAAAGTATTGAGAATGCGCTAAAACTATTCGTCGAGACGAAGATGGAAATATCCATTTTGAGACAATTAAGGCTATTTCCAGATTGAAGTCTGTGCGTCTGCTTCCACGATAGCGCCCAAATGCTTATTCCGATTAAGCTAAAATTTGACATGCAGACATCATTTGATAATTGCAAGAGTTGAAAATATTAAGGTTGAAATCGGTCCACCAAGGGGGCCCACTAGTCATATTCCAATCTCGAAATATTGAACTTAGAGACTTGAAATTCGGTACACAGATACATTGTTGGGCCGAAATCACATTATGATTTTCTTTTTGGAATATCTCATATACAAGGTACAGGAATAATATTTAAATTCCGCCATATATTTAAATTAAATATTATCGCCATCTGTTATCGCTTGGCCCACAATCGCCCTTAGTCGGAAAACAAACCGCGCTGCCTGAGGCGATCGCAAACGAGCCCGAGAGAAAGCGCTCATCGATATTATTTACGAAATTACTTTTCAGATGAGTCAGTCCTTGAACACTTGCCGGGAAAGTCTTGGGGTGACACAAACGATTTTTTTGTATAAACCATTAGAAAATCCTTAGATCACAAATAAATAAACTTGATTTTATGATATGATAATAACAATATGATACGTTTGATTCACAGAAAAATCCCCAGCATACGGTGCCACTACTAGAGGACGGCGACTGCACAATATGGGACAGGTAAAAGTGATCCTCTTAACCCTTCGAGTAGCGGCATAATTTCATGGCAGACCGGGGAAATTTATTGGAATTTCTTGCAATATCGCCGTGCTCGACACAAAGTACTATAACTATGGAACTACTACAGCAATCGTAAAAACATTAATTGTGCAATGATCGAATTGAAATTTCGTATATAGAATATCTAAGTCTAAGTATAAGAATAAGTCTCATTTTGTAAAATAATTAGATAATTAAAAAATACGGAACCCTATTTAGAAATTGTAAATACTTTCGTGATCTCTATTAGATTCTCTATCAAACGTAATATTTCGTTTTGCTTATTTACATACAAAAATATTTAGATATTAGCTCATGAAAACCAATAAAAATTTTGATGATTTCTCGACAAAAAAATGATGATGTTTGACAATGGATTTTTACCAGAAATATCCGCGAAATGACCGTCTATGTATCTATTGTAATAACAAGGTGATGGTATGGATTTTAGGATGCGTCCGAATTAGAAAATAATATTACTGTGCTCTCCGGGAGGAAGCCGCCAATATTAGCCGTTACTTAGTCAACGGTGTTCTGATGTGCAACCAAATTTGGTCGTTACGTAGCCAAAGGGAACTTCCATGCTGACATTGATGCCACTCCCCTCTCCTAATCCTTAAGAACCAGTATTTCGACGTAAAACACATTTGTATATATACTTTTTACAGCAATAGGATAGGTATTTTCTTGCGGATTTAAAATAGCTATATTAAAGGATTTTAAATGGATGTGAAGAAATGTAAACAGATACTGCAGGATCCCCTTTCGGCCGATCTCCAATTTACATCCGCAATATTTAAATTTTTATGTATTTTCGGCTTGGCGCTACAGTTCAAGGCTTTTTATAATTGCAGCCATGCGATAGCCGCCTACTTGGTAACAGTGTATGGCAAAGACGATTCTCTCTACCCAAAAGAGCCAAAAAAGCGAGCCATCGTAGACCAGAGGCTGCATTTCGATTCTGGAATATTGTTCCCGAAAGTGAGGGGTATCACGGTTTGTATTTTCAGATTATATTCTCAGATTAATTAGATAGATATTTGTAATTTTCAGATAGATTATTTTCATTAATATTTGCATCTAAATATTACAGATTAATATGTAATAATATATTTATTGTTGTTGTCAGATAATCGGATAAATTAATATGTTAAAACCTAGGCATCCAGTGCGGTGATCCAGCCATTTTTACACGACTTCCCAACAGAAAAGTAGTTTAATATGTTCAGGGTTTATCTATGTATTGTCTGCATGTCAAATTTTAGCTTAATCGGAATAAGCATTTGGGCGCTATCGTGGAAGCAGACGCACAGACTTCAATCTGGAAATAGCCTTAATTGTCTCAAAATGGATATTTCCATCTTCGTCTCGACGAATAGTTTTAGCGCATTCTCAATACTTTCCCTCCTCGTCGGTTGGTGGGCCGGGAAAGAAAAAACCAGATAGTAAGTATTCACGGTGCTTACCTTTTTGTATTCATCTTTGATGTGGTCTCCCTCCAGCAGATTCACGTTGACACTTATTTTTAAAAAAACAGTAACAAAAATAACTATAATTATAATAGTTCACTTTTTGTAACGGCATTCGTGTTTTTATTCTTTTTACACGACTGCGTAACAAAAAAGTAGTGTGATGTGTTCAGAGTTCTTCTATGTATGTTTTCCGTTTCTTTATTCCACCATAACTTCTAAATGCTTAAAGCGATTTATAAGTGTGTGATTTTGTTAAAATCGTTACGTCATTCTGAGTGTCATAGGATACATTAACTGTCCAAATATCAAGTAAGTAGTTGACTAAATGTCCAAATGTTCACATGTCAAACAATTAATATAAATATATCTATATAGATAAATACATAAGCCAAAAATGGTGCATAAAAAACCGTAATAAAAATAATTATAAATACAATAGTTCACTTTCTGTAACGGCAGTCGTGTTTTTTTATTCATTTTAATATATTTACTTGTTGTTAAGCTCCATGAGTTATTCCACCTTCCGCAGGTTAGTACTAATTATGCCCAAAACTGTTTCATGGGGTATGTAAAATTTGTAATACGCAGCTCGGCGATATTGACGTATTCAATACGTCATCATTCGCTCTTAAGAAAGCAATTATTAATGACGGTATTGATTTATCATTGTAATCGCAATATATAATATATTATAAATAATATTTATTCAATAATATCTTTGAATAATATGTATGACTATATTATGGAACGTGTATTTACATAAAATTTTATTTACCTATTATGACTCCTTTCTTCCCTGTTCCCACCTCTTCCTATGTGTGTTAATTCGTCAAAAAAATGATATTGTTGTGTTTTAATTATTAATGTTTAAGTGGAAACATGTAATTAGCTTTATTTTTTTAACTTAATAATAATGTAACACATTTATTGTAACAGCTGTATGTTTCCTTAATAATAATAAAATAAAAAATAAAAAATGCTTGCATGCTGAATTGCCATACCCCTTCACCATTACCTTTACCTGTACATTACAGGAGCCGATTCTGTTCTTCAATACGGGATCCGTTAATCAGCAAATCTTGGACACCATCCCGAAAGCCTATGAGTTTATGGAAGCATTCCTGGAAAATGGAAACTATCTGGCTGGTGATCATTTGACGATTGCAGACCTAAGCGTCATGTCGTCTATGACCTGTCTCAATTTCTATAAGAAGATCGACGCCAAAGAGTAAGTCCTATAATATATTTTGTTTTAGATGTATTCTATCCATAAACTACCATTTAAAATTATATTTCTTCTGTAAATTTATAAATAATTTCTTTTTTTACATGTAAAAGGAGTTTAATTTGTTCAGGGTTCATCTCTGTATGTTTTCCGTTTTTTATTCCACAATAACTTACAAACACTTAGAACTGTGTAGTATTATTAGAATCGCTATGTCATACGGAGTGTCAAAGAGTTCATTAACTATCCAAATATTGAGTAAATACCTAGTTGTCTTAATGTCTAAATGTCATTACCTTAATATAAATATATAGTGTATAGTATCAAATAAAAGGTCTGATTGAGTACTTTCCCGAAATATAAATGTAGGATAAAGAAAAGAAGAGAAGAAACCAGAAATCTTTTATAAAAAAACCGTAACCAAAATAATTATAAATGCAATAACTAGAGCTACCAACTACGACGGGCGAACCCGTCACCTCAGGAGCATTTAACGACATCAGATCGTTTTGTCTCCCGTGAGGTGAGCGTAGAAGATTTAGGACAAAACAGTCCACCGTCTAGTTACGCGACACGCCCGTAAGAAGGCAAAGCCTTATCGCGAGATAACCACGTTAATAATCCAGCGGGCTGACACTCGCGCCCTTACTTCCATTTGCAACGAGATTACTCCGGTCTCACGATTAGTTACAGTTTCGAGGTCGCTTGCGCGGTCCTCTATCTTACGGAGCGGTTATACGATGTCATATAAATACAATAGCTCACTTTCAGTAACGGCAGTCCTGTTTTTAGTCTGTTTGTTATAAATATTTACTAGTTGTTATAAATCTTGAAATACTCTTGGCCAAGAGTATTTCAAGATTGAAAATTCTAACGAAAATTTAATCAATTTCAATTTATTTTCTAAAATCTTTTTTGTTGATACTTATTCTATATATGAAAAATGTTCATGTTCTCCCTTGGCCAGGAAACTCGCCAGAATTAAATTATATTGGGAATGTATAGAGTATACAGAGGTAGAAAACTATCCCACAATTATTCCAAAACAAAACGAGATATTTAGCAAACCATAATTGAAGTTTGGTACAATGAAATACTGAAATAATTGTTGCTAAAGCTTGTTGATTCCAGACTGGCTACTGTGATCAAAGCCAGAGGCGGTCGAACAACATATTAAACACTTTTATTTTAGGTTGATTAGCACTCATTATATTTAGATCTGAGGTCAATTCTAAATTGTTTGTTTATTTCATTTTATTCCGGGATTCTATGTATGTTGATTTCTGACGAACTACATTTTTAAATGGTATTTTTTATAAACAAATAATAGTTAAAAAAAACACTAAAAACACGCTTTTGGGCTATGATACGATATTCACATACACACGGCTATGATACAATATTCCATCATGGAATGCCAGTGCCTATCTTACGGCTTCATCATCAGACCTTGAAAACTAATCGTGGTCAAAGTTCATTCCAAGACTTTTCTAACAAGTCCAAACACAGCTATGATACGATGTTCCATCATGGAGTTCCAGTTCATATCTTCCGACTCCATCATCAGATCAGTTTCTGCAGTACCATATTATTATATTGTCATCAGATCTACATACAGCTGCCAATTTTCATGACGCTACGATCCTTGGAAGATGGTTAAATTAGTTACCTTAGATTCCATTACATAGTTACATACAGGTCGACCTAATAAAAGCGTGTTAAAAATAAATAATATTAGAAGGTATGGTGAAATAAAGAAACGGATAACATGTATACATGCACCCTTGACACATTACACTTCCTTTTGTTGGGCAGTCGTGTAAAAAGAAGCGATATATAGAAGCGTAAATTATAATAACAAGCTTGAAAAATATCAATAATTATATTGAATTGAGAAAACGAACGAAACATTATTTTTTTGTTGTTTGTTTGTTTTTACTCTTTATTGTAGAATCACAATTGGCGGGTTTATTTCTTACAACCAACCCTTTTGTGACGTGTTTGTATGTATGTGGATGTGTAACATGTATTAGCACTCGATCGACATAACTGAAAATGCAATTCCGTTAATTTTACGCCAACGGAAAATGATCATCCAGCCGGGAATCGAACCCGGGACCTTGACATTTAAGACCAGGCGACCTAACCACTACGCCACCGGGCCGTATGCTTTTCTTATCTAAATGTTTGTACAATTTAAGTGACTTTTAAATTAGGGATTTAAGTTATTTTATTTAATTGTTACATTTTAATTGTTTATTTTTTGTGTGTATTTTCTACATCCTGAATGGGTTTTTGAAAATAAATATGATTTGATTTGCTACTTGTATGTTCATTTTTGGTTTAGAAAATAATTGAGTTGTAGGTTTTAGCACCTGATTTAAAACTATTTCTGCCGCCATTTTTCTAACCCCTCAATTTCAGACTTGCAATCAATTGCAACAGAGTTATCGATTTATTTATTGAATCCTAAGTGGCTCTCACGATCTGGACTTTTCTTTCGACATCTCCTCTGTCTAGTGATTTACTGATATAATGTCTATAACGATACGACCAAATCTGGTTCTGAAACAATTATCCGTTGAGTATGATACGACCAGATCTGGTTCCGCGTTTTTTTCACTTCTTTGACGTTCTCATATTTATTCATAATTATCTAATTGTTTTACAAAATTATATTTCAATATTCTATATTCGAAATTTCAATGCAATCATTGTGCAGTTATTCTTTTTATGATTGGTGTAGTAGTTTCGTAGTTATAGTACTTTAAGGTCGATGTCGCCGAAAATCCTGCAAAAGAGACAGATGCATCCATGAAAATACCCATTTACTCCAAGGGTTAATAATTATTAATCTTGAACTTACAGATATCCCAGGATAACAGCTTGGTTCAAAAGACTAGAAGCACTGCCCTACTATCATGAAGCTAGCGCAGTTGGCCTGGATTTGTTCACGCTATTTGTAACATCCAAACTCAAAACAGCTTCCTGATAATGATCCTGTGTTTCATATATATCATTATTTTTATTAAGATTGTAAAATCTAACACATAAATTACAGCACTATTAAAAAAAAATGTCTTTTAAAAATACCACTTTAAATATGGAATATACCACTTTCAATATAGTAATTGAATCGGTCAAAACAAACACAGACCATGTGGCTTTGATTAAACTTTAGGGAAATAAATAAAAACATCTCAATGTAAATAAAATATAGAAGCGCAAATTATTATAACAAGCTGCCACAAAACTAAAAAATATACTGAAACTGAAAATCAAAATAAATGTTATTTTAATTTTTACTACAAATGTTATACGAATAGTGAGATACGCGTCTAAAGTTTTATTTAATAATCTACTATATTGACTATATACGATATTTGATTGGTCAATGCCATAGAACGTTTTGGCAACATACAGGTGGCGCTGATAGCAATATCCGGCGAAACTAATAGCAATTGAACATGGCGGCCAGTGTTAAAATAGAATTGGAGGCGATCGCGCGGGTCATTACCTTCAGAAGCGCGGAGTATGCCTCCGCGCGAAAGACCACTGTGTAGGTCAAAGTTATAATCGAATAATACGTTTAAGAGTAGGAATAAACAAGCGATTTCGCTATCAAAAAGCTTTGATTGTTTGTTTAAACCGATACCTGAATATCTCCCAGTACCAGTGAATCAATAAATAAAAGAAGACTCTCGACCGTGCAGATGTGAAACTGACAGTGAGGATTACGCCTGTTGGAAGGAAGCCATTTTCATTGAACGAAAATCGTAGGAAAAAGCGGAGTAAGTAAAGAACCAATACAGCCACCAAGATTATTCCGTTGCGGGCAAAAACCGCATATAAATAAAATACCTGTACGAGGTAAATCGTACAGTTGCAAAGGCGAGACTCTATAAATTTTTAATTGAAAATAAAATACTCTCAGACAATCAGTTCGGTTTTAGGGAAGGTTTAGGAACAACAGACGCTATAGCTGCCTTAACAGAATTTATAGTCGAAACGGTGGATAAAGGATACAAGTGTCTAGGAGTTTTCCTTGACCTTGCAAAGGCTTTTGACTCCGTTCCTCATAATATATTATTATGCAAACTGAGCAAGGTAGGAATTAACTACACAAGTATTAAATGGTTTGATAGTTACCTATCCAACAGGGTACAAAGTGTCACCATCCAGGGCCTCCAGAGTAAAAGCCAGCATCTCACGTATGGTGTGCCACAGGGTAGCGTTTTGGGACCCATTTTATTCCTCGTCTACATAAATGACCTATGTCAGTTACCAGTAGGTAAAATCATCACATATGCCGATGACACTGTTATACTATTCAAGGGTTCAAACTGGGATTACACATTTGAGAAAGCAAACGAGGGCATGGAAATTGTTAAAAATTGGCTAGGAAACTTTATGTTGACGCTTAATGTTGGCAAAACCAAATACATGCCATTTAGTATAACAACCAGACGTCAACCCACTACTAATAAAACTATTGGAATACACGAAAGCGATAGCGTAGAGTCTTGTAACTGTCAGCCTCTACAAAGAGAAATATCTTGGAAATATCTAGGCATCACTCTAGATTGCTTTCTCCGTTGGGATTCTCATATACATAACGTGGCTACGAAGGTGCGAATCCTTGGATATGTTTTCAAAGAACTGAAGAATATTCTGCATTCCAAAATACTAAAAACTGTTTATTATGCTTTATGTGAGTCGCTTATTACTTACGGCATAATTGGATGGAGTGGATGTGGTAAAACCCTGCTAGAGCCATTGCAAGTTGCGCAGAAATTTATATTAAAAATTAATCAACGTAGACCATACCGCCATCCCACTAATGAACTTTATAAAAAAGCTAAAGTTCTTGATTGTAGGCAACTTTTTCTAAAAACTTCCCTCTTAAGGCTATTTTTGGACAATAACTCAAATTTAGGAATAATTCAGAACCGGCGACAAACGAGACAAGTTTTAGAAAATAGCTTAATAATACCCAGAAGGAAAACATCATTTGGACAAAGACATTACTCTTTTATTGCGCCGAGATTTTACAATTTGACCAATATAGAAATAAAAATGAATTTGACATTTAGGGAATTTAAAAATAAATTAAAGAAATGGTTATCGAATCATGACAGACTAACCATACATCAAATGTTAGAAATAATAGTATAATAAAACTTAGGTGCACAAATTATTAACATATTTTTAAACATATATGTTAAGTATATTTTAACATTCAACTAACTACCAAAAATTATTTGACTTTGACAATGAATTATACTTTTTAGACAAGGTATTTTTATATTAAATCCTATATTACTTAACATATATTAAATATTAATGACTGTTTCTTTCTTTTCTCACATATAACTTTATTTATATTATTTAATCGAATTTTATATTATTATTTATTGCCGATTAAATAATGGAATTGCATTTTATTTATTATATTATCTTTTATTACTTTTTTTTTAATAATATTATTTTTTTATTTTATTCTGAAGACCACATTTTAGGGGAATTTTAGTGTCATTAGCTTTTTACTAAAACTTGTACATTTGTAAGCAACCAAACAATCAAGCAAACTTAATTGTAATATTGGAGTCCTGTCCACCCTAGAACGGGCTAGTCCCAGTTGGGTGACAGAAACAAATAAGCAAAAGGTTAAGGTTTGGCCATTCGGTTCCTGTTATTTTTGTAAGCTAATCTATGTTTGATAGTAATTAATTCCTAAATAAATAAATAAATAAATAAAGCGTAGTACGGCATTGACCGATCAATGATATATGAGGCCATAATATAATCAAAACAGAGTTTGCCATTGAGCAATCTAATACTATATATCGATGGCTTAGAACGCAAACGTGTCAAGTGGACATTTCTAAATTTTACAGGAGAGCTTTTTGAAAGTTTAGGTGTAATAATCTCGAAACAGATGAAGAAATAATTTCAGTTAATATTTTTAACCTATAGTATATATATTTGGCTTACACTATATTATAATAATTATTAAGCTATTGCATAGCTTTTATCGCGGGCCTAGGCCAGCGCGGCGACCGAATGAAGAAATTTCTTAACGAAAATTAATTATTTTAAACTGATAATTACGTCTAAACGAGTACTGCTTACGATTCGAAAAAAATATATGTTAAACAAGAACATTTTCCTAATATTCTTAGCTTTGAATATTTCAGATTTTGTTTATATTACATAGCGTAATTAATTTGTGAAATTAGGTCTAACCGAACACAAAAACGACTACTACGCAAATACTATCTGGCGTATTATTATGAAACCTGCACCATTTTAAAGATAATTTAATTATCTATCTTTTTATCTACGATTTTTTTCGAATAATCCGTTTTTTTTTGCTTTATCGAATAAAAAATTCGTGCGCGGCGAAAAATTATTCCGAATCATTGCTACCGCAGCCGCAAATGATTCGGAATAATTTCAACGTTTTCCGATAGAGCGCAGTTATTTGATATCAGAAAAAAATAAATAAATAAAATAAATAAATAAATACCATTGCATAAGTTGTTAAAAATGCTATGCAATAGCTTTACCGCGGCAGTCCCAGAGTGCCACACGTTTTTATATTTATTTTTTAGTATTTTATGTATTATTAAAAAAATCCGACAAGAGGTGGTACTTACCACATTTTTAATATGGTAATATAATAATGTATGTAGTTACCACATTTTCATTTTTATTATACTATTTATATTTTATTTTGTTTTCATCTTTCTACTTTTAGAATTTGTTATAATAGTAAATAAAACCATTAAGCATGTATAGGGTTAAGCATGCTTTGGAGAATATTATGTCAACTGATGATAACACATATGCATTTTATGATGATTTAATTTTGATTAGATATCAATAGTGGTAAATGATTATGCAACATTAACATTTCAAAAAACTTTGTTTGATGCACTTACCACAGTTTTTACGAAGAAGTATTCGAAGCCTTGGTTGTTTGATGCTTACCACATTAGCACAGAATGTGGAGATCAATATATTGGATGTCATGTAGTACTTAACTCATTTTCGTAAAAAGAGTCACTTAACACATTTGCGTTCTAAGCCATCGATATAATCAATGATTGAACCAATATAGCACGACTACCATTGTGAGGCCGATAATTACGTACGCCTCAGTGGTATGGTGCAACAAAGCCAACCAGAAAACTGTGCTTACCAAACTAAACAATATCCATAGGACGGCTTGCCTAATGACGACTGGCGCAATGTCCTCCACTCCTGGAGCAGCTCTAGATGCACTGCTGAACTTACCGCCCCTACATATTCACTTGCAACAGGTGGCGAAAGCCAGCATGTACAGGCTATCTGCCCGAGAGAAGGTAAACTGGATTTCACAAGCACTAAGATCAGTTCTTGACTCAGTCAGTGAGACTCCAACCCTCAACATGGTATCAAACACCATGCTTCCACTCCTTAGCTTTGGAAAACTTTTTACAGTGGAACTGCCGCCCAGAGACGACTGGCTAAAAAGCCGAAAAGAAAAAAGAAAAAAGAAATCGCCCTCTACGGAAGCTTCGAGAACAACTAACGAAAAGCCGAACACGACGCATGGAGCACATAAGAAGACGCAATCACGCTCTGTTCGAATATTCGAGAATATTGGCGTACAAGACCACAGTCAGTCGCGCGACCTCAGCGAGGCACGCGACCAGAGCGCATCAAAGATGCCCTACCCCTTCGGGAACGAAAAAGACACAGCGAACGCGCATACGCGCACGTCAGACAGAGACAGTAAGCTCTCCCGGCCACAAGCATCGGAGAGAGATGGAAGATACGCGCAACCGCGTGTGTCAGAAAGAGACAACAACAATATGGCGCACACGCGCTCTCCTGACGATACTAGGAGCGCAACGGCACAGAGGAGTACTAAAACGGAGCGTGATACGGATTTATATAAAGATTGGAAGACTCCGAGCGGGAAAAGAGCCCGCCACCCAATAATAAATCAAGAACTAGGGAACCCGGTACAATACAATATACCAACAGCAAACAAATTCGACGGTCTCACCGAAGAACGTACAGGAAGCAAAAGGCTGAGAACGGACATAAACAACTACACAACACAGTCCCGAACATTTAGCCACATCCCCCAGATCACTATTAGGGACAGTAGAGCCATAGAAGACAAGGAAATCCTGAAAAATATCAGAAAGATAGTGGAAAACAACAACTCTACCATCCTCCCAATAAAGGGACAAATTAAAATCAACCCAGCCGACTCTAAAGCCAGAGAAGAAATACTCACGGCACTGAGCAATAGTGGAACAACCAGAGTAATAGCACCAAGACCCAAAGCGGAAAGAACGCCGGCGGTTAAGATAGTAATAAAAAACGAGACATACGGGGAAGACATGGAAACAATAGCCATGGAAATACAAAACTGCATAGACATAACACCCACCGCAGTCAAACCTATCGGGAAGGCCGGAAGAATACACCTAGCTATCTTCGAGGGAAAGCATAAACAAAGGGACATACTCGAGTTACTCCACAAAACAACAAGGAAATTCTTCCTAGCCCCGCGTATCAAAGTGGAGGCGTTTAAGGAAAACCCACAACACATAATCCAATGCAAGAAATGCTTCGCCTTCGACCACGCGAAACAATCATGCTACGGCAATCAAGAGGAACCACAGACCACCATAGGCACACAGGAAGGAAGACAAGTAAGAGTCTGCACAAACTGCAAACAGGAGGGACACGGAGCAAACAACGTCAAGTGCCCCACCTTCCAGAAAATGATAACCAGACAAGTGGAACAAGCCAAAGCCAAACAAGTCAAAAAAGACGAAAGAGTTCGGTTAGCGGCTATAAGAACAGGCATCAAATATTCGGACGTCACCAACAAGAGGCACTTCCCCGATCTCCCAGCGAAAATGAACAATAATGAACTAACCAGGGAATACACAACGCTGCAGGACACAACACAACTCAACAGAATGGACAAACTGGAACAAAAAATTGACCAGCTCTTCGACATAGTAACAAATCTCGCAAACATCATCAATGGACAACGAAGATAAATGCAGAATTCAAAATTTAAAAATTATACACCTCAACGCACAGGGTGTAAAAAATAAATTTACGGAGATCAAAGCTTTGGTTGACAAATATCACCCAGCAATACTAGTGCTAAACGAATGCAAGTTAAACTTTGAAAAACAGAAATTCAACATTAACGGATACGACAAACTGACTCATACACTCGAGCCGCACTTAGCCACGGCAATGTACATCAGAAGGGGAATAAGATGGACAGAAACCGAAGTAACGCCAGGATGGGCGGACGAAGATAAAATAATAGAAGGAGTCGCAATAAAACTCTTCACAAACCACAATACAGGAGAATACATCAAGGTGAAAGGTATCTACATACAAATTCCCAACCAGAATCACACCAGAGAAGAAATGGAGGAAACGCTACTAGACGAACCCTCAGTCATCATAGGAGATCTCAATCTTAGAATGAGAGCACTAGGCCACAGTAGGGATGCCGGCCTAGGTAACACAATTAAAAGAGCTATCCAAGATGGAATATGCGAACTGGTACACACCGAACAACCATCAAGACCGGCGAATCAGGGAAACAACATCCTCGATCTCGCCATCCTCACAAACCAAAGAATAGAAGCCAAGGCGAAACACCTGGAGAGCGTCGGATCTGATCATCTCCCGTGGATGCTTACCTTGAAAGTCGAACACGACATAGAGGAACAAAGTATCAGGAACACAAAGAAAATATATGAAAACCTTGAAACTAAAGAAGCCTACCAAGAGACCCTGAGAGAGGAATTTACACAACTCCCAGAGGAAATAACAACGGAAACAGACTGCGAGCAATATGTCGAAAGAATGGAGAAAGCGATCATTGCAGCCCTCGACAAACACGCCCCACTCATCAAACCAACAAGGAGGGAAACCCTGCCGGAAGAACTAAACGACAGGATAGATATGCGCAACAAGCTGAGACAACGAAGATGGGAAGCCAGACACTGCAGCCCGTCGGTGCAGCGAGAAGTCAGAACCATTTACAATCGAGTAAGAAAGGAAACAGAGAAAGCCCTGAGGGAATACACTGAGAAAGGCTGGCTCAACAAGCTCGAAGATCCTAGAAACAATAGATCACAAATGTGGCGAATCCAACGCAACATGAAGAAACCAGTCATGAAACTACCGAACATCGATGGATGCAATACGGAGAGGGAGACAATAAACTCTCTAACAGACGCAGCGATAGTAAAAGAGGCTACCATAGCAGAGAAGGACGAGGGCACGGAAAAAACGACCCCGTTCGAACCACTCGACCCAACATCAGAAGCAGAAATACACATCGCCCTGAGACAATTTAAGAATAAAAAAGCACCGGGCCCAGATGGCATTAGAGCGGACGCCCTCAAACTCGGGGGCGAAGCGTTCCTCCAAGCCTTCAAACCCCTAGCTAATTTCATATTATCCACAGGTCACTTTCCGAAGAGATGGAAAACGGGAGTGTGTATTTTCCTGCACAAACCAGGCAAAGATCACAAACAAGCAACATCATACAGACCGATCACACTTCTCAACATTATGGGCAAACTGTGTGAGAGACTTATACTGTGGAGACTTAAAGCCACAGTGAATAGATTACAACCACCCTTCCAACACGGATTCACACAAGCAAGAGGCACAGCGACTCAAATCCTGCGCACGGGAAAAATAATCACAGATGCCCTCGCCGAAGGGGACAGCGTCTCCATGATATCTACAGATCTTTCTAAAGCCTTTGACTCCATCAACCACAGAGGCCTAATTAAGAAACTGCAGATCCAGAATGTCCCATGCAACCTTATTAAAATAATAGAAAACTACCTTGAGGACCGGAAACTGATAGGAAGATTCCGCACCACTGAAGGAGAGGAGAAGCCTATTCCACACGGCGTCCCCCAAGGCTCGATACTCGGCCCGGTAATTTTTAATCTGTACGTCCATGACATCTGGGATATACGTGACAGAATAAGAGGACTCAAGCTCTCTCAATATGCGGACGACCTCTGCATCATAAATAGAGCCTCACAACCTGACCACGCCACAAGGAGAGCAGAATGGGCAGCGGAATCCATCATCGATTACTACACGAGATGGGGCCTCAAATGCAATGTAGAGAAAACCGAGTGCATCATGTTCTCAAAGAAACGCCAGTATTGCCAATCGGTAAGACTGAAACAACGAACACTACCTTACCAGAAACAAATCAAATACCTGGGCGTCATCTTTGACAAAAATTTGAAGATGAACCCGAACACGAACAAAGTGGTTAAAAAACTGAAACAAGTCCGAGGAATGCTCGGACCGATAATTGGATACTTCGCAAATACAAACCTGGAGACCAAACTGGCAATCATACAAGCCTGCATCGTACCGATCCTGGACTACGGAGTGGTACAACTGCTCCCGAGATACAGTGCAGCGAATCTACAAAAAATCGAAAGACAATACAGAATGGCGCTCAAAAGCGCGGCACAGCTACCGAAAAGAACAACGACGGAGGCGATATGGGAAATGGCTGACATAGAAGCCTGGCACCTACGCGCCGAAGACCTCCATCACAAAATGTTGGAAAAAATAGCCAATCTACAAATACAAGATCTCGAAGCTCCAGGCGACGCATACCTAGCCCACGGAGACTTTAATCCGCTGCGAAGCAACTATAGAATCGGAGAAATCGAATACAATCGGGATAAGAGAAACTTCAGGCGCTGGCCCAAAGAAGCGGTGGCTCCCCGTCCTCTTAGGTTAAGATAGTTAAGTTAGGATTAAGCATAACACAAACCAACGAAACACATGATAAATTGTAACAGTTTGTTATGAATAAATAAAATACAGCTACACAGATTCACCTAGAACATAAGCAGCTGACACACCCCTGATCGGCCCACCGGCCGCAGGGACCCCATGTAAATACCAAAGTAGTCAAATAAACAAATTTCTGATTCTGATTCTGATTCTGATTCTGATGGCTAAAAAGCCAACTACACTGTGAGGCCGGTAGCCTTAAATGGTATACTGATGGGACCAAATCTGGACGTAGGCTGCGGTATATATGAAGATCGACCAAACTTCGAAAGAAGTGTAAACTTGGAGAAATACGCCTCCATATTCCAAGCGGAGGTTTACGCCATTATTGAATGTGCGGATATCAACCTCCATAAGAACTAAGCCAACCACTGTCCCTATATCCGCTCGGATAGCAAGGCAGCTCTTATGGCACTAGCCTCGAATACTATTAATTCAATGCTAGTGCAAAACTGCGTATCACTTCTGAATTCCCTGGGCGAAAGAACAGGGTAATTCTAAGATGGGTTCCCGGCCATGCAGGAATCGAGGGAAATAGTAAAGCCGACGAACTTTCTAAGACGGGAGCAAAGGGAAAGTTATACGGCCCTACCTTGCTGTGGCGTACCAAAAAGCCTTACAAACCTTTCGCGGCTTTATCGGTGTTGAAGGTCGTTGCCTCCTTTAGATCTCGATGTACGAAAATGTTATTGTGGTGTTCTCGTTCTCTTCGCGGTCTGTGCGCCTCGAATGTCTCTGTCATTTGCTGCACAGTTTCTGGTATCGTTTTTGTAGTTTGTCTTTCAAAAAATTTCCTGGGAGCATGAGTGTTGTCCCGTACAGTAATTCAGCCGGACTGATCCCGTAGTCTTCTTTAATAGCTGCTCGTAATCCCATTAATACGGTGGGCAATTCTCTAACCCAGTTCGCTGTTTTTAGTCGCGCTCTTAATGCTGCCTTTAGGGATCTATACCATATTTCTATGATCTATACCATATTTCGTGGTATGTATTTTTTTTTCTCCCAGTATCTGTGTCAAGGCTGTGAATAATGTTGACTCGAACTGCCTTCCCTGGTCCGTGGTAATCCGTATCGGTGCTCCGAATCGCACAATCCATCCTTCGTAGAAGACCTGCGCGACCGTTTCTGCGCTTATATCTTTGACGGGGATACATTCGACCCACTTTGTTGCCCTGTCGATCATGGTTACGAGGTATCGGTAATCTTCTGCTATTCCCAAGGGTCCGACGATGTCTACATGGACGTGTTCCAATCGTCCTGCCTCAATGAATGCCCCTATGGGCGCGCGCGTATGTCTGTGTATCTTTGCCCGTTGACAAGCGATGCATGTTTTTGCATATTCCGCGCTCTCCTTGTTCATCCTTGGCCAAAAATAACGTTCCGCTACCATTTTTCTTGTCGCTCGGATGCCGGGACGACTGATGTCGTGTACCAGTTTTATTGCTTTTATCCGAAGTGCTGGCGTGATGTATGGCCTTGCTTTCTTGGTGGACACTTCGCACCTTACTGGTTTGTCGCCTTTCTTTTCAAATTTTAAATTTTCTTGTTGCCTTATAGTTTTTAGCTCGGGATCTTCTGTCTGTTGCGCCGCCAGTTCTTCGTAGTCGAACGTGTTTGGGCAGTCGATTTCTGCTATCCTCGAGAGCGCGTCGGCCACGACGTTTGCTTTTCCCGGCAGGTACTCTATCGTGCTGCAAACTGCGAAATATACGCCGTGTGACGAATTCGCATGGGCGTTTCCGTGATGGAGTCGTCCAATTTCCTGAGAGCGTGAATTAGTGGCTTGTGATCCGTGAATATCGTCAGCTCACGCCCCTCTACCATCTTCCGAAAGTGCCTCACCGATAAGTAGATTGCCAACAGCTCCCTATCGTAAGTTGCATAATTTTGCTGCGCGTGCGACATCGCTTTCGAATAAAATCCTAACGGCAACCATTCTCCTCCTTTCTTTTGATGTAATGCCGCTCCTACGCAGGTATTTGATGCATCTGTCATTATTGCCAATGGTGCATGCGCGACGGATGCGCTAAAATTACCGCTTCCTCAACGCTGTCTCGGCATTTCTCGAATGTTTCTGTGGTTTCTGCTGTCCATGGAATTGGCGTGCGGTCATTCTTTTTTGCTTCTTGTAAGAACTTGTTTAATTTTTCTTGGTATTGAGCAGCTTTCGGGATGCTATTTCTGTAGAAATTGATCATTCCTAGGAATCTCCGTAACTGTTGAACGTCTGTTGGCTTCGGGTATGTTTTATCGCCTCTACCTTGTCCGCTTTCGGTCGTATTCCAGTCTAGCTCGGTTCTTCCTACGTGGCATTTGTCTACGTTGATCGTGATTCCATGCGCGTCCAATCTCCCGAGCGTTTCTCTTATGTGGCTCGCGTGAGCTTCTTCATTTTCTGAGGCTAATAAAATGTCGCCGATATATACGAATATGAACGGTAAGCCCCTCAGTACCTGATACATAAAACGCTGCATCGTCTGTGCTCCGTTTCGGAGTCCGAAGCTCATTCTGCACATCTCGAAAAGGCCGAAGGGAGTGGTGATGGCTGTTTTTTCCATGTCTTCTTCTCTTACCGATATTTGTGTGTATGCCTTTACCAAATCTAACGATGTGAAAATGGTTTTATTTTCCAGCGAGTGCGTGAAGTCCTGTAGTCTCGGGATAGAGTATCGATCTGGTACGGTGATACTGTTGAGCCTCCTATAATCTCCACATGGTCGGAATTCTCCGTTTGCTTTAGGAAACAAATGCAGCGGGCTCGCCCATTGGCTCTTCGACGGTCGGCAGACTCCGGCTTCAATCATTTCGTCGAATATCTTCTTTGCCGCTGCGTATCTTTCTGGATTGAGTGGCCGTGGTCTGGCGAACACCGGTGGACCTTCCGTTTCAATGTGGTGTTCCACCTGGTGTTTCGGTTGTCTCGGCTGAGATGTTGTTGAGGTAATATTTTGAAACTCGTCGAATATTCTTCGGTAATTCGGCGTTTGTTTGATGGCCTGGATGGATAGTGCTCGTGCTTCTGCCGTGTGTGAGTTTGGCGAGATTATTTTTTTTTGGAATAGGTCGACTAATAGTCGGTGTTTCGCCAAAATATCTGCTCCTATGATGGGCTGCTGTACATCCGCAATTATGAAGATGGCCGCCAATGGTTTTTCTAGGCCGATATTTAGTGTCATCGCCTTTCTTCCGTATGTGGCAATGGTAGTGCCGTTGGCCGCTCGCAGCCTGAGGTCCGCTCTTCTGCCGTTGTCGAATTTCCTTCTTGGAAGGACGCTGACATTTGCGCCAGTATCGACCAAGAAAAGTGCGTTGGTGTTGCGGTCTCGAACGTATAAGCGGTTTGTGTCGTCGGCGCCAAGTTGATCTACCCCTGGCGCCTCTAGTAGTTTTCCGCATGATTCCTCTGCTTCTTGTAGTTGCATGGCTGCTGACACCTCCTTGCGGCGTCCCCGAAGCGTCTGTGGAAGTAGCAGATGGTTTGTTCCTTCTGACCTGCCGAGCTGCTTTCCGCGATGTTCCGCTGCAACTTTGTTATTTGCTCCGCCAGATCCTTGAGCTGTTTTTTTTATTGTGGTCATGTGGTTGTGTGCTTCCGCCCGCGTGTCGACTCGGTTCACTTCTTGCGTCTCCCTCGCTGTTGATTCCATCATTCGATCAGCTAAGTCTGCTAGCACGTCCAGGTTGCTCTCAGTATTTATTGACAAGAACGTCCTAATCGTCGTGGGTAGATGGCCGAGCCACATCGCTTTAATGGTATCATCGGGTATCTTCCCTCTGTTGAGTCCTTTCATTCGTCTCATTAACTGCGACGGCTTGTCGCTTCCCAGCTCAGTCTCGTGGAGTAATTTTTGCAGCTGTTGTGTTTCTGATTCCCCGAAAACGCTGATTAATCGGGTCTTGATCGCTTCGAACTTGTTGTGGGTAGGCGGTTGTAGCAGTAAGTCTCCTACCTCCCGCAGCGCCGTCCTGTCTGACTGTGTGATTACACAGCTGAATCTGTCTGCCTCGCTGCATTTCTGTGTTGCGAGCAGGATCTCCACGTGTGCGAACCATAGGCGTGGTTCCTGATGCCAGAACGTCGGTATCCTCGAGTTGATGCTCAGCGGAGCGATGTCCTGCACTAGCCTGCTGCTTCCCGCCGTGTCGGTAGGAATGTCTTCTGTATTCATTTTTAGGTTGCGAAGATCTTCAGGTTGTCCTGTTGGTCCGTTGAGTGTCTGACGAGTTGTAGACTTTACTCGTTGTTCCGATTCAGGCGCGCCGTCGATCTTGCGTCCTTGTACGAGGTCACCAATTTCGCGGCTTTATCGGTGTTGAAGGTCGTGTTAAAAACCGCGATACAACGTTGTGTTAAAATAAATATTTTTCTTTTTATAAATGTACAGCGAATAAACGTTTATAATGTGCGCGCTGAATTTCGAATAGAATGCCCTTGACCTACATTATCCGGTTCTATTTATATAACTCTGCCAGCGAACTCGTCTCGCTCGCCTATCGTTTGCTCGCTCCCCCTCACGCCTGCTCCCTCTGTCGCGCCCGTTCCGTCGTCTGGCCGGCGGCCGCTGTGGTTGACAGTGTGGCGTCTGCCACGGTTTTGTTCGGGCGTGTCTTGCGGTCGCTCCCCTGCTCGCCGGCCGATGCGTCTATATTTTTCCAATGCTCGCTTTCTGGACCTTGGCGACGTCCGGGAGTTTTCTTCCAGCTAATTTCTTTTCCTCTTATCCCTGTCTGTATGGTTCCTTTCTCCTTCTCTCTGTCTCTCTACCTCCGTATACCGTTGTCTCGCTCGCTCTGTTTATAAACACGGCTAACGTATATACCTGGCTCCGCCGTTTTCGCTCGCCATTCTTCTGTTGCCCGTGGCGCTGCACGGACGCGTCGCCCCTCCATTCTTCCTTCTACTGTTTGTAGTGTCGCTACAAACCTAATGCTCAAACAAATATGTTTAGAACAATTCGTCAACCACTGGAATAACATGCCAGGGTTGAATCAATCCAAAGCGCTAATTAAGGCTTACGACCCTAAGACGGCCCGTGAGGCCTTATCGCTTAACAGGAACAATCTACGCATACTGGTGAGGGCGCTCACGGGGCACTGTGGCTATAACAAACACATGTACAACCTCAAGCTCCGAGACACAAAAATGTACAGGTTCTGCCAAGGGGCGGAGGAAACTTCCCAGCACCTCATGTGCAAGTGTGGCCAGCTGATGAGTAAAAGATACACCCACTTGGATGGTCATTACCTCCAATCTGAGGAGGTAAAACAATCTGGCGCCAAAAGCCTGTTGCAGTTCTTAAATGATACGAGGCTTAGCGCAGAGATATAGTAGGTGGCGAACACCATAGATTAGCAATTGTCGCAGTGCTTCAACGCTCATAAAGACCTTAGAAAGCCCCAAAAAAAAAAAAAAAAAAACAAACAAGGACGTTATGAGGGACCACCCCTCACTAGACTCCAATTGCTCGTGAGTGAAGGGTGGAGCTCATCAAAGGGTTTTCTCCGTAGTAAAAGTCGTCTTGTTGAAGTTGAAGTAATTTATTCCAGAAGGTATTTGATTCTTGCCAGTTGTAACGCTTCGATTGATAAGTCGCAATGTGTGTAGTGTGTGAGTGATGATGATGATCGCGGCTGAATATTGAAGATTGATATCGCGGATATTAGAATGACTGCTTGATGATGATAACGAGGTGTAAGCGCGGTGGTTGTAGACTCGAAGATGATTGAGAGCGCGAGTACTTGTGAACGATGCGGTTGACTGCCGCTAGAGGATGATAAATAATTGATCGAATGTACTGCTTTATATACGGTGTGTATGATGCAATGTTCTGCGCGTGGGGGAAATAAGTGTGTCAAATTGAATCGATCAGAAGAATTGATATTAGTCATCGGCTGTGTATGCATTAATTGCCGAATTTAGTTGGAATTTAATTGCAGTTGGCTCGTGTATATGTAAGTGTGTTTGCGGTTTGGATTCTAGAGAATCTACTTCTTTTGTTGACTGTAATATGTTGGGCGAAGTCCCCAACAACGTATTGTTATACACAATGTCTTGTGAACAAACACACGTACGTAAACACAGTGAACAAACACACGTAAGTAAATAAATATATACTGTGAATAGAAAAACAACTTTACTGCCAAAAAGGATAAGAAATAGGTTATGTCGCAATAGTTTAGGGCCAGGGAATGCCAGTTAAGATTTTAGAGACAAGAAATTGAAAGTTGAAATAAAACTTCCAGCCTCTAATATCTCGAGCAGGGGTGCTCAAACTAAAACTGCTGGCGATCTACCTCAATATTGTTAGACTCCGATCGATCGACTCTGAGAGGCTCCAAGTATGTGTGATGCATGATTGTCCTCTAGGTAGGTACCCTACCTACCTAGAGGACAGGTATAAGCATATAGAGACGTTGCCGAATTTCATGGCCATGATAAATCCACGTAGAATTAAAAGGAATGACAGAAATTAGTTTCCCGCAATATATATTTTTTTTAGTCAAGGTAAGCATAAGTCGGTTCTAAAAAGTTTAAAAAAAATCTCATACTTATTCAAAACTGCGAGTTTATTAGTTCTTAGACCGAGAGAGGACGCTCATCGGTTTTATTTATGAAATTAATATTCAGATGAAAACAGTACTTAGCACTTGCTGGGATAGTCTTGGGGTGACACAGGCAACTCTTTGTAGATATATGAAGTTTAGAGAGAAAGGGCAAAACATCATAAATCTAATTTTAAATTTTCATCACTTCCTAATTATCTGTTTCAATCTGTTGGAAGCAGAAGACTCTAAGGTGATATTGATGGATTTTAGAAAGATATTTATTAAGACAGCAAAATAATTTGAAGGTAAATAACAAGAATAGCCAACAAACTGTAAGGCTATTCTTTGGTTTAGTTAGTTTCGTCCGTGTTAAGGCGACATGATACCCGTGAACGACCATATCTGATTAATTTTAGTTTTATGAGTTTTTTTGAAAAATATAAGAATTAATTAAAAAAAGTTTCTAAGTGAATACCTCTAGTGAATAAGTAAGTTTCTAAGTGAATAAGTGATTTGAAATTTGGATTCAAAAAAGTTGCTCATTGCCTTGGACATTAAGGCTTTGAACTGACTTTGAAAACTTTCAGGCGCGTTTTCTCCTAAGCGGTGAGTGTGTTTTATTATAATTTCATTATATTAACTTGTTAATTCTATAGGCCAGCACTTAGCCACAATTTTTATTTAAGCCCTAAATTAATTACAATTAATTAAAATGTGAGAGCGCTCTGAGAGTTACGCTAAATATGCTTTGCCATTAACACCGTTATACCACAACTGCGTAAAGATAGTTATTCTGTGCGATTGACCGTTTAGTATAAGTCTGATTCCCGGCGCTAGCGGAAGTGGAATCTGCGCTTGACGCTTCGTCAACGCTGGATTTTTATTGGTCAAACCCTACAAAATTGACTCCGCCTATTTTTTCGCTTGTCCGCCCATTTCGAATATTTTTCTGAGGTCTCATGTCGCCTTAAAGATTATTCTGTCATGCCGCCATTGTTATAATTCTGTTGCGTAACTCTTTTTTGTTAATATTAGATTAGTTAAATGAAATTACAATGTATGTCTTAACATTTAATTTTATTGTTAGGTTAGGAATGTTAGGTTAGTTAGGAATGATATTATAACAAAATTTTACCAAAAAAAAAAACCGACACCATTGTGCCGCAAAATATCATATAATACAGGGGCTAGGAATGTTAATAGTCTCACTTCGTAGAAGGAAGGTCATCTCTGACAAGCGAGGCGAAAATAAGATAAAAAAAAAATACGTGTGGCACTCGGGGACTGCCTCGGTAAAGCTATTGCATAGCATTTTTAACAACTTATGCAATTATAATTATTTATTTATTTTATTTTTTCTGATATCAGATAACTGCGCTCTATCGGAAAACGTTGAAATTATTCCGAATCATTTGTGGCATAGCAAATGATCGGAATAATTTAAAAGTCTTCGTAATAAAAAGATAGATAATTAAATTAAAAAAAATCGTAGATAAAAAGATAGATAATTAAATTATTTTAAAAATGATGCAGGTTTCATAATAATACGCCAGATAGTATTTGCGTAGTAGTCGTTTTTGTGTTCGGTTAGACCTAATTTCACAAATAAATTACACTATGTAATATGAAAAAAATCTAAAATATTCAAAGCTAAGAATATTAGGAAAATGTTCTTGTTTAACATATATTTTTTTCGAATCGTAAGTAGTACTCGTTTAGACGTAATTATCAGTTTAAAATCATTAATTTTCGTTAAGAAATTTCTTCATTCGGTCGCCGCGCTGGCCTAGGCCCGCGATAAAAGCTATGCAATAGCTTAATAAAATAAGTATAACGTACGATATGAGGAGATTGTGAAGGCTATTTCCCTAAGTAGATCAACGGGCAGGATGCGGCTAGGATATATTTTGAATTTAGTGTTTAACGAAGAGCGGCTCGGTGTGCGCGTTGATCATATTGCGTAGGTCAATGGGAGATTAAAGGACGCTTCACCAAACCTTCGTTTTATTCGGTCAAGAACAGTGCAGAGCGACACTCAAAGGATTCAGGAAACAAACTGTAGTTCATTTCTCGACGATACTGTGGCAAGTGTAAGGAGTGCTGCTGATCCAACCCAATTATCAAGATTGCAACTGTGTACGCATAGTTTAGACTGCTTTACGAGGACTGTAGAGTAGAGCTTCGCGGTACAACCATTTTTTTTATATAAATGCATCAGCCATGTCATGGTAAAACTTAGGATAGGCTATCATAATTGAATGCGTATACAAAACCTCGTATCTATGGTGTTGTCCGTTGAGGCATTCTCTCGTTGGAAGACAACCCTTGGTTCCGCAATCCTGTCTCGGTGAAACTTAGAACGGGTTGTCGAAATTGAATGCATATACAAAACTTCGTGTCTGTGCTATTGACCGTTGAGGTGTCCCCTCGTCGGGAACTAAGCCTGGGGGCAGAAGCCATGTCATGGTAACAATTTGAACGGCCTGTCATAACTGAATGCGTATACAAAATTTCGTGTTTGTGCTGTTGACCGTTGAGGAGGCCAACTCTGGGTGTAAAATCAGGTTATGCTTACCATAAATAATGCATTTTCATAGGAACAGAACCAACAGGAGTTCCCTCAATTCCTTATAAATTCCATCATCGGAACAGGATTTTGAAAAAATGCGACCAATCTGTAAGTATATCCTTTCAAATAAAAAAAGAATTTTCCAAATCGGTTCATAAATGGTCCTGTCCTGAGTCGAATTGATAACCTCCTCCTTTTTTGAAGTCCGTTAATAAATGGTTATATTATATAACCTGCTTAAGAAATGCAACGTTATCTCTCAGTATAGCGCGAATTATAATAAAAAACCTATAAATCAGCTCAAAAAACCCCCGAAGCCGGCATCTCCGCGCGATCCCGGTAAAATTAACAAGAGAGCGAACAGGAAAGACGACTAATATAATTTAATATAAAAAGCTGACCGCTCATATGGTCATTCATATCTTATTCACTATTCAGACTAAGCAGTTGCGATTACTGATACATTAAAAAATGTTCGGAAAGGTTTCTGTTGTTTTGGCTTGCTTAGCGGTCGTTTCTTACGCTGCCAGTATACCTGCGGTAATCGAAATCGATGATAATGGGGAGATTTCCGATGTGATTATCTCATTGGCGTCTCTAGACGAACCGGATAATCATAATCGGGCCAGGAGACAAGTGCAGCTGGACAAGCAGATCGGCCCTGGAACCGCATTCGGAAAGTTGGACTTTCCTCAATCTGGAGGCGTATTGGTGAGTTTGATTATTTATTTACTAAATTCCTTAATTGTTCTGAATTAATTGTGATCAGTCGGATTATCAGCTTAGTTTGCATTGGAAAGTTTGCCGGTTTTGTCCATTCTTGCTTTCTGTTAGTTAGGTCAATAGCGAGTTAATGGCGTATTATATCATCACCAGAAGTTAATCTTTGCCGCTGCAAATTGTCGTATTTCAGTCGACGGGCCCTGAAAAGTCCCGTGACGTATTCCACTAGTCCTTGTCGTTTCGTGGAGCTTCACGTTAGCCGGGCCCATTGGACCGGCCTTCTGAGTGTGGCATAGCAGGGCTGCGCGCGCTGCAGCAGGTAAATTTGTGAGGCGCCTGATAGTTCAGGCGCCTTATGGTGAAACGATGAGACGGGAGTGGGTACACGTGTGCTGTAATGGCACATTGAAGGCATTTATTACAAAGGTACTTTCGTGTATTCAACGAATGTTGCTAGTGATACAGCAGCATCAGAATTTAGTTGTACGATTATAGTCTATTGATCAATAACAAAAACCCCTTGTAATACTTTTTAAAAATCGTAAACATTGAAAAGGATATGTTGCTGGTTGCAAACAAAACCTCAAAGTTTTATTCAAAGTTTCACACTGCATCCATATGCTGAACGTCAATCGTTTATTTATTTTTATTTATATTAACTTCACAGGCCTTCGCAGTTTATTTATTAACTACATGACGCAGGCCTTTATTTTTGGTAATAAACACCTTGGAACACGTTGTGTCAACTCAGCACTTATTATCATAGTTAGTGATTCTTTAATATAAATGATTATTATGACTTATAGGGCACTGGCGGATACAAAGCTCCGATCACCCCGAACCTCCAAGGAACTGCCCAGGCTTCCAAGATGTTCGGAGTACCAAATGGACCAACAAACGTCGGAGGCCGCCTCGACTGGACCGGAAATAAGGGTTCAGCTGGTCTTGGAGTCGATCATATGATGCATGGACCAACCACCGTGAGTGAATATATTTTATTTATTTATTTATTTTTTTACAATAATTGGATTAGGAAGATTACACATTATAAATTATTAATATAATTACCGCCTATAAACACATTTCGTATTTATAGGCGGATTTTTTATTATTCCTTGATTTTTGATTTTTTTCTTTTTTTTTATATTATTGGTAAATTATTTTTATTAATTGTCTTCTACTGTTAGTGCTACTTATCCAGTCTATTTAGATTTTTTCATGTTATATATATTTTTTCAAATGTTATTTCAGGCCATTCAATGAACAACTACGAATTATTATTGATTTGATTTAGATATTATAGGCAAACCAGTGAAATAGATATATATATATATATATTTAATAGGAAATTATAAAATTAGCAGATAAATAAATTTGTCAATCTGTTATAATAACAGGTAATTGTGAGAGACATCATTTTACGCATCATCACCATAAATGTACCACCAAAATTTCGGACAATAAATATATTTCTATTTCTTTTTCTTTATCAGCTTATGACCTCAATTTAATTAACCGAAATATTCACCGCTATAATCTATGGCGTGTGACATGAGAAACATGACCCATGATTTTGGCCATGATGTGTAGGAAATACATTTCAAGCAACTGTCTTCTCTTTAAGAGGCCGTGGCGGCCAAAAGCTATATGAAGCATAATAATTTTGTGGCCTGGTTGTGAGAACACGAAAAAGAATTTTAATACAATTATGCTGGATTTTAAAAACCCGGTCCTTAAGCTATCATTTCGCCAAAACGAAATTGGTAAATTATTTCCATATTAATTGTAAATTATCTTTATTCTGTTATTGTTTTCCAAAAAAATGAAAACGAACGAGATTTGTTTTCAGTTTTTGAAAAACCTAGAGATGATTCTCAATATTACAAAAATACTATTTACACCAGCGTATGGTTTATTTGCATAGTACCAGGACAGTTTTTGGAACTTCCATACAAAAGATATAAGAAAAAATTGTTTGAAATTACGTAATTTTCAGAAATGTTGTGGCGAAACATTATGTTTTTTCTATTTAATAAACATACCTTTAAGTGATATAAAAAATAACACAGTGATCTTAAGTTATTTTATTATTTTAATCTAATTTTTACTTTATAAAAACTATTCATTTGATAATTTATTATATTATAATTAAAAAGCCAAATCGACTATATTATAGACGACGCGCGAAGCCGAAATCGTCATTGGTAATTGGCCACTGCCAACGGTGGGACGTATTCCCTTGTCGCCGCGGTATACCTATACATCTTTATGTATATATCGAAAGCGCGCGGGCGCGTGGCATTTCAAAAATACCTAAATTTTTAGTCGCGTCAACTCGGAAGGGAGCCTAAGTACTAGTAAACTTGATGGACCCTATAACAGTTTATCTTTTTGTATAACAGATGGACCTCGGTGGAAAAGCGACCATTTGGCAGCCCAACCGCAACACAGACCTTAGCGCGCATGGGGCTTACTCCAGGCAGTTTGGACCTGGGGCCTTCCCCAAGCCTAATTACAACGTCGGAGCCACCTTCACGCATCGATTCTAAAGAAACACAAAACCCGCACCATCCTACATAGTTCTACAATTGGCTGTGTTTGCAATTCAATACACTCTAGTCTTTATTTGCTGTAATAATATGTTTGTATTAGTCTAAATTATTTGAAGACGTGCCATTTTTGCGTAATAAATAAATCAAATCAAATAAAAAAGCTTTTATTCAGCGTAAATACGTTGCGTAGATATATATATATATATATATATATATATATATATATATATATATATATATATATATATATATATATATATATATATATATATATATATATATTTATATATATATATATATATATATATATATATATATATATATATATATATATATATATATATATATATATATATATATATATATATATATATATAATAATATATATATATATATATATATATATATATATATATATATATATATATATATATATATATATATATATATATATATATATATATATATATATATATATATATATATATATATATATATATATATATATATATATATATATACTAGATCAGCGGTTCCCAAAGTGTGGGTCGCGACCCACTGGTGGTTCGCGAGCCGAATCCAGGTGGTCAAAATAGAAGCCTAATATTTGAAATAGTTAGTAGTTCGAAAAGATGCGTAGTAAAATTATCCATCGTTATATTCAAATTGTCAGTAAAATGTTAAATAAATCAAATTAAATCTACGTTATGCATTTTAAACTAAAAGTAGGTACAGATATAAGACCATATAAAATAATCAGACAATAAGGCTCTACTTTTTTAAGTAATTTAAATGGGCACAAAATTTGAAAAATCATGGCCCTTAAATTCGGCCAGATTATAAGGCCAGAAAGGGTGGCCTGTCAGCATTTCCTTGATGTTTTTTTTTATTTTATGTCCTCCAGCTGTTTAAATTTTGTAGGGAGTAGATTATAGAATTTAATGCTAACGTACAAGTAACTTTTCTGTACTTTGCCAGTCGTATTCGGGGTACGCATAAAAGGGAGCTACCGCGGGTATGATGCGAGTGAATGTCTACATTAATTGCAGTTTCTGTGAGGTGCTGTCTAGCATACAATGAACGCCGAATACATAGTCATTACCTTTGCCTTACTGAAATATTCTTTGCATGAGGTCCTAGTCGTTACCTGATACATGCTGCGCAGTGCTTGCTCTCTTTTGCAAAAGAAAGATTCTTTTACTGGTTGCGAGCTCACTTCAAGAGACTGAGCGATGCGGTAAAGGTAAAATGTCCGGAATACACCAACGGACCCAGCATAAAAATGCTCGACCACACGTCGGAAGCAGGCCAAGAACGCTTCGTTGTGACGTCCTACCTCACCCGCCGCACTCCACAGATATTGCGTCATCCGACTTCTATTTGTTCCGGTCGATGATCCCATGGCCTTTCCGCGAAGCGCTTCCAATCTTTCGAAGATATGGAAAAATGGTTGGATTCGTGGATAGTCTCAAAGGACAAAGCCTTCTTCTGCCGGGGAATCTGTTTCTTGCCAGAAACATGGTAAAAATAATAATAGTAAGCGGTGGACAATTTGAATGAAATGTACTTTTAAATTTGTTTTCAAAATCAATTTCAATTTTCACGAAAAGTTTTCAATTCAAAGTACATACGATATTTTTCTAGATTTTATTATTATTTAGAAAATATCATTACTAATATTATATTACTATTACTATTATAATAGTATTATATTAGTAGTATATTGTAATAATAATAATATTATTACAATTATACTAGCTCTTATAGTAATATAGTACAAATACTATCCACTATACAGTTAGTATTGTATTGTACTGTTATAGTACAGTTCAATATTAACATAACTGTACTAACTATTATAGTAGTATTGTATAATAGTAATGATATTATTATTATAATAGTAATATTGGGCTCGATTGCGTTTCTTCGTGAACTAAAATCGTAAATTAGTCCGTGTGAACGTGACAGAGCAATACGCTAGAGCGGAGTGTAAGATGACCGGTTATCACTTTTTCGCCCGCCAAGGTCAAATCTTACACCGCACGAAATATGCTCGAATTTATTTGGACGAATATAAGTTCGGCGGGTAGTATTTATCGACGATCGTTCGTTTCATATCCTTCTCTAACATATTGCTCTGTCTCGTTCGCTTGGACTAATTTTAGTTTTAGTTCACAAAGAAACGCAACGGGCCCATTATCTAGAAAATAACATTACTACCTACTGATGTCATATTATACCATACTATAATTATTATATTATCATATTGCTATATTTGTATATTTGTATTATTTGCATATACTATTTGGTATATTTGCTTGTAAATAGTTGCAAGTGTCAAAACAACGCCTTAAATAATTTGGTTTATAAAGTTGTTTTCGAAATAAATAACTACGGAACTGAAATAACTACGGAATAAAAGTAACAATTCACCTACGTACATGACACAAGAATATATTTTAATGGCAAAATATATATGTAAAGTATTTAATCACATTGACCTATCAATACAGAAATGGTAAACATTGGTGAATCCCCGTTTACGGATAAAACTGGTATATTATTAGGACAATGACTTACAAAAAAAGTCTTCTATAGCGATAAATTAAAATATTATGTGTTAATGTATAATGTGGTTTGTATTATTTTAATATTAGTAACATTTTTTCTTAACCCGGCGTATGTCTGGCCGGGTATTTTACATCCAATTAATTTTGATTATGTAGGTATATTTCTGTGAATTTGTATATTTCGGACTTCCTCCAAGATAGCCCCTTCTTTTAATATCCTGGCAAGGAAAGTATTGTTGACGCACTTCTGTGCGTCTGTGTGGCTGTTTGTATTCCTCCACGATTGCGCCCAAACACTTCATTCGGTTGAGCTGACATTTGGCATGCTGAAATCGTTTGGTCATGGCAAAAGTTGAAAAGATTGTGGTTGAAACCGTTCCTTGAAAAAAACAGGTATGTGGTATTTGCCACTGCAGTGATTTCCGTGAATCGTTCGGTCGTTGCTCTTGAGCTTTCCTCAATCTGGTGAGCTCCCTTCGTTTTCGGGACTGTTCAGTTGAGGTGTCTGGCTGTGGTCGACCTCCTCTCATCTCTTTATAGCCGCCTCCCGCTATTTTTAACGCATGGTAGCTAATGGGTTCGTGCAGGCCCTTTTGATCCATTTTGTACTCGGATCGGCCAAACTCACGATTCAACTCCTATTCAGAAGCCTCCTTGTGTAGAAGGCTACCCCGGGTAAGACTGTCGCGTCTCAGGCCTCACTGCTGGTGGATCGGTTTCTCCTGGTAGGATTGCCTCCCGGCGCTACTGGACGTTTTGAGCACCGTTCGGCGACGCCAATCGGTTGTGCACTCTGACTGATTGCTGGCGGAGTCTGGAGACTATGGACATATAGTGTCTCCTAAGCAGCGGGGCTGGTTGTTGATCTGCCGCCAACCACTCTTGAAATAACCATTAGGCTATTCTGATCCTGAATTCAGAGCCGGGCAAAAGATGTCTTCAGTCCGCGATAGATTCAAACTGAATCACCGCTGAACATACGGCAGGTAGAGTTCGCTCCAGTGACTTCGGATCCGTGACCAGTCGGGAGGTTGGAGGTATCCTGATAGGAACTTCCAGGGAGAGAACTGCGCGCTGGTTACCTTTCTCGGTGCCTCGCCGTAAGGCTTTGGCATCTGACGGGCTCGAGGATTTGCTGGACGGTAGTTTTGTACCGTCCTAAAGTCTTCTACGCTCATCCCAACTCTGAAAGAACCATCACATATCATTATACCAGCCTGGGGTGACGGGTTCGGCCGTTGTAGTCGACACCGCCCAATTGTTTTTAACGCATAATGGTGCACCTACGAGGCGCCATAGCTTAAGTATTCTGATTTTTAAAATAAAATTCATATTGAATCGCGCATGACAAGTAGTTACAGATCTACTGTCATCACAAAGGCGACAAGTTTTCGTTGCATGCCGTTTTAGCAATTGTCTCCCTATTTACCGAACTGAAATGCGTTACACGTCAAAATTGAGCGAATTTAAGAAAAGTGGCATCATGACAAGTGATAGTCGTTACGACGAAAAAACTATTATACTCGCGATTAAATAGGTAACAAATTTAACTCACAAAATAAAGGGAGAATACTTTGGCCAGAGTATAAAAGACTTTGCAAAAATAATTATTTGGAGTCAATGTTATATATAATTAAATATATATATTGCTTATATCGTACCCGAGTCTTCTCTTCTCTTTCCATGATATATAATTATAGCAGAATCTTTTGTAAGAATGCTAATATGACTCTCACTGGAAGTGCCTTGTGCAAGCCGCTGGGCCTTACCTAAAAACAACCGGTAGATGATGTAGTTCCAAAGTAATAAGCGATCTTGTCATAATATATTTAGTTACATATAGTTTTTGCAAGGACCCATTACTGGCCGAAATAAAAGACGTTTCGCGTAAAACATCCATTAATTGTCAATGTTATTATAGATGGCCAAATATATTACTATTAGTTTAACTGACAATGCTATCAGGAATCTAAGGGGTCCTGTTGGAGTTAACCACGAAGACCCATTCATTCAGGGTCGGTCACACCCAAGAGTCAACACCCATCCGGCGGCCTCCACGCAGAAGGGAGAGCCAGGGTACGACGCTGGCCTGCGGGCCAGTATCCCCTAAGTCAACCCGATTGGCTTCGCCGAACGGTAACCAAACTGCCCAGTACGCCGGGATGCAATCTCGCCGGGAGAAACCGGTCCACCAGCTTTGACGCCTGAGATGCGAGATTCTGACCCGGGGAGACTTCTGAATAGGAGCTGAATCGTGAGTTGAGCCAATCCGAGAACAAAATGGATCTTGTGGCCCAAGCTGCACGAAACCGTTCGCTACCCAGGCAGGCTCACATAATTAATAAACGTCTCTTTTAAGGATTTCACAGTCTGCTACGATTGCGGAAATATCTACCATCTAGTATCAATATAAGCCGAATCCCATTTCATTGAATGGACTACCGCTGGAGCAGATGAAGAGTACACATACCTAGGACAGGTGATAAAGCTCGGCCGGGACTCGATGATGGCGGAGATAAAGCGAAGAAAACAATTGGGATGAGCAGCCTTCTGGAAGCTGAGCTTCGTGCTGAAGTCCAGAATTCCCCAATCGCTCAAGACAAAGGTGTATAATCAAATCGTGTTACCGGCTATGACGTATGCTTGTGAGACATGGACACTGACTGCTGGGATGATCCATGAGCAGTCATGGGATGATGCACCTGGTGGTGCAGCGTAACATGGAGCGAGTCATGCTCGGCATATCGTTGCGCGATCGAAAGGAGCTCATCAGACAGCGCATGAAGGTGGTCGACGTGGGTCAAAGAGTGGCCAAGCTGAAATGGGCTTGGGCCGGCGAAATGTGGGTTCCTTTGTCGGTTCTTTCAATAATATTAATAATAATAAATAAACGCTATATTTGCTCAAACAAAAAGGCGAGTTTATTGCCTAAAAGCAATATCTTACAGCTAACCTTAACCTAGTGGAATAACATGTTATGCGATAAAAATAAACTAATAAATTAAATTTTAAACACCTAAATTCAGCAGGAAACAAAACAATAAATTTAAGAAAAAACAAATAATAAACCTGTAATGACGCAGGGGACGCAATAGGGAGGAAAAAAATAAGGAAAAATAAGGAAAAGTTTATGAGCGTGGGTTCAAGTGTTCTTTGAGCCTGCGTTTGAAGCAAAACAACTGGGTGCTATCCTTATACGCGTGGGTAAAGCATTCCAGAGACGGCCTCCACGTATAGAGAAGGAATGCAAGAAGAAATCACTACTGTGACTAGGGATCGAGAGCAGTAGGTTTTATTTATTTATTTATTTATGGTAATGTACATAATATGCAACAAGCGTAACAAATCATAATTAATATCTACACTTTAAATAAAACCCACCGCAAGTTGAGTCACGCTTATAGTGAAGATCGATCCCATGTCGCCCAACTAAGTAAAAACTTGTTCTAAGGCAAACATTTTAAACATATACAAGTTTTAAAAGAAAACCTATTCAAAAGAAGAAAAAATAGTTTAAAAAAAAGAAGCGGAAATAAAAAAAACATTGAATTAAATAAAAATACATATAAAAATAAAATGTATAAATACATAATTATAATAAAAACAAATATTGAAATAAATAGATAAGTAGATAATTAAATACACTTAAGAGGCCGTACACGAAATTTTGCGCATTTCGTGAATTTACGTAATTTTGCAGACGTGAATTTAGGGTTAAAATACTGTTTTTCTATAAGTTTTATTGCACAACATAAAAGATCATTTATATTATTGTCTAATGAGTGAGCTACTTTTTTGAAAATTATTATAGAATTTTGATTAATTGACCTTAAACCGGCGACTGTTTGTGAATTTTTGCTGTAAGAGGTTTAGAATATAACATATTTACGAATCGTTTTAACATCTAAACTGTATAAAAAAATTACAATGTATTGTTGTGAAAGTCCTCTATATAATAAGTGAATTACTTTTTACTACTTTCATATAAAATTGTTGATAAAAAAAATATTTAACTTTGTCAATTTTTTTAGAAAATGGGCGAAGAAATGCTTTTGATTTTGGCCTTTTAGAACTCTCGTTCATAAAATAAAAACAACAGAAATAAACTTTAGTTCAATATCCAAAAAAAAATGCAAAACATTAATTAAAATTGGCAATAAAGTCTTTTAAAACAATCTACTTCTCGCGTTATGATATTCGCCTATGATACGATTCATGCCTCGAGTCAGCTAGTCCCCATAGTCCCCGCCGAGCGCTTCCAAAGAGTGGACGTATCTCTTTGGCTCCGAAAATCCTACCTACCTATAGTTATATTATACCATTGATTATAGAGGTATCACGGCCCACATCGATTTCGTACACGGCCTCTTAACCTTCGGTTAATAATAAGCATAACTATAAATTAATTTAAGAATTAATTAATAAAATATAGTCATAACTTAAATTATAAATAAAATTTGTAATATTTGTAAAAAAAAAGTCACAATAAAATTATAATACTAGTAATAGTAAAGTTTCGAAAGTTGTCTTCAGATCTCAGATGCCGCCCGTGAGAAGATAGAGGTTTGAACCTACTTATAAGATAGTTCGGAGCGGCCCCCTTCAGGATTCTGAAGAGCAAACCTAAGATTCTCGTATCTCTCCTTTCTCGGGTCGTCAGGCAGTGAAGTCTCCTTCTGTACACAGTAATATGGTCAAACTTTCTTAGGTCATAAATGAAAATAATGCAGGCATTTTGCAGCCTTTCTACCCTGGCGGCTAGATCTTCCTTGATGTCGAGAAAGGCAACATCTGAATAATCAAGGAGAGGGAGGAGAATAGATTGGCAGATTGTGACTTTGCTTTCCTCGGGGAGAAAATTCTTGAGTTTCTTTATTGCATGAAAGCGACCAAAGGGTTCTTTCCAGTGAAAGTCATCGGGAAAAATATAAAAGTGCTATTATTTCCTCTTGATGTTATTTATTACGCTGAATAAAAAGTTTCTGATTTGATTTGATTTATTTATTATACATAAATTGCCCGTCATCAAATAATTTAGACTATTACAAAAATATTATTACTACATATAAAAAAGGACTAGACTGTATATAATTTCAAACATATCCTATTATAAAAGTATTTGAATTGAAGTGTTCTTTACAAACTTTTTTAGAATCTATGTGAAAAGGTGGCTCCGACGTTGTAATTAGGCTTAGGGAAGGCCCCAGGTCCAAACTGTCTGGAGTAAGACCCATGCGCGCTGAGGTCTGTGTTGCGGTTAGGCTGCCAAATGGTCGCTCTTCCACCAAGGTCCACCTGTTACAAATAAAGATAAACACTTATAAGGTCCATTAATTTCAATGGTATTTCCTGGAGACAGTGGCTTGAACTGTATATTTCGTACACATTAGGCCGAAAAACATGGCTAATGACCAAAATGATGACCATAGAACATGCTACCCTTCGGCTACGTAACGACCAAATTTGGTTGCACATCAGAACACCGTTGACTACGTAACTCCCAATATTGGCGGCTTGCTCCCGGAGCGCACAGTAATATTATTTTCTAATTCGAACGCATCCTTAAATCCATACCAAATATCTCATTATTACCACAGATATATAGACGGCCGCTAGAATAATTTCGCGAGTCATTTTGCGGATATTTCTGGTAAAATTCCATTGTCATACATCATCATTTTTTTGTCGAGAAATCATTAAAATTTTATTGGTTTTTATAAATATTTTTCTATATAAATAAGCAAAACGAAATATTACTTTTGATAGAGAGTCTAATAAAGATCCCGATAGTATTTACAGTTTCTAAATTAGGTTCCGTATTTTTTCAGTACAATTTAGAAATTACGAGTTTTTTCACTTTTTTGAAATTCTTATATTTATTCATAATTATCCAATTGTTTAACAAAATGAAATTTTAATATTCTACATACGAAATTTCAATGCGATCATTGCACAATTATTCTTTTTATGATATCTATAGTAGTTCCACAGTTATAGTACTTTTTGTCGAGCGCAGCAATATTGCAAGAAATTCCAATAAATTGCTGCGGTCTGCCATGAAATTATGCCGCTACTCGAAGGGTTAAGTTGTCATCGATAATATTGATCAATATTTCAGTTAATTAAATAAATATTTTTATTATAAAATTGTTGGTCTTAATTTTCTTTTTTAGAAGGGCCATTATAGAAAGGCTTCATACGTCTGGACATAGTAGCAAAGAAATGTGCAAGTATTTCCTAAAATATTATGTCTATTTCTACATGGATGACACAATTTATAAAATTTGATATAGGCAAATAAAAATGGAAAAATAACTATATAATAGGTTTGGGGCCAAGAAGAAGAGTAATAGAGTTCATAGGCTTATCAGTATATACTTACAGTGGTTGGTCCATGCATCATATGGTCGACCCCAAGGCCAGCTGAAGCCTTGTTTCCAGTCCAGTCGAGGCGACCTCCGACGTTGGTTGGTCCGTTTGGTACTCCGAACATCTTGGAAGCCTGGGCAGTTCCTTGAAGGTTTGGGGTGATTGGAGCTGTGTATCCGCCAGTTCCCTATAAGGCAAATTAATGATTTATATTAATGAATCAATTAATCAAATTCGTTAACTCGGAAAAAAAACATTCTAAAATTCTGGGAAAAAATTGTCGCTAGAATGTTTAAAATCTTACGGCATTTTCCCAAATAGTCCTGTCTAGGAATTCATAGAAAAACTAGAAAATATATTAGGAGAAATAAAAAAACGACTGCCGTTACAAAAAGTGAACTAGTATTGTAAATATGTATAGTATAGTAAAATATTGTAGTAAGTATTGTAGAGGTAGTATAGTATAGTAAAGTATTGTAGAAGTATTGTAAGTAAAGTAACTAGTACCTATAGTAAAGTATTGTAAATATTTTCTCTATCCTTTTTTATGAAATATTTGCTGTTTTCGGAATGTACTCAATCAGACCTTTCATTTGACACTAAACACGATATATTTTTGTTAATTTATTGACATTTGGAGATTTGGACATTTAGACAACTACTTACTTGATATTTCGAGAGTTAAGGTACTCTATGACACTCAAGATGACATAACGGTTCTAATATTATTAAATACTTCTGAATCGGTTCGAGTGTTTAGAAATTATAATAAAGAAATGTGATAAAGAAAAGGAAAACAAACATATATGAACCCTGAACACATTACGCTCCTTTTTTGTTGGGCAGTCTTGTAAAAATTAGACAATGGTATACAAATGTCAATGAATTTCATTTGCAAAAAATCTTATACTTTTTTGTTTGTTTCTACTTTTTAGTGTGAAATCACAATGGGCTGGCTTATATACCGAGAAGAGATTAACATATGATAATCTCTCACAACCAACCCTACATACACGGGGTATATTTTGAAATTCTCTTTTACCTTACTCACTTCACTGTCTCTTCACTTTCACAAAATAAAATTTACACCATTTTTTACTTCGAATATAATAGTTTACGTAACTACTATTATTACTAAAAAAGCTTAAATTTTATCAGTTTGCTGATTTATTTAATCTATACTAATATTATAAAGAGGTAAAGTTTGTGACGTTGTAGGAAGTAATCTCTGGATCTACGGAACCGATTTTGAAAATTCTTTTACCAATAGAAAGCCACGTTATTTGTGAGAGTCATAGGCTATATATTAATCCGAAAAATGAAAAGACTTTTTCGTGGTAGTCGGATTTCCAAAGTAAGTCGGAAAAAACGGTCGAACGAAAACGTTTCTAACTAACGCTGCCTTAACGATGAGAGATATATGATTAAGTTTTAGAGAATAGTTGTAGAGCTCGATAATGCCTACAAAAAAGTCAGCGACAGCATATGTCTAACTTTTATATTTAAGTAACAAAAAGTAGTATTTTATATTAAAAAAATAATTTAAATCGTTAGGTCATGTTTATTGGTCATTATGGGCTCAATTGCGTTTCTTCGTGAACTAAAATCGGAAATTAGTCCGTGTGAACGAGACAGGGCAATACGCCAGAGCGGAATGTGAGATGACCGGTTGTCACTTTTCGCATTAAAACTGCCCGCCAAGGTCAAATCTTACACCGCACGAAATATGCTTGAATTTATTCGGACGAGTATTAGTTCGATAGGTAGTATTTATCGACGATCGTTCGTTTCATATTCCGCTCTAACTTATTGCTCTGTCTCGTTCGCTTGGACTAATTTTAGTTTTAGTTCACAAAGAAACGCAATCGGGCCCATTATCAACAATTATGAATTATTATCAAAATAAGTATATTTATCGTCTCAAGTGTTTAAAACAAAAGACTTTTCCCTTTTGCTGCATACATAGTTTAAGAGATAATACGACATAGGTATGTAAAAATATAACCCTTCTTTTGGCAGTCAGGAAATAAATCATAGCACTCAGTACTAAGCAAACCACACTCATAATTTCATCACAAGTAAAGAGTTTTACCACCCAACGAAGTGGGCACGGGTCAGCTAGTAAATATAACTCGTATTTACTGTGTAATTAAGGTTTTAAGAAAAAATGCCAGACTCCCTATCGAGCGCTAGAAACTGACGACGACTTTACTAGCTATTGGCACAATTAACAGAAACACTATGAATCCCAAATTAATTATAGTAGGTAAGCCGGGACATTTATTTAATTTACAATGAGTTGTAAACTAAATAAATGTCCTGGCTTACTATAATTAATTTAGGAGAATACAAGCATATTTTCACTGAATAAATAATCAAACTTACCATTACACCTCCAGATTGAGGAAAGTCCAACTTTCCGAATGCGGTTCCAGGGCCGATCTGCTTGTCCAGCTGCACTTGTCTCCTGGCACGATTGTGATTATCCGGTTCGTCTAGAGACGCCAGTGAGATAATCACATCGGAAATCTCCCCATTGTCATCGAATTCAATCACCGCTGGTATACTAGCAGCGTAACAAACAGCTGCTAAGCAAGCGAAAACAACAGAAATCTTTCCGATCATTTTATATTGTATCAGTATTCGCAACTGCTTAGCCTGAATAGCGAATGAGGTATAAATGACCAGATGAGCGGTGAGCTTTTTATATCAAATCATTTTAGTCGTCTTTCCTGTTCGCCCTTTTTTTAATTTTACTGGAATCGCGCAGAGATGCTGGGTGCGGGGGTTTTTGAGCTGATTTATAATTTACGCGTATTTTGCAGTGTACTGGGAGATAACGCTACCACTGTTAATCAGATTCAAGGTAATATAATTATAAACTATCTATATAATAGGTTATATCTAATTTGTATATATTAAAAAAATATATTTGTTTGTTTTTTTGCAAAAAATCATTACATTTGGACCATTAATTTGGGTATTAGATTTTATTAATACGATAGTACGTTTTGGCAACTCTTCTGGGCCGGCGACATGTGCTGATGGCATTGTCTGTCGAAACTAATAGCAATTTATTTGGCTATCTATAATGACATTCATAAGGAATTGCTTTTTTATAAAGGACCGATTCATTCATTAAGATTGCTTTATAATCAATCATTTAACCAACGATAACAAATATTAGAATCCAAATATTAGTTATGTTTATCGCAATTTTATATAGCGTCATTACATAAGAGAAAAACATACGGAGATATTAGAATGCCATCTATTAGTCTATTTAAACTTCAAAGCGTGTAACTATTACGTATTTCAGACCTATATACCAAATGAAACATTGACATCTGAGAGCTATGATTTTAAAATTCGTTTGTTATTATATTATTATGTTATTACAGGTGTGTTTAGAATGCTATCTATTGAGGTACTAAACATAAGAGAAGATTAATAAATACTTGGAACTATGAGCGCACTCTACACGTTGTGTTTCGTAGTAACGTAGTACCGCATTGAGCAATCTATTTTTTATTTTATTTTATTTATTAATTTACAATAACTTTATAATTATGTCATATACACACCATTAACATACTATGGTTGATTTGGGAGAGATTGAGCACATCCTATATGTACGGTTGTACCCTATATATACGGTTGAACGGTCATCATCATCATCATCATCATCATTTATTCATTCCATAAAAGCATTTCACAATACTGAGGAACATGTCAAATTTTACAATCATAATTTACCGGATGAGAAAACCGCTTTGATTAATTAAACGAAAAAATATATAATTGTAATCAGAGGTGATTACTTAAAAATAGTCAAATTTACAAAATAATCAATAATCAAACAATAAATAATAATCAATACAATGAAAAAGAAAAATTCTGAAACATGCGTAATTAAAAACAATGTCAATAAAATCTAAAACTTAGTGCGAAAGTACAGTCATAATATGGTTATTTATAATCAAGCAACTGTGGACGCAATATCATAAAAGTCGTCCAGTTTGTAAAGGGCAAGTTTGACTAACTGATTTTTCAAGCAGATTTTATATGCTGCCATCTCAAGTAGGGGTGTCCACTTTGAAAATACATCGATGTTTTTTTCGATGTAATGCATCGAGACTGTTCATCGATATATTCCGATGCATCGGTTAGAAACATCGATGTTTTTCAAAATCGAATGGTTTTTCTGACATATGTAATCAGCTGATTCAGCTGTTTAATTTTAATTAAAAAATGAAGGCAATGCTTAAGATCATTCTTTATTATTATTAAAAAAAACAAACATAATACAAATCAAATATAATGAAATTCCGGTAAGTATTATAATCCTAAGTCCAGTGTTCTTTTGGAAGACTTTGCAAAAATAACAGTTTATTTAATCGTTTCCCTTTCAGTCTGTTCCGTTGCTGATTAACGATTTGTGCCGCTTTCGAAAATAAACGTTCAGATGGTACTGAAGTTCCCACCATGGTCAAATATTTATACGCAATGGTATGGAGTTTAGGAAGCTGAATTTTGAGGTCATTCCAAATTTCTAATGGGTTTTCATTAAGTCTTCCTACTGGACTACGCAGGTAAATAGACAGCTCATCAGAAATCGCATCGTCGGACTTCGCCGTTTTCCAGCTCTTGTGTACTAGTTTGTGGTGATCATCCCATAAAGAAAAAGTTTCTTCTGCTTTGTCAGAATGATCTGAAGAATCAGATTCTACGGCCTCATTTTGTTGTATCGTAATTTTAATCAATTCTTTGACTTTTGCCACAGCCGAGGAACAAGCAATTGGGTCCGTAAAATGCATTTTTTTGAACCTCGGATCCAATATCGTGGCTATAGCGAGGGGTATCACTCTCTCTATAACACCCATTCTCTTGTCGATCTCTTTAAGGACCAGCGATTGCAATTCTTTGGCAATAGGATCTTCGAATTTAAGAGGTTTGATTTTCAAAAGAAGACAATGGATAAGTGGTATTACCTTGCTGCTAGTGCAGTACTTATCACCTGACACTTCCTTGGTTGCAGCTTCGATCGGTCGCAGAACTTGTAAAACCGATGAAAGAATTGATAACTCTGAAGCTGTAAGCATCGGTGGTGCATTTTTATGTTGAATAATTATGTTATTAACGATAGTGCGAAGCTCCAAAAGTCTCTCGATCATGTAATATGTACTATTCCATCGGGTCGGGACCTCTTGTATTAATTTAGTTTCTTTCTGGGTAGCTTTACGTAATTCGTTACTGGCTATATTACTCTGTTTAAACCATGTCACAATATCTTTGACTTTATTTATTAAGTTTCGCAGCTCTGTACACTGTTGCATAGAATTTTGAGCTACCAAATTCAAGGTGTGTGCAAAACATGGTATGTGTTTTTTACCAAAAGCCAAATCGACCGCCTTTACCATGTTGGATGCGTTGTCTGTTACTACAGCCGAAACTTTGTTTGTGTCAACACCCCATTCAGCACAAATATTCAGCAGCATTTGAGCGATGTGTTCTGAAGTATGACGTTCATTTGACTGGTACACTCCAAGAGTAATTGAAAATAGTTCATTTCCGATGCCGAAGTGTGCCGTTATTCCTAAAAAACTTCTCATAGTCATTGTTTCAGACCACATGTCAGTAGTAAGAGCAAGGTTGTCAATATTTGATAACTTTTCTTTGAAAACTGTAGATAGCCCTGCGTATTTATCATCAACCCATCGAGTCAACGTAGTCTTACTGGGAAGTTTATAATGCGGCGCAATAACTTTAATCAAACTGCGAAAGCCTTCATTTTCAATAATTGTAAATGGTTGATTGTCTTTACATATCATATAAATTAAGGCATTATTTATCTTCACAGTTTTATCGCCACTAGGCGAATAAGCATAAACTTCTTCAAAACTTGAAATAATAGTTTTTTGACGTTTTGGAGCTGGAGGAGCAGGAACATATTCGTCGTCTTTTAAAGAGTCAGATTTTTTACCAGCTTCTGTAGTCAATCCTATTACACCAGCAGAGCTTGTTGACGGTAGCAAATCAGCAGCATTAGGGACAGATTGTGTAAAAGTAAGTGTATGTATTATATTGCCGGCGATAATGGATTTTTTCGAATTCTCATTATTGAACTCAAGAAAAGCTGCTTTATGTACATGTTTTATATGACCAATTAAGTTGGTTGTATTGACACAAGATTTTATACCTTTTTGACAAAGTCTGCATTTTGCGGAGTTACTGTCTCCATCAATTTTATCGTAAAACTTCCATATACCACTTTTCTTGGAAGGTGCCATTGTATAGTATAATCAACCTGAAAAAAACGTTTATTAATGAAAAACCTGAAATCGATAAATGTATCAATCGACATTCGATAATTAACAATTCACACACTAATGATTACCTACTATCTGCAACCATAATCATATTAGTAAATAATTTGTGTTGTATTAAATTATCTTACAAATGACAAAGTACATATCTTCTATTTATTCTGTCAATCAGTAAATTGTAAAACTAAACTTTTACTCTTGTTCACGAGAGTATAAATGTTAAATGATTTAACCTAAAAACCTACTTTATTACTTCACTTACCTGTCCAATCAAACATGTACGGAAACATTGAGATTTTCCTTACAACAATCCTATTCCGTTCTGTAAAGTGTGCACATTCACGACACAATTAAAATCAAATGTAATTAAACGTACTATTCAAAGAGCACAAAGCAGACAGAAGTCAGAACGCAGACTCAGACAGTAGTCAGAGACTACAGACATCGATATAGACAGATTAACCATTTGACAGAGACGATTTTTTTAAATCCACCCTACCACGCACAGTGTTGCCAAGTTCCAACCAGATAAATGTCAATTTCTAGAGAGGAGGGTTTGAACCTTGACAGTCATCGATATATGGATATATCGATGTTGACAGCAGCCAACTAGCGCCACCAACAGGTTTCATATTATAACTTCATAACATGACATAATAAATCAGAGCAAATAAAACAGTAATAGTTAATTATAACCGATAACATTTTGATTTCAATCGATACATCGAGTATATCAATAACTTTCCAAAACATCGGATCGATTCGATGCATCGTATTGTAAACATCGAGTGAATTCGATGCATCGATGTATATCGGACACCCCTAATCTCAAGTCTTCTCGTCGATGACGGCAAAGCATTGAACAATTTAAAACTAATATATAAAAATGTTTTTTGATATTTAGTCAAGCGTACTTTAGGCCAGTGTTCCGCAAAATGTTTGTGATCAAGGTACATCTACCAAATCAAGAAATTTTATAGGTACACCAAAGAAAAAAACAATGACTATTTTATATTTATTTATTAATAAAATCAATGTAATATGCACAGATGTTTAATGAGAAATATGAGCCTGCTTAATCAGAGCCCAGGCGATCAAAATTTGGATCAATCGTTCATAAGGCTGCTCTCTTCTCTTCGTCGATCGTCCTCAGGCGTTCTCTGACATGAGTAGGTTGCATTATCTTCACAAAACTTGTAATTTTTTCTGCGGCACACCAACTAATGGTCATGGTACACCAGTGTGCCGCGGCACATACTTTGCGGAACACTGCTTTAGGCAATAACACATTGTTTTTATGTCGCGTATTATGGCTATGACGAGTGGCGTGAAGCTCGCAATTTAAAAGATTCTCTTTGGCGTATAAAAGGCACTGATATATGTACATGGGCGACATGGTAAGGATACCAGCTTTAATAAAAAAAGGGGCGCTGTGTTTCTCTGCGTACACCAAAAATTGTCCTAACGGCTTGCTTTTGTAGCACAAAAACGCGATGGATATCGGTTGCGTTACCCCATAGTAGTATCGCCTAAGACATCTTTGAATGGAAGCAGGAGTAATACACACTGATCGCTGCATGTTCGCCAGCCAGAAATTTCACCTTTCTTATAGCATATACTGCCGATGACAAAGTTGCACACAAATTATTGATATGTTGATTCCAGTTTAAATTTTCATCTAATGTGATCCCTAAGAATTTAGTATTTCTGACAATATTTATATTTTCTGATTCCATTTTAATCGTAATATTTCCTCTTTTTAGTAGTTGATTGCATAAATGTGTCAACCCACCTCAAGCAGAGTAAAATTGGAATAGTAGATCATCTCCATACAAACCGCCTATTTTGCACTCCTACAAGAGCTCGTTGTTCGTACGCTACTACTGCATAGATTCTCAGGCGCCTCGCTGGCAGCCAGTCAGGTCTGCCGCGCGAAAACTAGGTATATAAAAGTGGAATGCTATTTGTACAGGCTGTAATGTAACCTATTAGAAGTTGCATTCACGAGTTTTTTTTTGTAGGAAACTGTTATTGTTCATTTAACAGCGTTCTACATTTCGCCAAAATTGCAACCATCATGGCGAAAGTTAAATATTATCCTTACATATAACCTATATACTAAATATTGCTTTGCATATAACCTACGCAGCTGGTCAATCTTCTTCAAATAAAAGCAATCTTCACAACGCGTAAAGCGTTGTGAAGATTGCTTTTATTTGTCAACGTAGTGGATCCAAACAAAACAGGCGGTTTAACAGCACTTAGACGCGTTTAGTAAAACACCTGATCAAGAGCGTTTTACGGATGTTTTTATTTCAAAGGCCGTAAGTTTTATATTTTATTAGGCATGTTTGTTCCAGTGGGTGACAAATGCAGTAGTTGATGTGCTAATGGGCCCTTGATGAGTTGGCCACGAAGACCCATTTTGTTCAGGGTTGGTCACACTCACGGGTCAACACCCATGCTACGGCCTACACGCATGAAATAAAAGCCCGGGCAGGACTCTTAGTTTCCCCTGAATGGTCTGCGCACCGTGTGGTGTAAGCCAATCGATTTTGGATTCTGACTAACAGTCGGGGCAGTCTGGAAGCAGTACTGTTTCCTATAGATCGGGGGTGTTTGCTGACTTTACGGCGACTGCTCTTGAGACGACCATCGGCTACCCGATTCCGAGTGAACAGCCGGGCAAAAGATGCCGTGGTCCGCGATAGATTCGGTTTACATCGTTTCACCGCTTTGTAAGGAAGATGACCGCGTAAGCGACTTCGAACAGTCGAGTGACCGGAGTAATCTGGTCGGAACTGGAAGTAAGGGCGTGAGTGTAAGTCCGCTGGGTAACATACCTGGTTATCTCGCGGATAAGGCGTTGGCCTCTTACGGCATGTGGCGGAGCTTGACGGTAGACTGTTTTGTGCTAAGTCTTCTGCGTTTACTTCACGGGAGTTAGAACGTACCTACATTTCGTTAAATCTTCCTGAGGTCCGCCCGTTGTAGTTGACAACTCTAGTAGTTGATGTAATTGCAGTCGTGTATAGTATTAGATTTTGATGAGTATAGCGTTTTAGATGTTAGATATAGTTGATGACTGCTCTCTCTCTCTCTCTCTCTCTCTCTCTTTAATACTAAAGTTAACAGAGATAAACGATTTTCTAAATGATTCGCACATATATAGATACAATATTTAATTTGCAACGTAGAATAATAAAACTTTTAGTAAATAAAAATATGTTAACACAATGTAAAAAGAACTATAACTTGTTGTTTAAGCGATGCGATATATTACCTATACATGAAAAAAATACATACTTACTAGCAATGGAGCATTTTAGAAATTCAGAATTTAAAATACCAATACAGTACAATAGGAATGTTAGAGAAAAAGTCCGTAAAAGATTTGAAGAGCCAAGAGCGAACAACTACTATGGTGAAAGGACGTTAAAGTACCTCATTCCAAAAATCTTTAATACTATTGTATCTCAGGAAGACTGTGTAAGCGTGAGCAAACAGATGTTTAAAAAGAGATTAAAAAGCTACCTGTTGGACGTTTATAGTGAAATTAGTGGTCATAAGTAAATTTGTTATACGTTTCTATAATTTAAGCTTGTGGTAATACTGACCTAATTTAAGCCTGTAGTAAGACCAGTAGTAATACCTACTGCTGTGCATTGTTTTTTATATTATTGTCTTTTTGTATCACAAAATTAGAAGTGTAAGACTAGAAAAATAAGAGTCTGTCTCGCCAACAAACTGTATACCAGTTTGGCGAGATTTTAATATTAAAAAAAAAATATTTTTTCCCTGAATAAAAAAAAAAAAAAAAATCTTGTCACCTTCAAAATATTCTGGTATTCAATCAATACCTTTACTAAATCCATCAATCTCATCTTAGAAATCTTCTGCACCAACAGACTAAAGAAAGTAATAATAATAATAATAAAAGCCTTATTGTACATTGACAACACTGACCGTATTGTACATTGTATCGTATCTAATTTTGAAATGTTTTCATGTTCTTTAGCTGCCAGTTTGTTGATCAGGTTGTCTTTCGACATAGGCCTCCCCCATTTCTTCCATTCATCTCAGTCCCGAGCTAACCTTCTCCATCCCTTGTAGAAAGTAAATAGGAAGTGTTAAATATTTAAATCCTGATCTCCCGGCTTCTTGCCCTTTCTCTCTAAATTAATTTCCTGATATCTGTTAAAGTCTCCTTTCATACACCTAAAAAAATGGTTTATCCATAAGTAGCTATTTTGTATCAATCTAGCCAAATGAATTATTCGGAAGATATGCCAATGTCTGCATTTTATTAGTGTTATTCTAGCATCTTATAGCTAAGTAACCATTTACGCTTACCTTTTGGGTTAACTCTTACCTCGGTGCCCATATGGACGACAATCTCTCATGGCGGCCACATATTCGAGAAATTGCGACGCAAACTCTTCGGTCGATTTCATTCGCTGAATATGCTGAAAAATATCCTCCCGGAGGAGAGCAAGATTACGATTTGTCGGTCTGCTCTACTCCCCCCTTCTGGATTATGGAGATGTCGCATTTCTCGACCTCACAGAGGAGTTAGCCACCAAAGTTGAGCGTCTCCAAAATGTTTGCATTCGGTATATACATGGCCTCAGAAAGTTTGACCACATCACGGAGTACAGAGAGAAGCTTCACTGGCTGTCGACCCGGGAGAAAAAAGACATGCGAATTCTCTGTATGCTTTTCAAGATCTTGGATGGCGTCGCTCCCAATTATCTTACCTGCAGATTTACTGCACTATCGGCTCATGGACGCCCTCTGAGATCAAAATACAACCTGGTACTCTCTATCCCTAGTCACAGCAGTGACTTCTTCTCATTCTCTTTCACCGTGCATGGAGCCCGTCTTTGGAATGCTTTGCCGAAAAAATGTGAGAACCGCGCCAAGCATAACAACTTTTTAAAACAGACTCAGAGAGCATTTCAAATCGTCCAGATAAATTCCCTTTCCCCTCCCATTCCCCTCCTTTTAAAACTTTAGCGTCCTTATAGGTGTTAGATTATTTTGATGTGGCAAACCTGTGCCCACAAAGAGTAAAGTATATATTTCTTTCTATCCTCTTTTATTTTATTTGTCATACTCTTCATATAGGTTGAGTTATGTAGTCTACTCGCAAATAATGTTCTTACAATAGTATAGCTTAGCTCTAAAATATTGCCTGCAGGCAATAAGCTCGCCTTTTCTAAAGAATAAAGAGTTATTATTATTAACTTACGAGTGCAATTTTAAATAAATGAACAGTAAAAACACATTTTTAAAAACAAGCTTTTATAAAAATGCTCTGTCCGAGCCAACCTTGGGTGCAGTAGCCATCAATCAATCATAATTGAATGCGTATACACAATTTCGTTTCTGTGCTGTTGACCGTTGAGAAGTCCCTTCGTTGGAAGCCAACCCTGGGTGCAGCAGCCCTGTCGCGGTGAAGTTTAGAAAGGACTATCATAATTGAATTAGTATGCAAAATTTCGTTTCTGTGCTGTTGACCGTTGAGGAGTCCCCTTTACGGGAGCCAACCCTGGGTACAGCAGCCATGTCATGGTGAAATTTAGAGCGGATTATCATAATTGACTGCGTATACAAAATTGTAACCGACATGTAAAATTTCCACTTCATAGGATAAGAGGAAGAGGTTCTAATTCAGCTTGCAAGATTTGACCTAAACTAACATATATACTGGGCCCGATTGCGTTTCTTTGCAAATATGAAATGTGTTAGAGTGGAATATGAAATGAACGATCGTCGATAAAAACTACCTGTCGAACTTATACTCGTCCAAATAAATTTGAACACATTTCGTGCGATGTTAGATTCACATTATTTATATTTGGTGGGTAGTTTTAAGGCGAAAAAGTGACAACCGTTCATTTCACATTCCGCTCTAGCGAATTGCCCTGTCTCGTTCACACGAAATAATTTCCGATTTTAGTTCACGAAGAAACGCATTCGAGCCCACTAACTAACATACATTGCAAAGTAAATAAAAGCTTGTAAAAAGATGTTGGTTAAATTGCTTTTTGTGGTAGTCGGTAGAAATAATATTGTAAATCAAATAATGTGCACTGGGACTCCAGTGGGTTAATATTTGCTAGGTTTGCAGAGTTTCTATGGGGGATATTTGGGTTTGAAACACGCCTGCAAATTACAATATGACTATTTGTCTCTCCTAAATTAGGGTTCTAACCCAAAAGTTGCCCTTTCAGTTTGCTTTAACTTATAGTTTTCCACTTCGAGACTTGACACATTCTTTAACAACTCTGTCTACTTACCAAAATGTTGAGATACACCGTAGGATTAACTCGACAGTGGGGCAGTGTCGACTACGACTGGGGAGCCCATCGCCCCAGGCTGATATAACGATATTATTATGTGAGCGTTATTTCAGCCGTGGGATGAGCGTAGAAGACATAGAGACAATACAAATCTACTATCTATCTATGCCAACATGAGCGTCAGAGACCAACGGTACCCAGCGGGCAGCCTTGTCTCCTGACAAGGCTGTTTTGAAAGGATATCCGTCTGGAATTAACCATCAGGATACCTCCTTCCTCCCGACTGTTTACAGTTTCGAGGTCGCTTGCGCGGTCCTCTCCCTTACTTAGCGTTGATACGGTGTCTACCGAATCTATCGCGGACTTCGGCCCGGCTCTTCACCCAGTATCGGGTAGCCGAATGGTCGTTTCAAGAGCAGTTGCCATAAGGTTAACAACTACCCCCTCTCTATAGGAAACAATATTGTTTCCAGACTTCCCCGACTGTCAGTCGGAATACACAATCGATTGGCTGACGCCGCACGGTGCACAAACCGTCCAGGAGCGCCCGGAGGTTGACTCCTAGGGCAAACTGGCCCGCAGGCTAGAGTCATACCCGGGCTCGCACTTCTGCATGGAGGCCGACGGATGGGTGTTGACCCGTGCGTTTGGCCGACCCTAAACACAAGGGTCTTAATTGCCAAACTGCAACAGAGCCCATGAGCTCCCACAACTCAACAAACACGATATAATATTTTAAAATAAAGCGTGTAATATACAAACTTAACCACATGAAAACCAATAATTTATTGCATGTAATTTAAAATGATGCGGACTGGTATGGGAGTTATAAAGGTCTGGCGCTGCTGAAACCAACTTATTCAAATGCCGAAGTGCACGCGCTAATAGCGGAGATGCACGAGAATGGCTTCAAGTTCAAGTTCAAGTTCAAGTTCTTTATTGTGGGAATTATTAAAAAACATACAATGTTTAATTAACAAACTGCCCAGAGAGCATACAACATTTTGTTTCAGAAGAAACTTCATAAAGAAGAAGCTATATAAGGCGCAATCAGTAAAACTAAAACTATCAACAATTAAAATAATCAATATCAGAAATGATCAAACACAAGAAATAATCCTCAATAATCAGATAATCAATCAAACTAATTTTTATAATGTTTTGTCCAGGAAGAATCTAAATACATTGTAATTACATTTAAGTATAAGATACCATATAACTAAAACAATCAATAAAATTATTAATTCAAGTTAAAACAATCAACAAATGAAATAATCAGTATACGCATTACATTAAAATAAAGGGGCTGTAAAAAAGTCATTTTGTAAAATTTATAAATTCCTCAATAGAGTAAAACGTATTGGTTGTAAAAAATCCTTCAAAAGTTTTTGGAACGTTCTGAGATTGCTATTGTCTTTCATGTTACATGGTAGGCGGTTAAAATAATAAGGCCCTGAGAATTGGGTACTTTGCTTAGCAGCGTTTAAAACCACGCATGGTAGAATGAAATTATTCTTGTATCTGGTGTTTTTGTTATGTATATCTTTAAATTTTACGTAACTTCCTTTTCGGTGTAAAAATCTACATCCTTCGAAAACAGATGATGCTTGCGTGCTTGATTATAATATTTTTAAGCTATTGCATAGCTTTTATCGCGGGCCTAGCTAGGCCAGCGCGGCGACCGAATGAAGAAATTTCTTAACGAAAATTAATGATTTTAAACTAATAATTACGTCTAAACGAGTACTGCTTACGATTCGAAAAAAATATATGTTAAACAAGAACATTTTCCTAATATTCTTAGCTTTGAATATTTTAGATTTTGTTTATATTACATAGTGTAATTAATTTGTGAAATTAGGTCTAACCGAACACAAAAACGACTACTACGCAAATACTATCTGGCGTATTATTATGAAACCTTCACCATTTTAAAGATATGTAATTGAAATATCTATCTTTTTATCTACGATTTTTTTCGAATAATCCGTTTTTTTTGCTTTATCGAATAAAAAATTCGTGCGCGGCGCTCTATCGGAAGACGTTTAAATTATTATTCCGAATCATTTGCTAACGCAGCCGCAAATGATTTGGAATAATTTCAACGTTTTCCGATAGAGCGCAGGTATCTGATATCAGAAAAAATAAAATAAATAAATAATTATAATTGCATAAGTTGTTAAAAATGCTATGCAATAGCTTTACCGCGGCAGTCCCCGATTTTTTTTTTTGTAAAGTACTGTAATTAATTTGTTACATTATAAAATTTTTATAACATTATTATAGAATGTGAAACATGTCCTAATTATTAGAATTTAGGAGGCGGTTTTGACTTTGGATGTTATGAATTGCGCGAGCATCTCCATGCCAACAGCGTTAGCTTCATGATAGTATGGCAGCGCTTCTAGTCTTTTGAACCAAGCTGTTATCCTGGGATATCTGAAAATACAAAATATTAATGATGAATTATTTATTGCTTAGACCAGTGGTTTCCAAAGTGTGGGTCGCGACCCACTGGTGGGTCGCGAGCCGATTCCAGGTGGGTCAAGAAATACGATGGATAAGTGTTCCAGCCAAAAAAATCTATTTTTTATGTTGTCGCGCATTACAATTTCTTACAAAATAAAGACTCTTTTTTTGATACTTACAAATGAATTGTTTATTAAGCTATTGCATAGCTTTTATCGCGGGCCTAGGCCAGCGCGGCGACCGAATGAAGAAATTTCTTAACGAAAATTAATGATTTTAAACTGATAATTACGTCTAAACGAGTACTGATTACGATTCGAAAAAAATATATGTTAAACAAGAACATTTTCCTAATATTCTTAGCTTTGAATATTTTAGATTTTGTTTATATTACATAGTGTAATTAATTTGTGAAATTAGGTCTAACCGAACACAAAAACGACTACTACGCAAATACTATCTGGCGTATTATTATGAAACCTGCACCATTTTAAAGATAATTTAATTATCTATCTTTTTATCTACGAATTTTTTTGATTAATTTGTTTTTTTTGCTTTATTGAATAAAAAATTCGTGCGCGGCGCTCTATCGAAAGACGTTTAAATTATTCCGAATCATTTGCTTCCGCAGCCGCAAATGATTCGGAATAATTTCAACGTTTTCCGATAGAGCGCAGTTATCTGTATCAGAAAAAATAAAATAAATAAATAATTATAATTGCATAAGTTGTTAAAAATGCTATGCAATAGCTTTACCGTGGCAGTCCCCGAGTGCCACACGTATTTTTTTATGTTGTCGCGCATTACAATTTCTTACAAAATAAAGACTCTTTTTATGATACTTACAAATGAATTGTTTATTAAGCTATTGCATAGCTTTTATCGCGGGCCTAGGCCAGCGCGGCGACCGAATGAAGAAATTTCTTAACGAAAATTAATGATTTTAAACTGATAATTACGTCTAAACGAGTTCTGATTACGATTCGAAAAAAATATATGTTAAACAAGAACATTTTCCTAATATTCTTAGCTTTGAATATTTTAGATTTTGTTTATATTACATAGTGTAATTAATTTGTGAAATTAGGTCTAACCGAACACAAAAACGACTACTACGCAAATACTATCTGGCATATTATTATGAAACCTACACCATTTTAAAGATTATTTAATTATCTATCTTTTTATCTACGATTTTTTTCGAATAATCCAGTTTTTTTGCTTTATCGAATAAAAAATTCGTGCGCGGCGCTCTATCGGAAGACGTTTTAATTATTCCGAATCATTTGCTTCCGCAGTCGCAAATGATTCGGAATAATTTCAACGTTTTCCGATAGAGCGCAGTTATCTGATATCAGAAAAAATAAAATAAATAAATAATTATAATTGCATAAGTTGTCAAAAATGCTATGCAATAGCTTTACCGCGGCTGTCCCCGAGTGCCACACGTATTTTTTTTTACATTAAACCACTCACTAACTTTTCTGAAAAATTTCTCGCTGGGTCGCAAATTATTGTGATTTTAAAAAGTGGGTCGCGGCGTCAATAAGTTTGGGAACCCCTGGCATGGACATTATTTCAGTAATGCATTAGACAGAGGAGATGTCGAAGAAAGCGCCGCTTAGGAATAAATAAATAAATCGATAACACAGTTCCAAAGTGTGTCATCGTTCCAACTGTGTGTCATCGTTTCAAATCCATAGATGATAGAATTGCTGATCAAGCTGGAAAATAATTTTACCAAAAATGAACATACAACTTGTAAAGTGGAACAGGAACATTTACTGTATTATGTATTTTAAAAAATCCTATACGTTTATTTTATTAAAAGTTTTATTATTGGTATGTTTAATATTATTGTGTCACAGCCGTGAGAAAAGGGAGAAAAGGGCGCGGGGAGCGTACGCTTTTCCTTTTCCTACGTATTTGTATCGATTGCACCGCGACTTGTCGAGATACTATTAGTATCCGACGCTAGTTGCCGTCCGGCTTTAGAGGATTTCCCCCTTTAGATTTTTTTCAGTTCCCAATAGAAACAATTCGATGCCCTTTTAAACAAAACTGTGTGTCATCGTTTCAAATCCATAGATGATAGAATTGCTGATCAAGCTGGAAAATAATTTTACCAAAAATGAGCATACAACTTGTAAAGTGGAACATTTACTATATTATATATTTTTAAAAATCCTATACGTTTATTTTATTAAAAGTTTTATTATTGGTATGTTTAATATTATTGCGTCACAGCCGTGGCCATATCCATCGCCTGTTATCCCCACAAGGTTGGTGTCTTTTCGTGGAACCCGCCTTCTTGCCTATTGGTAACATCTTCTAGGTGGGCATTTATAGCATTACATAATCTAACTTTCAGGCTAACTTTCTAACCCATTCAAATGTTGACCGTTTCCAACGCTGCTTACTACGGTGCTTAGCTAGCTGCAGCAACGATGAGAACTGTTGTTAACGTTGCTACGGACCCTACCATCGACTGGAGGCCTACCCTAATATGAACTTTCCTGTCGAGTCGAACTAAGGCGACATGAGACATCATAAAAATATTCGAAATGGACGGAAGAAATAGGCGATGCCAATTTTGTAGGGTTTGATCAATATCCAGCGTTGACGAAGCGTCACGCACTGATTCGACGTGCGCTCGCGCCGGTGACCAGGCGCATACTTGACGTTCGATCGCAACACTAGCACAAAATAACTATGTTTGCGCAGTGGTGGTATAAGGGTGATAATGGCAAAGCATATTTAGCGTAACTCTCAGGGCGCTTTTACGTTTTAATTCATTATAATTAATTAAGGGCCTGAATAAAAAATGTGGCTAAGCGCTACGCTAGAGATTTAACCGGACAATCGAATTAAATTAAAATAAAACACACATACCATTTACATTGCAGGAGTAATCGCGCATCAAAGTTTTTGAAAATAGTTTTAAGCCTTAATATCCAAGGCACTGAGCAACTTTTTTGAGTCTAAATTGTAACTTGGTTGCTTATTGAGGGATTCGCTTAGAAACTTTTTAAATTATTGCTTATAGGTATATTCAAAAAAATCATAAAACTAAAGTTATTCAGATATGACGAAATATTCTTAAGAACGAAATATTTTCGCGAGAATGTGAGCGAGACAGATGAAATCATATTCCGAATAGTTAAGGCGTTCGTGAACAGTGCGCTCAAATGTGACTTTCCTTCGAAGAGTGCATCTAGAAATAGCTTGGCTCGCTATATACAGCGTAGGTGTATGTACGCAGTAGTACGTAGGCCTGATAAAAACTCGGTTGTAACACCCCAAGACTTTTTCGACCAGTAGCCAAGGGCTGATTTCATCTGAATATTAATTTCATATATAAATCAATAAGCGCCCTCTCTCGGCCGGCGGACGAACCCCGTTGAGTTGAGGGCGGGTTTGCGTCCAACGCCAAATGATGAATTTAAATATTATTAGTGTAATCTGTATTAGAGATGTTTCAACTAAAACCTCACAATGTTATTTCGGCACAACAAAGCATCTGTGTACCGAATTTCAAGTATATAAGTCTGATATTTCTAAATTAAAATATGACTATTGTGCCACTTGGTGAGCCGATTTTAACCACAACCTTTTTAACTCTTGCCATGACCAGACAGTAGCTTTTTTGACAAAATTGAAATCGAAGCGAATACTTCACGAGTCATACGGGCTCGGATATGGCCGCCAGATATCCGCTATTCGGCCCACGAAAATATGCAAACGTTCGTAAAAATCGACAGCCTTTACCTGCGCGTAACGCTAATAACGTTCGTCGAGACGTACCCCTCTGCCCACATTCCTCGCACTTTCTTCCCGCAATGCCCTACAGATCGAGAGAAAACCTACAGTTTGATATACTGTGCCATCATACCACATAATGCGTGCAGGCCAAATTTCAGCTCAATCAGATGAAGCGTTTGGGCGCTATCGTGGAGGAATACACACACATATCATTTCCATTTTTTTTAGCTCGTCCACAATAATTTTACTTGTCGTCGGTTGTTGGTTTGGGAATATAAAATGATTCATAAATCTACAGAAAAAGATATAAACCTCAATGTTAATTTATGTTTATATTATAATAGATGTCGACCAAATATTTAAAAATATTTAACTGAATATTGTTGTTGAATATTTTATTATAACTGACAATTGCGATTATTTTAACTGTTTTTAATTGTTGTTCAAAATTTTTTAAGTAATTATTTGATTTTGTTTATGAGTCTCTGATGAATATGATGATTAATGTTTTGATTGTTTTATTTTTTAATTCTGGTTAAATTTATTTATTATATATTTTGAATTTTATTACTAATTGATTATGTTTATTTAATCTGATTATTTAATAACTACCATGCTTTTGATAATTTCGCGTATTCCGTACTTTTAAAACATTACCTTTTTTATTTGTGATTTTGTTAACTCTTTTATTTTAATGTATGTATTTGTTTGTTTGTTTTTGTTTTCTACTCTTTATTGTGAAATTTCTCAATGGTCGGGTTTATTGTCATATGACAATCTCTTACAACCAACCCTGCTATGAAATGTTTATATGTACATATGTGTGCATGTAACATGTGTCCAAGTGTGTGTCTTGTTATTGCATTTCATCGACAGAGTTGAAAATGCGATTCCGTTAATTTGATTCCAACGGAAAATGGTGAACCAACCGGGAATCGAACCCGGGACCTTACAATGTAAGATCAGGCGACCTAACCACTACGCCACCGGGCTGTGTGTACACTGTGTTTATAAAATGTCTGCCCAAGCACAAGTTCTGCTTAGTTGGGCGACATCCGACAATAAACATCATCTTTTATGAGTTTTTTGCTGTGGTTTAATTAATTTGGTATAATATTTTATTTGATGTTTTAGTTGTAAATTGTATTTTTTTGTAAATTCATTTATAAATAAAATTAAAATGATATTAAAAGACTTACTTTTCGGCGTCGATCTTTTTAACGTAATTGAGACAAGTCATAGTAGCGATGACGCTCAAGTCTGCAATCGTCAACTGATCGCCAGCCAGATAGTCTCCAATTTCCAGAAATGCTTCCATAAACTCATATGCTGTCGGGATGGAGCCCAGGACTTGCTGGTTAATGCATCCCGTATTGTGAACTATTAAGGGCTCCTGGAATTCATAGAAGAAGGTAACGATTAAGGGATGTGGCAATTCAACGTACAGGCGGGAGCTCTAAAAAAATATCCATGCCCAATAATGATAGATACGTCGAGGAATACCTGACTAATATCATTGGTTAGGTCATGTTTATTGGTCATATTATCAACAATTATGAATTCTTATCAAAATAAGTAATCTATACTAATATTATAAAGAGGTAACGTTTGTGAGGTTGTAGGAAGTAATCTCTGGATCTACTGAACCGATTTTGAAAATTCTTTAACCAAGAGAAAGCCAAGTTATTTGTGAGAGTCATAGGCCATACATTATTCCGATAAATGAAAAGACTTTTTCGTGGTAGTCGGATTTGCAAAGTAAGTCGGGGAAAAAAACGATCGAACGGAAACGTTTCTAACTAACGCTGCCTTAACGATGAGAGATATATGATTGAGTTCTAGAGAAAAGTTGATAAAAAAGGTCAGCGACAGCATATGTCCAAATTTTATATTTAAGTCACAAAAAGTAGTTTTTATATTAAAAAAATAATTTAAATCGTTAGGTCATGTTTATTGGTCATATTATCAACAATTATGAATTCTTATCAATATAAGTAAATTTATCGTCTCAAGTGTTTAAAACAAAAGACTTTTCCCTTTTACTGCATATAATTTCCCTTTTACTGCATAAATGGTTAAAGAGATAAGACACTCACAAATAAGACACTCACAAGAAGACACTCATAAATAACGGTAATATAGTCAAATTGGCATGCAAATACATGACATACATACATATGCAGTAAGGAAATATAACCCTTCTCTTGGCAGTCAGGAAATAAATCATAGCACTCAGTACTAACCGAACCACACTCATAATTTCATCACAAGTAAAAAGTTTTACCGCTCAACGAAGTGGGCATGGGTCAGCTAGTATGATATATTTTTCAGAATAATTTATCTAAAAATACCAACCGAGATACCCCTCACTCTCGGGAACAGTATTCCACTGTCGAAATGCAGTCTCTGGTCTACGATGGCTCTCTTCTTCGGCTCTTTTGGGTAGAGTGAATCGTCTTTGCCATACACTGTCACCAAGTAGGCAGCTATGGCATGGCTGAAATGGAAAAAAAACCCTGAACTGTGGCTTACTACATTCTTAAGGCCTCACCAAACAGAACGCGTACCTAGCGCAGCGTTACGCGTAACTTGGATGTCACACTGAAATCGACTAGATATTGACGCACACAGAGCGTACCGCAGATCGATAACAGTCTTTGGAAAGTTTCTTTGTTGTTGAGATGTCAAGTGATTCAAGTGATTATGTTTCGTACTTAGCCTAAACCTTTCTAGCGTGGCAACTTTATATCGAGCGACGCCGCTGAACGCAACCAACGAGTGAAGGGAAGACGGGTCGAACGCCGCCACTTTGACGTCAGATTGCTATTCGATCGGAGCGGACAGTCGATATCGTCGCCACCGCAATCCTGCTTTGTACTTTTATATTTCGCTCGCGTGCGCTTTATATTGTAAAACCTACAATAAATCTGTGCCACCAAGAACAAGTGGAAGAATTATTACTTTTGTTCGCTTTATCACGATCGCAGATAAAAAGAGTATGGGTAGGTACACGACATTAATAAAAGGAGAAAGGAATTCGAAGAATATCACTGTTTGTGTCGGGAGGTTTTATCACATGAAGATCGTTTTTTATATACTTTTGTATGTCGCAAGATTTATTCGAAGAATTACATGAAATTCGTGAAAAATTTGTAACTTTTTTTAATAATCAAGAAACATACTGATAAATTACTTACCAGTCATATTAATTTCTATTACAATTTCTTCCCACAATTTTGATTTTATCGCCATGTTTTTATATGAATTATCATTCGTATTATATAGGCAGGGGTGTCTCCGAACATATTCTATCAGTTTTTCATAATGCTTGGTTTTTCCACGCGTACGTCGGACGCTTTCAAGAAATTTGTAAACAAATACAACGCCCGGCGTCAAAGCGTTCTAGCGCGACGTCAGAGCGCCGCGTACTGCCAGCGCCCGCGCTATGTTTGACAGTATAATACCGTCACAATACAACACAACTCGGCGCTATAACGCGGCGTTAGGATTTACGCTGTAGCGCTCTAACGCGCGCTAAATACACGTTCTGTTTGGCGAGGCCTATAGAAGCCTAGTCTGCACGGAACTATTAGATACCTATTACAGTGTGACCGGGTATGGATTACCGATACGTGAAAGGTAAAGCATTTTTCAACGATTTCTATCGATAAATTCACCCCCTTACCGTGACCTACTCAACTATTTTTTTGTTTGAAGTCGTGTTTTTTTGTCTCTAATGCCAGTACTATCAAAAAATCTTTAGATGTTCGCTAGCGTGGTCTTTAGCGTTCGAATAACACCAATGTTTTATTACTTAGTCTCTTAGGTATTTCTTTATCGTCAGTTTTGTATAATATGGACTAACGTTATCGTAATGTAAAAATACAAATGGCTGTCATTCCAGGGTAAGGGGGGGGGGGGGGGTAGGTCACACTAAGAGGGTGGATTTATCGATATAAACAGTTTTAAAGCGCATCCTCAGATATCGGTAATCCATGCTCGGTATAGACGGACATTTGGAGCTGGGGACTACAATAGGCGAACCTTTCACTCCAGGAAGTTTTAACCATAGTGATCCTTATGTCTACCAGCTGGTGAACCTGGCGCCCTTACTACCAGTTTCGGACAGATTTCTCCGGTATCCCGACTGGTTACGGGTTCGAGGTCGCTTGCGCGGTCCTCTACCTAATGTAAGCGGCGATTCGGTTCGAATCATCACTACCACTCAGGATCGGGTAGCTGGTCAGTCGTTTCAAGAGAGACTGTAATTAGGTCAACAGCCACCCCAGATCTTAAGAAAACATTTCCAGGCTCCCCCGGTAATCAATCGGAATGCACAGTCGAATGGCTGACGCCGCTCGCAAACCGCCCAGGCGCACCCGAAGAACGACTCACAGGGGAAACTGACCCACCGGGCACAGAGTCCTACCCAGGCTCGAACTTCTACTTGGAGGTTACCAGACTGGTGCTGACCTGTGAGTTAGGCCGACCCAAGAACAAATGGGTCATAATGGCCTAACTCTGCTGGGCCCATTAACTCCCAATAGACGTACAACCTGGGTTATCAACTACAATAGGCGAACCCGTCACCCCAGGAAGCTCTAACGATAGTGATCGTTCTATCTCCCGTGAGGTGAGCGTAGAGGACTTAGATACAATACAAATCTATCATCTAGGTAATCCAACACGCCCGTCAGATGCCAACGCCGTACGGCGAGGCACCGGGAAAGGTTCCAAGCAGGCAGCCTTGCCCTCTGAATACCAGTTTTAGAGGGATATCTCCATCTGGAATTAACCATCAGGATTCCTCCAACCTCCCGACTGGTTACGAGTCTGAAGTCGCTTGCGCGACCTCTACCTGCTGTGTATTCAACCGTAACTCAGTTAGAATCTATCGCGGACCATTGGCAACTTTTGCCCGGCTCTTAATTCAGGATCAGGTAGCCAATTGGTCATTTCAAGAGTAGTTGACGATAGGTCAACATCCACCCCCGCTGCTTAGGAGACCGTATATTTCCATAGCCTCCACACTCCTTAAGTAATTAGACAGAGCGCACAACCTATTGCATGACTGAGGCCGCACGGTGGCCAAACCGTCCAGTAGCGCCGGGAGGCTTTCCTCCAGAGGGAACCGATCTACGAGCCGCGATACCTGAGACGTGACAGTCCTCCATATGAGGAGGCTACTGAATAGAAGCTGAATCGTTAGTTAGACCGATCAGGAAACACAGTGGATCTTATATAAGGCCCAAGCTGCACGAAACCGTTCGAGACGGACAAATAGAGTTGTCAACTACAACGGGCGAACCCGCCACCTCAGGAAGTTTTAACGATTAGTCGTTCTATCTCCCGTGAAGTGAACGCAGAAAACTTGGACAAAACAGTCCACCGTCAAGCTCCGCCACATGCCCGTAAGAGGCCAACGCCTTATCCGTAAGATAACACAGGCATATTACCCAACGGGCTTACCCTCACACCCTTACTTCCAATTGGGACCAGATTACTCCGGTCTCTCGACTGGTTACGAGTTCGAGGTCGCTTGCGCTGTCCTCTTCCTTACGAAGCGGTGAAACGGTGTAAACCGAATCTATCGTGGACCACGGCGTCCTTTGCCCGGCTGTTTACCCAGGATCGGGTAGCCGATGGTCGTTTCAAGAGCAGTCGCCGTAAGGTCCACAACCACCCCCGCTCTATAGAAAACTGTACTGCTTCCAGGCTCCCCCGACTGTTAGTTAGAATGCACAATCCATTGGCTTACGCCGCACGGTACGCAGACCGTCCAGGAGCGCCAGAAGGTTGACTCCTAGGGGAAACTAGCCCTAAGGCCAGAGTCCTGCCCGGGCTCGCGCTTTATGCGTGGAGGCCGCCGGGTCGGTGTTGACCCGTGAGTGTGACCAACCCTGAACAGAATGGGTCTTCGTGGCCAACTCAGCAAGGGCCTATTAGCTACTCATATTCACTAACAGAGAACGAAGAAAGAAGCATTCGGATTGGGATGCGCATTGTACAGTCTGCATTTCGTAGTTTCTTTGAATATGCCAGGTTGTCCATCGAATCGCTCACCAGGGGCCCCAGAAGGTTGACTTCTAGGGGAAACTAGCCCTAAGGTCAGAGTCCTACCCGGGCTCGCACTTCATTCGTGGAGGCCGTCAGATATAAAAAAAAAATGCATATTTCCTGCGGTTTACGATCCCCTTCCACCCACGACGCGATGCTTGACAAGCATGCTTGACCGTCTAGAAAGCCCCTTAGATGCAATGCCAGGAGGTAGTCAGCAAGATGTGTAGAATGATGACATACGACGAAATGCTGATAATTAGTGGATGAAGAGAGGAGAATAAAATCAATTTCAGCATGGAGTTTTATTAATAGAATCTCTCTGGACGATCAAGCACGCTTGTCAAGCATCCCGCCGCGGGCTGGGAGGGGATCGTAAACCGCAGGAATTATGCAAATATAATACATTTTTAATTTTTACAAAAAATGCCTAATTTTGTAGTTTATAACAGGGAGTCACGTTAATTAGACGTAACTGATTGATGAATAACGCGACTCCCTGGTATAAAACTACAAAATTAGGCATTTTTAGTAAATATTAAAAAAAAACATATTTCCTGCGGTTTACGATCCCCTCCCAGCCCGCGACGCGATGCTTGACGAGCATAATTGATAGTCTAGACTCCTAGAGTACTCTAGAGAGCCCTTTACCTGTCCCATATTGCGCAATCGCCGTCCTCCAGTAGTGGCACCGTATGCTGGGGATTTTTCTGTGAATCAAACGTATCATATTGTTATTAACGTATCATAAAATCAAGTTTATTGATTTTTGATCTAAGTATTTTTTACCTGTTTATACAAAAAAAGATACAGCGGGTTGAGTTTAAAAATCTTTCGAGTCGAGCACTCACGGTGATTTATTTATTCATTTTATTTATTTTAAACATAACATGCGGAATTCATAAAATGGTCATACCAAGTAATGGTGCGAAGTAAACGACGACCCACATTCACATGACCATACACAGCGCATGCCCATTTTGTGTTGCATAAGGATAAGCCAACGACCTACTCATCTTAAGACAAAAATTAATAGACAAAGAAGATGAGTGTGAAAAATTAAATCATGCTGTAATAGAAAAGGACCAAATCATTGACCTATTGAACAAACAAATAAAGAAAAAAACACTCTTGTTAACGCGTTCCAGTGATCTAAAAAGTAAAAAGACTGTTGGAAATGATGTAAAAAATTCTGTCAAACAAAACAAGAAAAATAATTTGTCTTCTAATAGGGCTAACTATATTGGAAAAAACCCTTTTAGCCCGAATCCCAATATCACAGAAGCAACGAACATCACTACAGCGAATATTCCAGTGGAACCTTTGAAAACCATAGCTCCCACAGGAAAAAAATCAAAGGTTTTAAACTTTTCCGCTCAACCCACAAAAAAAATTAATAAAAATAAAAATAAAATTATAAGTAAAACAGACAACAAAGACCACACATCACGGTCAAGAAACCAAGTCAAACAGGGGAAGGTGTTAATTCTAACGGATGAGAACGGAAAGATGAGTGCAGGGCTTCTGAATGACATTTTACCTAAAACCTATCAAGTGACAAGTATTACTAAAACCGATGCACAATTATTTGGGGTATGCAGCAATACGAAGAATATGGTATCATGCTTTGACAAAAACGACTACGTTATAGTAATGGGTGGTCTCCATTATAGCTACCTCAAAAATCGATACGAGAAAGTACGCACCACACATATCATTGAAAACAGTATGAAAGAATTATTAGACCACACGGAAAATACAAATTTGATTATCTGCAGTATACCCTATAGACTGGATATCAACCGTCATAATTTAGATATCTACAATATTAATAAAAATATAAAGAACATCTCTTTAACGAGAAAACATGCAACATACGTAGAACTAGCAGACCATCTGGAGGAAGAAGACTATGTTGCGAGAGGATCTCACCTAAATATAAGAGGAAAGAGGAAATTCACAGCACTTATAAATAATGCAATAATAAAAATAATGAAGAACCAAACGTCAAAAAACGGATTAAGACAACCGACGCTCGAAGGAAGAGGATAACCAACTCTGACGTCTTTCTCCTCAAGATCGTCCACCAAAATATGCAAGGCTTGAAAAATAAAACACTAGATGCCAGTTTAGAACTCGAAAACCTCAATGCAAGCATATTTTGTGTCAGCGAATCGTGGTTCCATGAAAGTGAAAAAAATACTGTAACTATCTCTGGATTCATACTAGCTAGCTGCTTCACAAGAGACCATCATATTAGGGGTGGATCTGCTATTTTTGTAAAATCGGGTGTATTATTTAAAAATCGTGAAGATATTTGCAAACTTTCCATTGAGATGGTAATCGAAATTAGCTGTATATATCTATCGGAGCTATCTGCATATGTTCTTTGCTTATATAGAAGTCCGGAGTCAGATTTTCACATCTTCTTAAATACCCTAGAAATAGTACTTGACAAGTTAGCTAGGGATTCATCCAAAATAATACTGTGTGCCGATTTTAACGTCAATTTTTTAGAAAAATCTAATAATGGCGATACTTTAATGGATCTTTGCTTGTCTTATAATTTAATCAGAACTATAGACTTCCCTACGCGAACGACAGCTAGCAGCAGTAAATGCATAGATAATATATTTACTAACTCTGATAATTTTTCCGTTCAGCCAGTCAGTTGCGGACTATCAGATCATGGCGGACAAATGATTGCCATTAAGTATAGCAATGTAGTCAAGAAACTGGCACAGAATATTAGCAGAAGAAAAGTAACAGCAAAAAACCTTGATATTTTCCAGACAGCCTTGACAGAAAATGATTTTATCGCTTCCACGAATGATCCTGATCATCTGTATAATGAGTTCTTCAGATGGTATCTCGCTGCATTGGATAGCTCAATTCCCGTGAGGCAATCAACTCAGAAACTTTCAAAAACTTTTAATGACTGGGCAACACCGGGAATCAAGATATCCAAACAGCGGATGCTGCATCTGAATGAAATACAGAAAAATAGTAATGATACCATAGTTCTCGAATACATCAAAACATACAAAAAGACATACAAAAAAGTAGTATGGTTTGCTAAGCAGAAATACTTAAAATACACTATAGATAATTCCGATAATAAAGTCAAGGCTGCCTGGAATATTATTAAAAAAGAATGTACACGGAACCAAACAGGTAATCATTGCGTACGCCTCAACGTCAATGGCAGTAGTATAGATGATGCGACAACGGTTGCAGAACTTTTTAATGACTATTTCAGCTCTATACCCTTAAATACCAGCTGCCAGAATAAGGGAAATCACTCAGCTTTAGGCCTGCTTGAGGACTATCGTAAAAAAAATCCAAATTCATTGTTATTCTCCCCCACCAATTCTTCCGAAATAATTAAAGTTGCTAAATCACTTAAAATGAAAAATTCAACAGACCTATGGAATATATCCACCAAAATCCTAAAGAGTTCTGTAACCGTAATCTCGCACAATCTATCTTTTATCTTTAATCGATGCATGGAACATGGATTCTTTCCCACCGAAATGAAGATGGCCAAAGTAGTGCCGATATTTAAAAAAGGTTGCCCAGAAAACAGAGATAATTATCGACCCATATCTCTTTTACCAGTTTTCAGCAAAATTTTTGAAAAATTACTTCTTATCCGACTTGTTAATTTCTTTGCTGAAAACCAAATCCTGTCTAAAAAACAATTTGGATTTCAAAAAAATCTCTCTACGCAAGATGCAATCGCCAGTCTAATTAAAAAAACACTACTTGGGCTAGACAATATGAAAAAAACCGTAGGCATTTTCTGTGACCTCTCTAAGGCTTTTGATTGCGTAGACCACTCAATTCTACTTGAAAAATTGGAACACTAGGAATAAGGAACTGCAACTCATGGAATCTTATTTGCAAGAACGCACTCAGATTACGCAAGTCGAAAATAGCAAGAGCGCGCCACAGAATATCCGCAAAGGTGTTCCTCAAGGATCGATACTTGGACCTTTTCTCTTCCTCGTCTATATTAATGACATCCCAGAGTGCCTGAAATCCGTGGATGATGAAATCATTTTATTCGCCGATGATACTTCACTTCTTTTTAGCGATAAAAATAAAGACACTTTGGCCCAAAGAATAAAAGAAACAATAGATAGGCTTAGTATATGGTTCCAAGTTAATAAATTGTCACTTAACGTAAATAAATCAAAATCAATATGCTTCTCTTTGCGGCCGTCTGATTATAATGAAATAGACGTATACTTTGGGTCTGACCAACTAGAAAATGTCTCCTCCACGAAATTTCTCGGTTTAGAAATTGATCAAAAATTACAATGGTCTGATCACTTAAATGATCTCAGTAAAAAATTGTGCAGTGCCATATTCGCCATTAGAAAGATAAGAAGTTTATGCGGTTTTGAAGCAGCTAAATCCGTCTATTTTGCATATTTCCACTCTCTAATAACGTATGGCCTACTGTTTTGGGGAATGGCACCAAACTCAAAAAGAATTTTTCTCCTCCAGAAAAGAGCGGTACGCAGTTTATATAGAGTCTCACCGAGAAGTTCTTGTAAGCCGCTATTTGTAAAATCAGGAATAATGACTCTATTTTCTTCTTACATCTACCAAAATATTATGTACGCTCGTAGACACCTAACAGAAGCTCCGGTGAATAGTGATTTTCATCATCACGATACGAGAAATAAATCCAATCTCCACATAAACCGACAGCGACTTAGCAAAGTGCGATACAGTTTTATTCATCAAAATTTGTCGTTCTATAATAAGATTCCAGAGCAAATGAAAAGCCTCGGAGAGGTCCAATTTAAAAAGATAATCATAAATAATTTGGTAAGAAACCCAATTTATGGTATAAGGGAGTTTGAAAATTCTGAGTCTATTTTCCATGTTGATGATTAATGAAATGCGTAAAGTTTTAAACATAACGGTATTATGATAGCTGACATTCTAATTCTCATATAATTTATTAAACATCTATTCATTTTAAAAAAAACTACGAAAGCATTATTGCTGGATTGACAATAAAATATATATTTTTTGATTATTCTACATAGAATTTGCATTTCTATTTTAATATATTATTCTCCTTGACTCTTAAATCACATTAGTATATTTTGATTATTTGTATATAGGTAATATTGAATATAATATTACAGCGATGACAACTATCACGATAGTTATGTTTTTAATAATTAAATTTTTAGCATTTAATTTTGTGACGCATCCAAGTGTAGGAATGCCTATCTACTGGAGTAGTTGATTGTATTGTATTGTATTGTAAGCCCTATTTATGAGATATATGGATGAATAGTGATCGTTAGTCGACTGCAAAAGGACCTTGAAACTTACATTGCACTGTCGAAAGTCGTGCACATCCGTAAGTATATCTCATTCAAACATAAGCATTTCCCAATACAAGACCTTCTTGGATTTGCATTTTCCGTTTTAATTTAATTTTAAATATCCCCAGTTTTCTACTCCTGTACATTCATTTTGCTGCCATTTTAAATTTTATTTAATTTAAAAAAATCCTCAGCTGATTTTCATGATCATGGTATTTACGGACAGCTAACAAAATAAGGGTTTTAAAAAGTATATAATTGTGTGGATGTAGCCAGCCATTGTTGAAAAAAATAAGTTTTTTTCCGCACTGAGGGGGTGAGTCGATTTAGTTGCTCGCAAGTGTATATATATATATATATATATATATATATATATATATATATATATATATATATATATATATATATATATATATATATATATATATATATATATATATATATATATATATATATATATATATATATATATATATATATATATATATATATATATATATATATATATATATATACATATACACATATATAGATGCATATACTTAAGTAAATACATATATAAATATATTCATAGATAGGTACACATACACATATACACACATGTTTATTACCTTATATCGCATTTATGAAGGTATATTTTGGTATTCTTACCTTTTGGTATTCTTCTTTAAAGTGTTCTCCCTTTACAAAATTCACGTTGACATATTCGTAGTCCAACTCAAGTGCTGCTAGCACCAGTTTCACTGCTCTCACTGGGGGACTCAAATCGATTCCATACAGAGTTAGACCCATCCTATAGAATCAGAAAAGAATTGCGATATTGATATGATGTACATTTTAGCATTGATTATGCGCCGGCGACATGCAGGTGGAGCTTATAGAATTGTACGGCGAAAGTAGTAGCCATTTATGTGGCCATTTATATCAACTTTGAAAATGAATGGTTTTTTTATGAAGGACTAAATGATTATGAAAACCGAATAATTTAGCTATTGATAACAATAACAATGTTCAATGATTAGTGCCATCTATTGCATTTATATATAGGCTAATTATATCACAGACATAATATGGAGATGTGAGGGTGTGTATAGTGTGTGTGTGCGTGTGTGTGTGTGTATGTGTGTGACTGTGTGTGTGTGTGTGTGTGTGTAACATAGTTAGGTTATTTACGAATTCAGCGAAGCAATCAGTTGTTATGGAATTAAGAAAAATACTCAAGAGATAACGAAAGTAAGGTCAACACGTCAGTAAATTCAATCGGATAGGCTTGATAAAAGATTATCATATTACATAATAATTAAATGTGATTATTATGCAATATATTCAGTTGATACATTCAGTTGTCAATGAGAATGTTTACAAAATACATATAGATAAATAAATAATTAAAAGTTTTCTGCAATAATCTCAAAGTCGGATCATTAATAAATTGCATATATGGCGTGATTCTCTTCAGACATTTTTAAAATTCTGTATTATCCAAACAATCGAGCGCCAAAAGCCTGTTGCGGTTCTTAAATGACACGAGGCTTAGCGCAGAACTAGTAGGTGGCGAACACAATAGATCAGCAGTGGTCGCAGTGTTATAAGGCTCATAAAGACCTTAGAAAAACACAACACAACTAATAAAATATTAAAAAAAACACCTTGAAATACCTAGGTGAGCATTCAGCTGCAGGCGGCGCGGGTGACAATGAATAGGTAGCGTGCATCTGAGGGGGACCTCTTTCACTATATATCTAAAGGTAGCCTTTAAGAAGGCAAATAAACGCCACCTTACACAAATTAACAAATCGATTCGAAACTTTACGCGAAGCGAAGCCGCAGGCAACAGATAGTCTTTAAATAAATAAATAAAATATTTTGAGATTTAACCCTTCGAGTAGCGGCATAATTTCATGGCAGACCGCGGCAATTTATTGGTATTTCTTGCAATATCGCCGCGCTCGACAAAAAGTACTATAACTATGGAACTACTATAGCAATCATAAAAAGGATAGCTGTTCAATAATCGCATTGGAATTTTGTATATAGAACACTGAAATCTCAATTTGTAAAACAATTAGATAATTATGAATAAATATGAGAAAGTCGGAAAATTTAAAAAACTCGGCATTTCTAACTTGTACTGTCTGTAAATACTATCAAAGGTAACATTTCGTTTTGCTTATTTACATACAAAAATATTTAGATATTAGCTCATAAAAATCAATATTTTTTTTTATGATTTCTCGAAAAAAAAAAGTTATGTTGTTTGACAATGGAATTTTACCAGAAATATCCGAGAAATGACGCGAAATAATTCTAGCGACCGTCTATGCGTCTATGGTAATAATGAGATATTTGGTATGGATTTTTGGATGCGTTCGAATTAGAAAATAATATTACTGGGCGCTCCGGGAACAAGCCGCCAATATTGGTCGTTACGTAGTCAACGGTCTACAGTCTTCAGTCAACAGTCTTCTGATGTGCAACCAAATTTGGTCGTTACGTAGCGGAAGGGTAGGACTAGCGCGCCCCTTGGTGGATCGATATTAACCGCTACTTTTCCAACTCTTGCCATAAACAAATGATGGCAAGAGTTGGAAAAGGATTAATCGTTTGGGCGCTATCCTCAAGAAATACACACAGAGTCACAGACAGACACACAGAAGTGCGTTCGATATATTATCTCCTTCTGCCGGGAAGTAAAAGTATCTTATCTTTAAAAGTCAAATTGACACTGATCGTAGAGATATAGATAGATCATATAGATAATGCTACCGCATCGCCATTACTTGATTATAGCAAATCGTGATTGCGTGTATATTTTTTTCTTAATATTTGCTTAATAATTTCTTAATAATTGCGTTTTTTTAAATCAGAAAATTACCATCTGTCAATCTAAAAATAGAACTAAACCTGTCGCAAATGTAGACAATGAGTCGATTTTAATTTTGGCCTTGAGCTAGCAGTTATCCAATTATCTATTGTTATAGGTGATGGTTCTAAGTTTATTTTGTTGTTATTGTTTTTTTCATAATGAATTGCCAAGCAGGAAAAATCAAAATGTCTCAATCACTATGTTGGAACTGTGACTCGAGCAGGAACTTTGCTTCTTCAAACAAGTAATTATATAAAAGAAATAAAAAACACGACTCCTGTTACATAAAGTGACTACTGTATTTATAATGATTTTTATTACGGTTTTTTATTGAATATTTGTGGTTTATGTATTTATCCATATATATAAGATATAATTAAGTTATTTTATAGGTATTTGGACATTTTGACATTTCGACAACAATTTACTTGATATTTGGACAGCCCTTCCGCTACGTAACGACCAAATTTTGTTGCACATCAGAAGACTGTTGACTGAAGACCGTAGACTGTTGACTACGTAACGACCAATATTGGCGGCTTGTTCCCGGAGCGCACAGTAATATTATTTTCTAATTCGAACGCATCCAAAAATCCATACCAAATATCTCATTATTACCATAGATGCATAGACGGCCGCTAGAATAATTTCGCGCGTCATTTCGCGGATATTTCTGGTAAAATTCCATTGTCAAACATCATCATTTTTTTTTTCGAGAAATCATCAAAATTTTTATTCATTTTTATGAGCTAATATCTAAATATTTTTGTATGTAAATAAGTAAAACGAAATATTACCTTTGATAATATTTACAGTTTCTAAATAGAGTTCCGTATTTTTTCGAAAAGTACAAGTTAGAAATGCCGAGTTTTTTTAAATTTTGCGATTTTCTCATATTTATTCATAATTTTCTAACTGTTTTACAAATTGAGATTTCAGTAGTCTATACACAAAATTTCAATGCGATTATTGCACAGCTATCCTTTTTATGATTGCTATAGTAGTTCCATAGTTATAGTACTTTTTGTCGAGCGCGGCGATATTGCAAGAAATTCCAATAAATTGCCGCGGTCGGCTCGAAGGGTTAAGTTGGCTAAAAATGCTAGTTATTCAATAAAAGATGTTGGGATGCATGTTAGAGGGGTGAAGGGGGTAGGGGGGGGGGGGGGGAGGGTGGGATCATTCCTGGCCTGGATACTAAATGCAAACCTAGGCAACAAGTGTGGTAGATGTCTGGCAACAGAAAGCAGATAACTGCCAGGCGCGGCGTGTCGAAGAATTTTTACACGACTACCCAATAAAAAGTAGTGTTATGTGTTCAAGGTTCATCTATGTATGTTTTCCGTTTTTTTATTCCACCATAACTTCTAAACGCTCAAACCAATTTAGAAGTATGTGTTATTGCCAGAATCGTTATGTCAATGCGAGTATCATAGGGCACCCTTAACTTAACTTTCAAATATCAAGTAAATAGTTGTCTAAATATCCAAATCTCCAAATGTCAATAAATTACCATAAACAAATTTATTATGTTTAGTTGCAAATGAAAGACCGGATTAAGTAAATTCCGAAACTATATATGTATTCATATGGACAAATACATAAACTACAAATACTTAATAAAAAAATCATAATAAAAATAATTATAAATACAGGAGTTCACTTTTTGTAACGGCAGTCGTGTATTTTATTCCTTTTAATATATAATACATATTTACTTGTTATTATATATGCTAAGGAGAAATATTGAACAATATCTCCTAAACTATATAGAGATACAATATAGCTCACGAACTGATACAATGTAGCTCACATATGGAACTTCGTGGTATGTTCGCGCGCGGTATACACGGCATGCATGCGTTATTAATTTAATGCTATCTCTTAAATTACCACCTACAAACTTACGGTAAATGGCTAATCTTATCTACATTTAACACTCGCGACAACACTTCTTATTTTAAGGGTTCATTTTGTTAAGGATTCATATTTTATTGCTAATATCTTTAACTAAAAATAGCCTAATTATTTGTTTTGAGACTTAAAGCAGTTACTGTAGCTTCAATATAAAAATTAGATACATACTATCGTAGACCTTTATATAGATCACTTTGATGCCAATATTTCTGTCATACATTATTTTTACATATATCCAACCGTTTCGTCAGCGCACGCCGATAAAACAACTTACCAGCTCATTTTGTTCCGACTTGACTTACAAATATCATAATTTCGTATTAAAAATCAATATTTATTGGTATACAATAGCCTATCACTTCTTAATATTGTAGCTCTCTATTAGTGAAAGAATTTTTGAAAACGGATGAGTAGTTTCGGAAATTAGTTCCTACATACAAAGATAAAAACTTTACCTCTCTATAATATTAATATGGATAAAAAAATATGAGTACAAACGGAGCTGTCATGGAATTCACCGACCGGTGTCGGGCCCGTCATATTACTATTATTACATTTCTGGGGTGAGCGGTGGACTGTCGACTAACGACCGGTGTGGTAGGTACGTTTACGACAGATGTCTTGCCACATGTGATCGTGCACCTTTGTGAACTCTCTCTATAGAAATTTATCAAAAAATGTTTTTCGTGGAAATGTGCACTTTTAATAATTGATGAAATTTTTGAGAATTATTTTTTGTTAATTCAAAACAAAAAAAAAACTGCATCGAGCTTACAAATAACATGGTTTTTAAACTCCATTTTTAATTTTTTTCTCGAACGTCACTAATATATTAAAATATTTTTTTTGCACGATCGAATTTTATGAAATTTAGAAAAAGTAAACGATACCTAACTCAAAAATAATTTCAAATTATTTAAAAATACAACAGTCAAAACACTTACTTTTGATTGCCACTTGCCACTACCGAACTGCGCAAGGCCGAAATTCTACTGCTAAAATACCGGCTCCCTGCTCAGTACTAACACACTGACAGATGACACATTCTGTTTATTACACAACACAATACAATGTACACCTATTCAGCATGCAGTCGATTATATTATTATAAAGCCCAGTTCACACGTCACGGGTAACGTTACGAATACTCTGGAGTAAAAAAGTCTATTTTTAAATAGCGTATTTTTATTAATAGACCATTGGAATCGTCGCACATAGGAGTAAGTATGCGATCTGGGCGGCCAAAATTATGTTTCCACCTTAATCGGTAGAAAAAGTTGTTAGACTTCTCTGTAGTATTACTTGGAATAAAAATGATTTTGCGAAAAAAAAAAAACGTTTTTTCCCTTCGAAAGATTTTTAGAGAAATCATCCAATTCAATATCAAATATTTCTAATATTATATTGATCAATTTATGATTTTATATAACAACTAGCTGTTGCCCGCGGCTTCACTTCGCGTAAAGTTTCGGATCGATTTATTAATTTAAGTATGGTGGCTTTTATTTGCCTTTTCAGACGCTACTTTTAGTATACGTCCAAGACGTCCCCAATCCAGTTTATTTTTTTTAATGGTAAACTTACAGATAATAAATAAATGATATCATATTTTTAAAACATATTTAAACATAACATTTTTTTTAATCCTACGAATAGTTTACAATGCTTGCATTACAAATTAATATAAAAATAACATGATAGTGGAGAAGTGATAGTGGTAGTGGAGAAAAGTAATATGGCTGATAATAATATAAGGGTAAGAAAAGTAATAATAAGGTAAGTTGTTAATAAGGTAAGTTCAAGAAAGGGTTATATAAATCGAAATATAATTATGAATAATTAGATAACAATATTTATAATACATAATATGATATAATATAATATATTATATAATATAATAGTCATATAATACAGTCAAATCAAATCAAATCAAATCAAATAATTTATTGTCCTAAAAACTAATACATAGGTAGTTGTATAGACAGTTGTATTACATTTACATTTGGCCGTGATATGATTGAATTCTTCATTAATGATCAAACTCTTCTATTAATAATCAAAACATAAATCGTTACTCGTAAGATTAAAAAAGGTATTATTGTAGAATTAAATCGAGTCTCACCATTTAGTTTACCAGATAAAAAACACAGAGTAAGATATGTAGAAAGTAAGATATAGAGATGTAATATATAAAGAAGATATGAAGAAATTAACTCAATAAGTAGTGATTCTATTACATTGAATATAACGAATAATGTAATGAGAAAAAAAAGAAGGTTATAATGAACATAATTAATTCTTTAAAATACCGATACAAATATGTTTTTTTAGTATAAAATTAATAAGTGTAATGTCAAAAAGAACAATAAAAAAATGTGACGATTGTAAAAAGTAAAATAAAATGTCTTAGTGATTATATTGCTAATAAAATAGTCAAGATATAATTAATATGTGCCTACCTAATAATAGAAATAGTCAATAAATTTTAATCAAATTTAAAATTGATTAAAAACCTATTACAGAAAGAGATATAGTCTAGATGCATACAGTTTTTAGAGATCGTTAATGTCGTACAATTCTCTTTCAATGAGATATAGCTTGAGTTTATTTTTAAATTGGGGCATTTTTCCTTCGTGGCATATTTTTTTGATACAGAGGGTAGCTTATTATAGTATATAATACACTAGGATGGCAGCTAGTGAAATGTTAAGAAGTAAGAGATAGGCTAGGTATGATCGAATCTTTAATTAAATTAATGAAATCATAACATACATCGAATCCTTTACATGATTTATCAAAAACGCGACACATTCGGGTAAGAGGTGTATTCGACGCGATGTTGCTATTGCAAGCGACAACAGACAATGTTTGAGAGCTCCTCGTTAGTCGCGGTGGCACACGAAATTTAACTCTTTTTAGACTAGCTGGGCTGTCTGGTTGATTGTGCAAAAGATTATAGAGACACGTTATATCAGTAATAGTCCTACTTGTTTTTAAGTCTATTAGGTTGAAGTGAGAAAGCCGCTCTACATAACCTTTCAGAGTATGAGGCCACATTTGTTCGACAGCATGCAAGTTAATTTCTTTTGGACTCGTTCAATTCTATCGCTGTGAAAATTGTAAAGCAGATTCCAAATCACTGATCCATACTCCAGAACCGATCTAATCAATGATGTATAAACGGATATTAGGGATTTCGGATGTCGAAATGGCTTCATTGTCCTGAAAACCCATTGAAGTGGGGATGAAATGAATACTTTTCATCGAAGTTAACTTCTAGGTCTCTGAAATGATCGACTCTATTGAGTGTAATGCTATTGAAAGAGTAGTTATATTTTAAAATATTTCGGTTCCGGTTAAATGTTATAAAATTACATTTCTCGACATTGAGCTGCATATCATTGCGCGCGCACCACACGCTCAATGTATTCAGGTCATTTTGAATTTTGTCGCTGTCTGAGAGACAGGTGATTCGACTAAAAATTTTGAGGTCATCCGCATAAAACAAATGTGGGCATTCTAATTCAGCGCAAAGGTCTTTTATATAAAAGATAGAAAGCAATGGTCCCAAATTTGAACCTTGCGGTACACCAGAAGTTATTGCAGCCGGTGAAGATTTAAAACCATTTACAGTGACGAGTTGGGAGCGCTACCTATCTCGTAGACGTACGCGTCTTGTTCCTCGCCACGCGTTACTTATTTCATGATATTTCTATAACTATACCACCTAAACACTTGTATAACTATACCACCTAAATGGCTAATTTTATCTCTTTTAACACCCGTGGTAATGGATTAATTTATTTTGATAAGATTCTTATGTTACTGCTAATGTTTTCAACCAACACTGCATACTTATGTTTCTTAGTTTTTTGAGACATAGAAGCAGTTATTGCATCTTAAATATAAAAGTTGGATATTTGCCGTCGTCGACTTTTTTATATATCTTTTTGATACCGATGTTTTTGTCATATATTATTTTTACATATATAAAACCGTTTCTTCAGCGCACGCCAATAAAGCAACTCACCGGCTCATTTTTCTCCGACTTGATTCACAAATATTGTGATTTCTTATTGAAATCTATAACAATAACATATATCAATAAGCTATCACAACAATATCTATCACAATAAAATAGAGCCTATAGCAATCGTCATTCAGAACCAGATTTGGTCGTATCATACTCAAGGGGTTAATAGAGCTTTCCATTAGTGAAAGAATTTTTAACATCGGATAAGTAGTTTCGAAGATTACCCCCTACATACAAACTTACAAACTTACAAACATTACTTCTTTATAATAATAGTATAGATTATTACTTTAATAGTAGTATCAATTATTTCTTTAATATTATTAAAATTTAGTAAATTGTTTGTTTGTTTGTTTATACTCTTTATTGTGAAAATGTCACAATGGGCGGATTTATTGTCATATGACAATCTCTTACAATCAACCCTACTATGACGTGTTATATGTATGTGTGCGTGTAACATGTCTGTAAGTGTGTGTCTTGTTATTGCATTCAATCGACAGAATTGAAAATTCAATTCCGTTAATTTGATCCCAACGGAAAATAATAACCCCGCCGGGAATCGAACCCGGGACCTTACAATGTAAGATCAGGTGACCTATTTACTATACCACCGGGCCGTGTAAATGAAAATGTAAATGCATGATGGTAAATAACTGTATTTCAGTCATAACTAGAAATAACAATTTGATGGTAATACAACAAAAAATGTAACTACGAACAGAATAATATAACAAGTGTTTTTGTGATTAACCTGTTAATCGAGGAAAACCATTTTTAATTATGCAACATATAACGGGCGTGCACTTTTTGTAAAGAATTGTTATTACGTCACGCCAGCATGACGTCATTTATTATTATATGTTTTTTTATCAATGCTTAGAATTTATTAAAAGACAATGAAACATATATTTTTTCGTCAACAATCCACAGAATTTAAATCCGGCCAGTTTTTTTTCTTTTGTAGCAAGAAAAGTATTGTGGACGCAATTCTGTGTGTCTGTCTGTCTGTATGTCTGTATGTCTGTCTGTTTGTATTCCTCCACGATAGCGCCGAACAGGCATCATTTGGTCATGGCAAGAGTTGAAAAGATTGTGTTTGAAATCGGTCCATCGCACTCGTCGTGCGTCAATCTCAAAGTATTGGATTTATAGACTTATAATTCAGTACACAGATGCGTCGTAGGGTCAAAACAACATTAATAAATTTTGGTTTCAATATCTGTTATACAAGCGACACAAACAAAAACCGACATACATTTTAATCAAATAATAACTTCGAGCCGCCCTAGGCTAGCCGAGAAACATATTAGAAAATATCAATTTTATTGCCACTGAAATACTACAAATATACTAGATCGGGTATCAGGGTGGGTTGGGGTGGAGGGGAAAGGGTAGGGGGGGTTAGGGGAGAGCGAAAATATTTTTCGTCCTCCGATATCCTTTTTTTCCGTGGGTACCTATTTCGCCTTATCTAGAATGCTTTATCTTCGAAGAAAATACAGCTAGAAGTACTCGGGATGTATAAAGTTCCGGACGAAAATATTTTTCTTCTTACAATATTCTTCTTCTTCGGTGGGTTTCTATCCCGCCTTATCTAAAGTGTTTTTAATAGATACCCGAGTGTTTATGATGCAAAAGGGTTTTTGTGGGGTGGTGGTGTTGGAGGGGGTAAGGTTGGGTGGGGTGTGTGGTGTTTGGGGTTGGGGAGGGGTTAAGAGGAAAGGGGGTTGTAGTAGGGTTGAGGGAGTTAAGGGAGCTAAGAGGGGTGTTGAAGAGGGGGAAGAGAGAGGGGGATTCGAGGATGTCAAAGTGGGGAGGGGAGGGTAGGAGTAGGCGAGAGGGAGAGGGGGGGAAGGGTTGAAGACGGGTTTAGGACGGGGGGGGTTGGAGGGCAGTAAGAGCGAGGGGGAAGGGGGGTGATTGAGGGGCAGGGGTGGAGTGTGAGGGGAGGTAAAGGGGAGGGGAGAAGGGTGGAAGAAGGTGAGGGGGTGAGGGGGTTAAAGAGGATGTGAGGTAGAGGGGGACTGGAAGGGCAGACGGATTAGCTTCAATAATGTCACTTGTTAGTCGCGACAGTTTTTAGAATTTTTACTTACCCGGCCCGCCAACAAAGGAGGAGAGAAATGTGAACGCGCATTTTTTTTTCGATGATGAAGACGGAAATATTCATTTTGACCCCCCTGAGATGATTGAGACCATTTACAGATTGAAGTATGTCTGCGTATATGTGTGTATGTATTTCTCGACGATAGGTCCCAAACGCTTAATCCGATTGAGATAAAATGTAATATCCAGGCAAATGAATAATTGGTCAGGGTTAGAGGTAAAAGATTGTGGTTTAAATCGGTTCACTAGGAGAAGCTCGCTAGTCATATATAATCCTCTAAGTATTGTACTTGACGACTTGAAACTTAATAAACAGTTGCCGCGTTGGGCCAAAATGGAATCGTGACATTTTGGTTGTAATATCTCGATAAGATCCTGAGATCCTCAAATGAAGCAGGTCAATCATAACACGAACCTATTACCGCTAGCCTCTTTCACCTGCTTCATCACATTCCATGGTTTACACTTTTAAAATTATGGTAAACTATGGCAGAATGGTGGTAGCTAACGTTTGAAGCTAATTATGAGGGCTTAAATGAAAAAATAATGCATTTGAAAATGGATAAACAATATCAACATTTACTTTAAATAATCGTCCAAAATACAAAGAATAAATTTAAAATACAACGAACTTACAAAATAAGAAATATCTTTTTGTTCAATTCTGATCCCTAAGTGGGGCAGAATGGGGTAGCCATAAGATGACCTAAATTTCACAACATACGACTGTTTCGGTTCGGTTATCATGTTTGTTTTTCGTTTTTCGAATGTTTACTTAGATATAAATGCTTTATTTAATGAATAAACGTCATTTATATCAATAAAAAGAGCTCATACAACGTATATCGACTCAGTGCAGTAGAGTTTTTGAAGAAAGTAGTTGTTTTTCCGAGAATTTAAATCGACATAAGTTTGAACGGGGAAATAGTAACACGTTTGCACCTGACAGGGACCAACTAGAGTTGTCGACTACAGCGGGAGGGCCCGTCACCTCAGGAAGTTTTAACAATTAGTCGTTCTGTCTCCCTGAAGTGAGCGCAGAAGACTTGGACTAAAACAGTCCACCGTCAAGCTCGGCCACATGCCCGTAAGAGACCAACGCCTTAACCGCGAGATAGCCAGGAGTGTTACCCAGCGGGCTTACACTCACGCCCTTACTTCCAATTGCCACCAGATTACTCCAGTCTCTCGATTGGTTCCGAGTTCGAGGTCGCTTGCGCGGTCCTCTCCCTTACGAAGCGTGTAACGGTGTGTACCGAATTTATCGCTGACCACGGCATCCTTTGCCCGGCTGTTCACCCAGGATTGGGTAGCCGATGATCGTTTCAAGAGCAGTCGCCGTAAGGTCCGCAACCACCCCCGCTCTATAGGAAACAGTACTGCTTCCAGACTCCCCCGACTGTTAGTCAGAGTGGGAGTTAATGGGCCCTTGCTGAGTTGGCCACGAAGACCCATTCTGTTCAGGGTTGGCAGCGCCGGCTCGAGGAAACTTGGCGCCCTAGGCAAAAGACTAGTATATGGCGCCCATTTGAAAAAATCACAAAACATTAATTGTGTAATTTTTAATCAAATAACTAGAGCATAGATGTGACTTACCTACTTATATATAATTATAATACAAACTTTAAAAAAAAATACAACCTACTTCAAATAATTTTTGCACCTATTTTCCAGTTATTTTGATTTTAAAACCAAACTACTGAACCACTTTTGATTAAATTTCTATGGGACCAATCTGAAGGTATATTCCTTCAAATACAAAAAGAATTTTCCAAATCGCTTCATAAATGGCGGAGATCTGAGGTAACAAACATATTTAAAAAAAAAAAAAACATTCAACCGAATTGAGAACCTCTTCCTTTTATTGAAGTCGGTTAAAAAGAGAATATATCCACCTTTTTTGGCTGTATGGAGTGAAATATAAGAATTTTTTAAAAGACTAATTAGATCAAGCAAGTTTTATTTTCCTTGCCTTTATTTTAGCAAAAGTGGAAACGATCTCCTTTAAATCTATTGTTTGAGCTCATGGGCGTACCCAGCTTTTGGCCCAGGGGGGGGGGGGGGGGGGTGGCAAATCAGAAATTTAAGCCGGGTCCACCGCATACTACACGAAACATTAGGTGCATGTAGTGTATAGTATAGGTGACACCCGCAGGAGATCCTACTTTATGGGTAGTAAAATAAAATAAATAATCATATATAAATATAAAAAAAATGCATTTATTTAATTTGAATTGTTTAATTAAACATCTATTTAAAAAGTAATTTTCGAGGATCTTCAGCAAAACGGTTAATGACATATTCTGTGAAAGAATTGACTATACTATTATTGCAAAGAATTGACTGTATTATTATTTTATTATTATTATTTTATTTATTATATTATTATTCTTTTGTTTTAACGTATATTAAGAGATAATTTGTTTTAGTTTTAACATTATTTTATCTTAGTTATAAGTAAAATGCTGGACTATTTTGTTTAAATTCTTATTCTAATTTTTACTATTTTAAATTGTTTTGTTTTTTTTTTGTTTTTTTTTCTGAGTTGAATTTATTTGCTGTCATTTTAATTTTCCACTTCTAACTTTAATTTAAATATTTAATTTAATCAAGTATTTAGTCATTTTTAATATTGTTTTGCAATTCCATTTTTGTGCATACATGGAATATATGCCACTCTTATAAACACGGTATTTGTGCAAGCACATTAAAAAATAATGTTTACCTTAGAACAGGTCCCGGCCTAGTTAGGTGACGTTGCCACTAGACTATGCATTGTATTCTTTTTTCTGCTTTTGATTCAATTTTGAAAGTATTCCTAAGCTGAAATTGTTTACTTTTTTAATATTTGCATTACTTATACAAATAAATAAATAAATAAACTGTTTACAAGTTTTTTATGTACACTAAGCATACAAAGCCCATTTAGCCTGTCTTCGGTCATTGTTGATCTCAGCCATGTTTTAACGCGTCTGAGTGTACTGAATGACCTCTCAATTGTAGCCGTAGAATAAGGCATCGCCAATAAAATTTCTAGTTCTGTTTTCCACTATGGGTAAAAAGATTCTACTTGTTGGATTAATTCTGTAATCTCCAAAGTTTCAAAGTCCTCCTGCTTGTTTATCCAAAAAGTGCGCCACAGTTCGGCTTCTGATGTAATCCCTTCTAATTCGTAAAATTTAGATACTTCTTCCATACTTTTTTTTAATTTTAGATCTGTAATTTTTATTATCTGAGCAGGGTGTAACAATGAAAGACCAAACGCTGGTGATTAGTCTTTGCCGAACCTCGCCTCCAATGAGGATGATAACGAATCCAAATAGGGCACGTATAGCGAGCGTCGAAAATACTCGCTTAACGAATCAGCTGGATGATTTGCCCTTTATTGTTGACGGCTTGCTTTCCTGGGAAGTCGCAATTCTAAGTCGAAAGCCTCAGAAATTTCATTAGCTGAGTTTAATAATTCTTCACTGCCTTCTTCGGCAGAACGTCTGTGTTTTGCAACTTCAGTTTTTATGGTTTGGATGTGCTTTGCACATTTAATTACGTCCAGGGTTTTAGACTGCAATGTATTTGCGACAGGTTGCAACAGGGAATTGTACTTGTCTATAATGCAAGCCAATATAAATGTGGTTTGTCCAACTGCGGATAGCAACTGGAAAGCTACTTTTCTTGTGCCAGGACAATTTCGATAAAATGTTTCTTTAACATCGAAATACTATTGTACTAATGAGACCACCTTGTTTCACACAGCAATGGTATTTTCGGTGCATATTTTTGACGCAAAACTGATTTCCTGAAAAACATTATCGTATCTTTTATAGTGTCTGGTTGCGCGCAAAGTATCTTTTGCATCAGCATTTAATTAGTATATGTGGATGTTCGATTTCACTGACAGATGTTGACTCCGAAGAAGAAGAAGAACTACTTCAACGCTGCCAGTACTGCGATCGCTCAAAAATGCCTACCCGCCGCTAGTGTTTACAATTATCCGCCGCGCCGTCACGACGACTGCACATATATTTTCAGAGGTTTTGCATACTTTCGCGACTCTGAACCGCTTTATTTACCGCTTTATTTATTGAACCGCTCCGCAAAATCATAGTTAAAACTCCGCGAAGGAACTAATCCGCGTCGAGTAAGTTTTGTGTGAGGCATTGTCGAAAAGACTTGCGTGAAAAATCCACCAGCAGGAACCTCGAGGGTCCGTAGCAGCGCTGGGACTTCAGCGAAGCGAGGATCATCATCACAGGTCAGTCGGTGTTTTACAGCCATATATCTGATTACGTGTTGATGTTTAAAAAGGATTTGCGCGCATCGATTTGTCTCATTTTGCAAAGTACCCGCATATTAAAATCTATTTATTTATTTTATTATAATTTATTTACGGTTATGATCCCGCCGTAGTTCGACTATTTACACGTTGAACAACCAGTGTCAATGCAGTTGCAGATCTCAGAGACATTATTTAAGTTGTTTACTATGAGGTTTAATTTGTGGCAGGCGCAGTAAAAATATAAACCCTTTTTATATGTTTCTCTCAATATTTTTTGGACACCGCTATCTTTACCCGGCATCGTAGCACATCCGTCGTAGCCCTACGCATTTGTTGACATCAATGTTTAGCGCATTGATGAATCCAATAATTTCACCCGCTATCGTTTGGGAATCCATTTGGTCTAACTTGACAAAACCTATAAATTCCACATTTTTTTCTCTTTGGTCGTAATACCTAAGACCTATAGATAGTTGCTCCTTTCCTGATATAATAATAATAATAATAATAATAATTTTATTAATTCAAAACATAAGTTTACAATTTTATTAGTTGCAGAATCTGCCTAACTAGGCCATAGCCCGTACCAAGGAAAACTCTATGTATGGCGAAGATTTATTCATGTGTACATAATATTAAAATCAAAAATACAAAATATAAAATATTCTTACATGTTCTTACAAATAATTATTCTTACATGTTCTATTAGTTTAAAGTACGATGTAGCTTATTATATTGCCAACTAGTTTATCAATAGCATTACACTAAATAGAGTCGACCACATGAGATACCTAGGAGTTATCTGCGATAAAACATATTGATTTCATTCCCATTTCAAGGGGATTGCCAAAACATAAATTGCCAGTAATATACCAGCTGATTCATCAGCCAAAATGCTGTAGGCATTTGCGGCTTTGACATTATCGACCAAGTTTTCTGTGATTAAATTCCTACATATATTTAAAATTTCATTTTGTATTTTTGGAGACGTATGTTGAGCATTTATATATCCTTTTTCTAAGTGTTTCTTCAAAATCTCTTCACCAGAATCAATTTTTAGATTAAGCAAACGCAAATCATCTTTTTCTTTTCCCTTCAGTGCTAAATCATGAGTTCCACGAAAAATAATCGTATTAACTATAGGCTGTAATGCGTTTCCAGGGGGGGAGGAGGGGGGGGGGCTGCGGCCCTCCCCTGCCCCCCCATTTGTACGCCCATGTTTGAGCTATTTCTTGTTCTATAGATAAAGTCGACAACCCCACAAGTCTTTCTTGGGTCATTGTGGAGCGCAGATACGTTTTAATTAGTTTTAATTTAGAAAAACTGCGCTCACCACTGGCCACAGACACGGGAAGTGTCAGCAACACCCTTATTGCAGTTACTAAATTAGGTAAGATATCTAGTAACCCATTTTCACAAATATAATTTAAAAGTTCTTGTGGCGCAGTGTTATTTGGTACTCTTCTTGCAATAGCTTGTAATTCGCTGCATAACTCAGTTGCATCAACATCCTTAGAGTCTCCATGACTAAGAGATTCTTCCAACTTTACACAGTGTTCCAGAACATCTTTGGAAGTTTTATTCTGCATCTCATGAACGTTATAGAGAACGACTGGCGACACGGTAGGTACTGCGCTAGCGACGCGCGCGGCGAGCGAGGCGCATCATGTTTTACGGATCACCCCCGCCCGCCCCTCGTTGGATGGCTTGGATCCGCCGCATACCACGCTCCTCCCCCTCCCCCTCCCTCGCTACAGCAGTACAGCACTGTCATTACCTATTCTATCTAGAGATACAGAAGGCAGTGGCACTGTACATGCAAAATTACCGCCCGACCGCTGAGTAAAGGACGCTGAGTTCCGCGATAGATTCGGTATACACCGTTTCACCGCTTCGTAAGGGAGAGGACCGCGCAAGCGACCTCGAACTCGTAACCAATCGAGAGACTGGAGTAATCTGGTCACAATTGGAAGTAAGGGCGTGAGTGTAAGCCCGCTGGGTAACACTCCTGGCTATCTCGCGGTTAAGGCGTTGGCCTCTTACGGGTTTGTGGTGGAGCTAGACGGTGGACTGTTTTGTCCAAGTCTTCTGCGTTCACTCCAGGGAGATAGAACGACTAATCGTTAAAACTTCCTGAGGTGACGGGCTCGCCCGCTGTAGTCGACAACCCTAGTTGTTAGTCAGAGTGCACAGTCGATTGGCTTACGCCGCACGGTGCGCAGACCGTCCAGGAGCGCTAAAAGGCTGATTCCTAGGGAAAACTAGCGCTAAGGCCAGAGCCCTACCCGACTCACACTTCATGCGTGGTGGCCGCCGGATGGATGTTGACCAGTGAGTGTGACCAACCCTGAACAGAATGGGTCTTCGTGGCCAAGTCAGCAAGGGCCTGTTAGCTCCCTGACAGGGACCAGCATAATACCATTAATTATGTAGTGCAGGGCTGTCCAACTGCAAGTGCCGCTTTAAAAAAATGCGGTTTGGAGGGCCGCATTATAAAATACTTAGTAGGCAACTTTATCATAAACAATGAAAAAATGCGCTATTAATTTTAGAATTCTTCCGCAATTGTGTCAACGTATTTTATGTGAGGTAAATTTGAAACATCGTCAAATCCTTGATTTCTTCATATCATTAATACACAGGCCTTAAAAAGTGAGGTCGCGGACCGCATGCGGCCCGCGGGTGTCATATTGGGGAGCCCTGATGTAGTGTATTAGATTGCTTACCCTTATAGAACATTTTGGTAACCAGGTTTTGCCGTCAAAATGCAGGTGGCATAGCATTGAAGTCGAAAGTAATAGCGATTTTTTTGGCCATCTATAATAACATTAATATTGAATGATTTGTTTATATAAAGACCGATTGATTATAAGCACCCAATAATTTAACCATCGATAACAATGATAACATTCAATTATTAGAGCCATATTTCGCATTTTTTTAAACAGGCTGATTTACATCACAGAAATAATACCATTATAATCGAGAGATAGAATGCCATCTATTAGTTAAAGTGCGTAATTATTAAGAATTGAAACCAATATACCAAACTAAAAGTTGACATATTTATGTAAATAATAGTAAAATAATAAGAGCTATGCTTTTAAAAACTTGTTTGTAATTATATTATTATTTTATACCGTATAGTGGTGAATAGAGCGTCATCAATAGTGCTCCGCCATACTGTTATACCACGAAAAACGCCATATTAAACATAATATTAGTAGATTAATCAGTTTTTAGTTATGAATGCCATCTACACGTTGAGTTTCGCATTCAAATTCTGGTTGTCAAATGGTAGTACGACTTTGATCAATCTACTACGCTATATAATCAGTTATAAAACTAAGGTTCAAATATCTATCCAACAGGGTACAACGTGTCATCATCCAGGGCCGCTAGAGTGAAAACCAGCAGTTCACGTATGGTGTCCCACAGGGTAGCGTTCTGTGACCCATTTTATTCCTCGTTTACCTAAACGAGCTATGCCAGTAAACAGTAGGTAAAATCATCACATATGCCGATGACACTGTTATACTATTCAAGGGTTCAAACTGGGATTACACATTTGAGAAAGCAAACGAGGGCATGGACATTGTTAGAAATTGGCTAGGAAACTTTATGTTAATGCTTTATGTGGGCAAAACTAGATACATGTCATTTATTATAAATATCAGGGGTCAACCCACTGCAAATAAAATTATTGTAGTACACGAATGCGATTGCGTAGAGTCTTGCAATTGCCAGCCTCTGCAAAGAGGAATATCTTGGAAATATCTAGGCATCACTCTAGATTGCTTCCTACGTTAGGACTCTCATATACATAACGTGGCTACAAAGGTGCGCATCCTTGGATACGTTTTCAAAGAACTGAGGAATATTCTGGATTCCAAATCGCTATGAACTGTTTATTATGCTTATGTGAATCGCTTATTACTTACAGCATAATTGGATGGGGTGGATGTGGTAAAATCTTGCTAGAGCCATTGCAATTTGCGCAGAAATTTATTTTCAAAATTATTCTCCGCATACCATTTCGCCATCCCAGCAATGAACTTTATATGGAAGCTAAAGTCTTTGATTCTAGGCAACTTTTTTTAAAAACTTTCCTCTTTAAGCTTTTTTTAGACAATAATTCAAATTTAAGAATAATTCCGAACCGTAGTCCAACAAGACAAGTTCACCGCTTTGTAAGGAAGAGGACCGCGCAAGCGACCTCGAACTCGTAACTAATCGTGAGACCGGAGTAATCTGGTCGCAATTGGAAGTAAGGGCGTGAGTGTAGGCCCGCTGGGTTACATACCTGGTTATCTCGCGGATAAGGCGTTGGCCTTTTACGGGCATGTGGCGGAGTTTGACGTTGGACTGTTTTGTCCAAGTCTTCTGCTCTCTTATTCACGGGAGATAGAACGAACAATCGTTAAAACTTCCTGAGGTGACGGATTCGTCCGTTGTATTTGACATCTCTATTTGTTAGTGAATATGCCCGGGTCCAGTGTCTTATTATTATTTGGGAATTGTCAACGACGTTACACACGCTACTTTCCGCAGTGCATGTCAAGCTCTAAATTTATTGGATAAGGACTGACACTGGGAGGTATGCATTTATGACGCGTGCAGCGCGTTAAATCCAAATAAAATTTGTACATTTTTAGAAATCATTTTGGCCGCCTGCTCTCCTTATCTCCAGCAGAGTTATGGGAAAAATATAAATTGCACATGTCTCAAGATATTTCCGTCGAATACGAAAGAAAATTCAAATATGAACATCGCAATAACAACATCGGATCGAATAGACCTCTTGCCAGAATGTGTCGCGTTTTTGATAAATCGTGTAAAGGATTAGATGTATTTTATGATTCCATAAATATAATAAAAGATTCAATCAATCTTACCTAGCCTATCTCCTACTTTTTAAGGTTTCACTTACTGCCATCCTAATGCACTGTATTATATGATTATTATATTATAACATACTATTGTATTATATCATATTATATATAATAAATATTATTATCCTATTACTCATCCTTCTATTTTGCTCTATCCAAATAACCTTATTAACAACATATTTAATTATTTCTTTTCTTACCTTTATAATATTATTAGCTTTATTATATTTTTCTCCTACTATCAACGTGTTGATCTTATTTCTATGTTAATATGTAACGCAAGCATTGCAAACTATTTATAGGATAGTAAATTTGTTTCGTTTGAATATGTTTTTAAGATACTATTATCATATATTTACTATCTGTAAGTTTGCTACAAAATAAAATAAAATAAAATAAAATGAACATATATTTCATAGCAGAAATCTACAACTAAACGTTGTAGATTTGAAGATTTGTGTTTAGAAATCGCAAAGAAAGTTTTCAGTCAATTGGGAATGCCATCACCGAATTGATCTGCTGCTTCTTTGTTCGATGTAGAATTGTGTCAGGGAAAAAAATACAATACGGGTAATCTGTTGTCTTAAATGTAACAAAAAAAAAACAATGGCAACTATTTGCTACACATTTTTAATATAAGTAGTTAATATAAGAGCAAATATACATAGAAGAATATACATAAATTATACGAATATACCTAGAAGAATATACATGGAAGAATATACAATTTATGTATACATATATTATTTATACATACCTAGAAGAATATACAATGTATGTATAAGAATATACATAAATTGCGTTACCCGGAACATTAATAAAGGTACTCGTTTTTTGTGAAAACGGATTTTAAAAAATACATATATAAGAGTTTCACTAAACCGTATAAAACACAATAATAAAATAATATTAACAATAGAAATCACTGTCATCTTCACCTTCAAATTTCATAACTGCAATATAAACCAAACTACTTTAAAAAACCAACAACATGCTTGTGCCGGCAAATCGTCGGGACTTCTTTAAGTCTCGGGATGGGTCGGTTAAGTACACACACCGCGGCAGTTCTGCGATGGTTGTCGCAGACTAGTTGGTGGAATGCCTCAATATTGTGGTCGAGGGTCCACAGGCTGCCGTCGCGATCGGCCAGATCAACGACGGGAAGAAACGAAATTTTAGTTCGTTCGTTTCGACGGCGATCCTGTCAGTCACCGTACAGTTTCCGTGTGGTTCGAAACTGTGGCAGTTGGGTGTGAACCGGGCGTAAATCCGGTCACAGTTGTTCCCAGTTTTGATGTGGATTTTGCTCGCTGAAGTTCTTTGCCAATAAATCTAACTTATTGGCTTTGTTGTGGCAGTCGTAGGTACATGTGATGCAGTTTCAATAGAAAAACGCTCACCTTGGTCTCTCGATGAAGGGTCTTGTCGTCGCTGCAGGTCGGAGATCAACTTGAATCGGGCCGGTTATTATGCGGGATCGGTCAAGGTTTGTTCGTCGGGCGGCAGGACTCCAGATGGCTTCTCGGAGATGTTTTGGTGATATTTGCTAATAAAACTAGCGTTTTGCGGCGCAATTTCGATTTTATTTACTAACGGTTTTTAAATAAAGCCGAACTTAAGGTTATGTTACACAAGACTAATAACCGGGTGACAGAAAGAATGTTGACAATTGTATGACGCGCACAAAGTTGATATTAGTCACTTTCATTGATGTTGACCGTACGGGCTGTTGTTAACCACTGACCCGTTCCCCTCCCGGGACCTCGGCTACCTAGCCAGCGGGTCGAGGTGGGGCTCATAGCCGTTTAATGAGGAGTGGGGATATAATTCAACGGCTCGTATTGCTACGATTGGCCGGCTTAATGAGCTTAGTCATTAAGAGGCTTGGCCGTGTTTTCGATATTGACCGATAGTGGTCGCTTATATTTCTAATTTATATTTCTATTTCTAAAACATATTTATAATTCTTAAAATTATACATTCTGAAGCTTAATTATTAATCAAAACATACATTAATGAGATTGATAGTAATAATGGTATTCTACGGTATATTATAAGAGCCTATTTTAATGTACATATCTTCTTTTATATTTTAATCCTACTTTACTAACGCTTCCACTTAGAAATAAGCGAATAATCTTAAAGATTTTTTTTAATATAAGTAAACAATATATATACAAAGATAGTTTTGTAGGTCCAGTGATCCGTTATGCAAATCTGAAGCACATGAACAGTAGTAAGCAGGCGTGGATGTCGCAACACGTTTGTTTTGGAATTTACCGTAACCTATCGTTATAAGACTTGCTAATGAGCACAGCTGGCGTTTCCGTATTAGAAAGCAAAAATTTTATGAAATGCACTTAGGAACTGTTTCCTTAATTAGGTTTTCAGTGTCCCGAGTCGTTAAGCCTAAAGGTGTGATTTCATTAATGGATTTTGGTTACAACACAATTTTGTTCTGAAAGATATTATTCTAGATATATTATTTTTATTCAAGAAAGACATTTTGACCTTTTTAGAAGTGTCGTTTCTTTTTTATTTATTTTTTTTATTCTTAACGCGACATTCCCTCCTCCGTGAATAAACCTATTTATTCACCGTTTTTCGGGAGTGTTAATAATAGCTATTTTCGTCGCGGGTCGTTGATAGCTTTTCCCGCGGCATTGTATTGTCACAGTCCTAACTTGCCCGTCCTTCCCTGGGAACGTTTTTGTTATAATACCTTTCAACCATGTATTACGAGGGAATTGCGGGTCTACCAGAAAGGCTAAATCACCCTCCTTTATTGGTGGAACCTCCTCGTGCCATTTGGACCGCTTTGCTAGGGTAGGTAAGTATTCCTTAACGAAGCGGTTCCAGAAATGGTTGGCCAAAATCTGCGAAATCTGCCATTGTTTCCGCAGACAGAAGCTCTCTGGGTCTATTACGCCGAAATTGAGGCGTCCAGATGATGATCCTATCAGGAAGTGGTTCGGGGTCAAGCTTTCGTCATCTTGACTGTCAAGAGACACGTACAATAGTGGCCTACTGTTGACGGAGTTTTCCGCTTCGGCCATTAATGTAAGAAGGGTCTCTTCGCGGGGAAGCTTTTCTTTTAATGTGGCATAAAAGGCCTTTTTTACCGCTTGAATGAGACGTTCATAGAACCCTCCCATGTGAGGGGCGGCTGGGGTGTTGAACTTCCACTCGATTCGTTTTATGGAATTTTGGTTTTTTAAGTCGTCCCAGTCGAGGTTTTTTAGAGCAGTTTTTAGTTCATTATTAGCCCCATGAAAACTGGTGCCATTATCGGAGAATATTGTCGAAGGTACTCCGCGTCTTGCACACATGCGCTTGATGGCCATCATAGTCGAATCACTTGTCAAACTATTGGTGATTTCGACATGGACGGCTCGGGTGCTCCTGCAGCAGAACAAAGCACCGTACCTTTTCTCCTTACGTCGCCCGACTGCCACCTCAATCGGTCCAAAGAAGTCCAGGCCGATATTAGTGAAGGGGCGTATGTGGTGCTCTAACCGCAGGCCGGGAAGATCTGCCATTTTTGGGGGAACTGGTTTGGCTCTGTCGAGTTTGCATTTTTGACAGTCATAAGTGACTTGTCGAATAGCACCTCGTTGACGAAGAATCCAGTAGCTTTGGCGAAGCTCATTAGCTACGAATTCTCGTCCTTTATGGTTAGCTGCCTCATGCTGATGTTGTATTAAAAGTTTCGTAAAGGGGTGTTTTGCATCTAAGATGGGGGGTTTTTTAACCTGGAGTGCCACGCCTTGGATCGCGTTTATGCGTCCGCCTACTCTCAAAAGGCCCTCGTCATCTAGATATGCATTTAAATGGCGTAATTCTGTGTTTTTCTTAGTAGGTATTTTGTTGGTGTCTAGGTCTCGCCATAATAAACGTTGACTTTGCGAGTCGTCATTTTTTAGTTTTACTTGGAGAAACATCTCCCGAATGTCCGCGGTAAAGCCTATTTTTCCCTGTCGCAATTTAAATAAAACTCCCATTAACGGGTTTAATAAGTCGGGTCCTGACAGTAGATGGTCATTTAAACTGACACCGTTTGATTTCGCCGCGCAGTCGAAGACTAGGCGCAATTTTCCCGGTTTATTTTTATTTTCAACTTGGAAGTGTGGCAAATACCAAATTTTTGAGCTTTCTAGCTGACATTCGTTTTTAGTTAATTTCTCGGCGTAACCTTTCGTTATAAATTCTGTAATTTTATCGCAGTATTGTCGCGCGGTAGAATCGTTTTTTGCCAGTCGCCTTTCTACCGAAAGTAGGCGGCGTTCGGCCATGTCGCGACTCGGCGGTAAGTCGGTATGTTCGGATTTCCATAACTGACCGATTTCCCAGCGCTCGTTAACCTGATTGGCAGATGACTGGAGAATTTGTTCAGCGCGGGCGTTTGTTACTTGTTTATGTTTTCGTAAATGGGGTCCTAGGTCTTCGATATTGAAATATTCGCGGACTAACTCATCTACTCTTTCTTCTTCATTTAACGCAGTTAAATGGGTCGCGTGGTCGCGTGTGGCTCCGGCCTTACCCGAGGCGCCGCCAAGAGTCCACCCTAACCGTGACGATGTCGCTATAGGTCCGTCTGGCGCACCTGCCTTAATAGTGCGAGGTACAAAGAGATCCCAGTGGTCAATACCGATTAGTAATGTCGGACGACCGTTTACGTCGCAAAGTGGAACCTTGTTTAAATGCGGCCATCTTTGCATCATGTCTTTAGCGCTGAATTTTTGTATTGGAAGGTCTAATTTATTAACGGTTCTTACATCTTTTAATGGATAAAATTTATTGTTATTTGCGGCGCGAATTTCCAAATTTACGCGGCGCGTAGACCCGTTTTTAATTGTCATGCCAGATGCGCCTACCAAGTGCAATGGACTTTTAGGGCCATCGGCTCCGATTTTATCGGCTACTGTTTCTTCGAGTAGGGTGATAGAGGAACCCTCATCGCATAACGCTAGGGTACTGAAACACCCGTTGGGGCCGCGAATTTCTACCTTGGCCACTCGAAGAAGTATTTCAGTTGTATCGTGCCATGTATTAGCAACTGTTTTTGAAGTCGATGCTTCGTTTGTAGGAGATGGGCTCCCGGACATGGTCGTGTTTGAGGGAGTTGGGCTCCCGGACGATGACGTGTTATTATTTTCGGAGGTTTTTTGCTTGGGAGAGTGTAATACCGTATTATGAGGTTGTTGACACCCTTCTTTGCCGCATTTGTTATTTTTCCTACAGTCTTTTAACTGATGGCTTTTATGAAGGCATCTAATGCACAAATGTTCTTTTTTTACAAAATTCCATCGTTCATTGATGGTCAGCGCAAGCAAAAATTTACACTCAGGTGTAGTATGATTGTCTTTTTTACATTTAAAACAGGTGGGCGGCTTGTTTTCGTTTGTGACGTATGTTTGTTTTTTCGAGAAATTCTGATTTCGATTGTTCGAAAAATTACGATTTCGATTGTTGTTTATGTTTTGAGTGGTAGGCAACGACTCTTCTAACGAAGCTGCATCTACTATATTTTCTACCCAATTTGCAAATTCTAACAATGTCGGGTGCTCGTTTTTTACTGCTGAGAACCATTGAAGGCGAAGATGCTGGGGCAATTTATTTACAAGTTCTTTTAATAAATGTGGATTTGTCAGATATGCTGCGTGTCCCATATTTTTCAAAGAATGCACCACGTTGCAGACTACTGTACCAAACTCCACAAGTTTACATAACGGATCACTTACCGATATGGTGTGTGTTTTCGCTGCCTCGTCCAGGAGTTCGGTAATTCGGGCACCTGGTCGGCCGAATCGACGCTCCAGCGCGCGTCTGATGTCCGGCACGTTTCGCGGGTCGATCAGCATCGCTCGCACCGCTTCCCGTGCCGCGCCTTGCAAACTTTGCTGCAGTCGGACGAGGTTATCCGCATCGCTAAAGCCGCACGCGGATGTCCCCTGGTCATAGAGCGCCACGAAGATTGGCCATTCTCGACTATCACCTGCGAACTTCGGGAGGTCTTTAAGCAAGTTTGCTCGGGCATGATATGTCATTGACGGATGGGGCACAGTACTAAAATTAACATTTTGACATGGCGTTATATTTTCGTTCTGACACGGCACTATTTTTTCGTTCTGAAACGGCACTATTTTTTCGTACTGACACGGCATTATTTTTTCGATCTGACACGGCACTATTTTTTCGTTCTGACACTGTTCTATTTTTTCTTCTTCCTCTGTCGGCTGGGTAGGCTGCGTTGGATGAGGTTCGAACTGCGTGTTCAGCCACGCCGTGGTGCGGCGAACGGACGCTTTCGATGCTGCAATCCTGATGTGCGGTGCTATCCGGCTTTCGGAGACGCTGCTGCCGTCGTCGTATTCTTGGTCTAATTCTCCTTGGACTTCTGCTTCGATGAGCAGTTTTTTAAGCGCCAATTTTTCCTCCAGCAACTCCAGTTTAATTTGTTGTTCAATGGCGGCGGCGGCGGCGGCGGCGGCGGCGGCGGCTGCTTCTGCTTTCGCTGCGGTCACGGCGGCGTCGGCCTTCAGGCGTGCCCGTTCGTCGGCGGCTTGTAATTCTGCTTCGAGCTGCCGTCTTGCTACCGTAGTCGCGCTGGATCTTGATGATCTGCGACTGGTAGTCGATGTCGCCCGCGATGACGGTCGTTTTGAGGTCGCTACCGATTCTGTGCTTCGGTCGCGAGCTGCTTCCGCGCCTCCGTCCATCTTCTTGTCAGCAATTCGCTGGCTTTTTCTGGACGGCGTATTTTTCGTCGACATATCTTATTCAGCGATTTTGCAAGCGGTCTATTTTTCGCTTTTTCAAAATCCGTCTCGAAGGACCAGCTTTATGGTATGTGCCGGCAAATCGTCGGGACTTCTTTAAGTCTCGGGATGGGTCGGTTAAGTACACACACCGCGGCAGTTCTGCGATGGTTGTCGCAGACTAGTTGGTGGAATGCCTCAATATTGTGGTCGAGGGTCCACAGGCTGCCGTCGCGATCGGCCAGATCAACGACGGGAAGAAACGAAATTTTAGTTCGTTCGTTTCGACGGCGATCCTGTCAGTCACCGTACAGTTTCCGTGTGGTTCGAAACTGTGGCAGTTGGGTGTGAACCGGGCGTAAATCCGGTCACAGTTGTTCCCAGTTTTGATGTGGATTTTGCTCGCTGAAGTTCTTTGCCAATAAATCTAACTTATTGGCTTTGTTGTGGCAGTCGTAGGTACATGTGATGCAGTTTCAATAGAAAAACGCTCACCTTGGTCTCTCGATGAAGGGTCTTGTCGTCGCTGCAGGTCGGAGATCAACTTGAATCGGGCCGGTTATTATGCGGGATCGGTCAAGGTTTGTTCGTCGGGCGGCAGGACTCCAGATGGCTTCTCGGAGATGTTTTGGTGATATTTGCTAATAAAACTAGCGTTTTGCGGCGCAATTTCGATTTTATTTACTAACGGTTTTTAAATAAAGCCGAACTTAAGGTTATGTTACACAAGACTAATAACCGGGTGACAGAAAGAATGTTGACAATTGTATGACGCGCACAAAGTTGATATTAGTCACTTTCATTGATGTTGACCGTACGGGCTGTTGTTAACCACTGACCCGTTCCCCTCCCGGGACCTCGGCTACCTAGCCAGCGGGTCGAGGTGGGGCTCATAGCCGTTTAATGAGGAGTGGGGATATAATTCAACGGCTCGTATTGCTACGATTGGCCGGCTTAATGAGCTTAGTCATTAAGAGGCTTGGCCGTGTTTTCGATATTGACCGATAGTGGTCGCTTATATTTCTAATTTATATTTCTATTTCTAAAACATATTTATAATTCTTAAAATTATACATTCTGAAGCTTAATTATTAATCAAAACATACATTAATGAGATTGATAGTAATAATGGTAATCTACGGTATATTATAAGAGCCTATTTTAATGTACATATCTTCTTTTATATTTTAATCCTACTTTACTAACGCTTCCACTTAGAAATAAGCGAATAATCTTAAAGATTTTTTTTAATATAAGTAAACAATATATATACAAAGATAGTTTTGTAGGTCCAGTGATCCGTTATGCAAATCTGAAGCACATGAACAGTAGTAAGCAGGCGTGGATGTCGCAACACGTTTGTTTTGGAATTTACCGTAACCTATCGTTATAAGACTTGCTAATGAGCACAGCTGGCGTTTCCGTATTAGAAAGCAAAAATTTTATGAAATGCACTTAGGAACTGTTTCCTTAATTAGGTTTTCAGTGTCCCGAGTCGTTAAGCCTAAAGGTGTGATTTCATTAATGGATTTTGGTTACAACACAATTTTGTTCTGAAAGATATTATTCTAGATATATTATTTTTATTCAAGAAAGACATTTTGACCTTTTTAGAAGTGTCGTTTCTTTTTTATTTATTTTTTTTATTCTTAACGCGACAATGCTTTTGAATAACAGATTGTTGATAGAGCCCCGACAACAATCATGCGAGCTGCATGAAGGTTAGGTTCCGACTGCCGGCACGGCTCGGCTTGTTATCGGATGTGACCTTGACAATTATGCATTCATGACACCATGGTTATCGTTCTCCTCTCTGATGTAACCGTAAGTATTATTTAATATACTTGGGCATTTCGAATTTTGGCGAGGGTTCAGCATAAATATATTCCTCCGTGTGCCGACAGAAGGAAAAGAAACTCTTTGAAGACCATAAGCTTTGCATAGGTTCTGAACCTTATTTTGCCCACCGCCCACTTTGAGAATATTTTTTTTTTCTAAAGCCCCCCATTTTTTTAAAACTTACTATCTGTCGCGAATCTGAAACAGCTATTGCCACGATTATTTTCAAACGTGTAATTACAGTGTAATATTATATAGTCGTAAGATAGGATATGACTACTATCCTATTTATGAGTTTAAAGAAGAATGTTTCAATGACAACCATTAAACCGCATACTTAATTATATTGAGAATTATTTTTATTACCATTCAAAAGACATTGAGTTTATAACTTATCTAATAAGAAAGTTGAATTTGATGCATTTTAAGAGGTTGTTAAGATCATGCTCGAATTTACTTAAAAACAACCGTCAGCTGGTTCAGTAACGTGGAGCCGATTTCTCTTTCTAATTTTCTCTGGGCCTTCTACTGCCCCCCTGAAAGTCTCAAACGCCCACAAGAAGGCGTTATCGCCCACGTTGAGAACCAATGCTGAAGAGTGTAGAGTATGAAAATTTGTAATAAATAAAACAGTTAAAGGGCGATGTACATATATGTCAAGTTTTGTGAAGATTGGTTCTATAGATTTTGTATAAATTGATGAGATATACGTGTCCCTGTGGTCCATAAGAGATGCAAGTAAATTTTGTATATTATTAAATATTATTTTAATTATTTAGTAGAAGTCAGTAAGTACTAAAAAAATATCAAATTGGAAAAGTTGCGAAGAATATTTAATTTACCTATTTATTTGAAATTACCATTTGTTGGTAATTCGAGTTCTTTGTTCATTTACGATGTTTTAAACAAAAAAATACGTTTTTTTTTAAATATTTTTTTGCCAATGTTAATATGCTGATGACTCAATAACATTTAAAAAAAAATCGGTTGTGTCACCCCAAGACTTTCCTGACTAGTATCCGGGGAGGTGCGAAAAAACAGCGACATTTTTTACTCTAGTACCCCAAATTTGTATGGCAGGTACCCCAAACGTTGGTCGTAAGTACCCCAAAAACTAATAGGTTCTTCCGATGGTTAACAGAAGCTTCTATGCCAAATTTTAACTTAGACAGATTAAGCGTCTGGGCGCTATCGCGGAAACAATTTTTTCGCCGGGAACCCCAAATTTGTATGGGAGGTACCACAACCGTAGGGCGTAGGGACTCCAAAAACTAATGGGTTTCTCCGACGGTTAACAGAAGCTTATATACCAAATTTCAGCTCAATCCGATTAAGCGTCTGGGCGCTATCGTGGAAGAATACATACATACAGACATACAGACATACAGACATACATACAGACAGAGATCGGTCTGGAAATAGTCTCAATCGTCTCAGGGAGTCCCAAAATATATATTCCCAACTTCATCTCAAATTTTTTTTAGCGCGATCACAATACTTTCCTTTCCGATAGGTCGTCAGGAAAGTAATATAATTTATACATTATTCGTATTCCATAATTTTATAAAACGAATGTTGAAGTTATGGGTCACATATGTTACATGGTCCGGTTAAGGGCTGATTGATAAAGCAGAATCATATTTTTAATAGTGGATACATTCGAAATCGTGAAATATTTTGAACTGTAATCCTATGTTTAATAAACGGTTTCGCCGATTTAATCAATGTGATTTATCGATTATTTTTGCTTTGTTTCGTCTGTAATGGAGACATTTTATTTTGCTAAATGACAAGGTTGCTTTTTGAGATGCATGATTGAAGGGTGATCGTTCGCCGGTGGCAAAGAGGTTACTCGTATGAAATAAAAGATATAAGTTTAATTTAGTTTTATTTATTGATTAAATTTCACAATGCATTGAAATGTCACATTTTCAATTAATTTGGACTAGTAGAAATATATTATTATTAGACACGACTAGATTGTATAGAATTACAAATATATTAAATTGTAAAACTATTTTGAGCGATGTGGGTTTCACCTTTCTTTAGAATCTATGCGAGAAGGTGGCTCCGACGTTGTAGTTGGGCTTAGGAAAGGCCCCAGGTCCAAACTGCCTGGAGTAAGACCCATGCGCGCTGAGGTCTGTGTTGCGGTTGGGCTGCCAGAGGGTCGCTTTTCCACCGAGGTCCACCTGATATATAAAAAGATAATCTTTTATGAAGACCTTTAACTTCACGGGTATTGCCACAAGAGAAGACAGTGGCTTGAAATGTATATTTTGTATACATCGTGCCCAAAATCATGGCAAATAATTCTAATGCTATAAAATTGTCATAAAAATTAGCGGACAATAATTATGGGAATTAAATATCTTAATATATATAAATTACGTGTCACGTTGTTTGTCCGCGATGGACTCCTAAACTACTTAACCGATTTGAATCAAATTTGCACACAATGTGCAGTTTGATCCAACTTGAAAGATAGGATAGCTTACGTCTTAATTTATAGTCGCGATATTATTTTATTGCAATGTCTATTATTTGACATTCGCAATTATCTGTTAGTTCCAAATGATTTTAACAGATGGCTTTATCTATTGAGTAATCCATAGATGGCGCTGCTATGTTAAACCTACAAACGTCATAGTCGGCCAAGCGTTATTCTAAATTCAAAATATTGTGAAGGTAATACAGTGAAATTATTCCTGCTTTTTAATTATTTGTGCTTCATTGTTCAAAACTCTTTAATTAAAATATATACATGTAAGTATTATCACATACTTATAAAAGTGGAATAACTGCAGTAGGTATAGGAACCTCTCTCCAATTTTTTTCATTTTAATGCTAAATCTGGAAGAAAATTGTGTCGGTCGCTATAAATAAGCGAGATATAGGCATTCAAAGTTTAAATTTTAAAAACAGGCCAAAATAATATAATATACAAATGGATGTTGGTATATCTGTATATCTGTACGTCTGTCCGAGTTTAATAGACTCCGAAACCGTTTGACCGATCACCATAAAAGTTGGCATATATATGTATTTTTTCACGGTTAAGGTTTTTATATATATCCGCTTTGTTGCAACTTTCAACTAGACGGCGCTGCAGCACACCAACTTCTATACTGCTCAACCGATCGCCATGAAAATTGGTATACATTGGTATTTAAGAACAGATATAACACGGGCAACGCCGGGTAATACCACTCGTATATATATATATATATATATATATATATATATATATATATATATATATATATATATATATATATATATATATATATATATATATATATATATATATATATATATATATATATATATATATATATATATATATATATATATATATATATATATATATATATATATATATATATATATATATATATATATATATATATATATATATATATATATATATATATATATATATATATTAATACAAAATTGGTTGTCTTAATTTTTCTTTATAGAAGGGTCAATTCATAACCTAATAGTAAAGTATTTCTCAAAATCTTATCAGTATTTCTACATAGTTTGAATCTCACACCTTATAAAACTAGATATAGGCAAAGTAGTAATAAAACATTTGATGTTTATAATGGGTTTACTAAACAGAAGAGAATTAGAGAGTTCATTAGCTGATCAATATATACTTACAGTGGTTGGTCCATGCATCATATGGTCGACCCCAAGGCCAGCTGAAGCCTTGTTTCCAGTCCAGTCGAGGCGACCTCCGACGTTGGTTGGTCCGTTTGGTACTCCGAACATCTTGGAAGCCTGGGCAGTTCCTTGGAGGTTCGGGGTGATTGGAGCCGTGTATCCGCCAGTGCCCTATAAAGTAAATTAATCATTTATGTTAATGAATCACTAACTATGGCAATGTGTACTGGGTTTACATGATGGTTGTTGGTGGTTAACGGTTTCGTGCAGCTTGGGGCACAAGATCCACTTTGTTCACGGATCGGCTCAACTCACGATACAGCGCCTATTCAGAAGCCTCCTCGAGAGGAAGGCTACCCCGGTAAGACTCCCGTTTCTCAGGCCTCAGAGCTGGTGGACCCGGGACAAGCCAATCGGTTGTGCATTCTGACTAATTGCTGAAGGGGTCTGGAGACTATGGAAATACACTGTTTCCTAAACAGCGGGGGTGGATGTTTCACCTGATGTCATGCCACTCTTGAAATGACCTTGGGCCACTCGATCCTGTGTGGCACTACGGGCAAAGAACGCCCAGGTCCGCAATTCAAACTGAATTTCCGCTGTAATACAACAGGTAGAGAGGTTGCGTAAGCGACTTCGGACCCGTAACCAGTTGGGAGGACGGAGGTATCCTGAAGGTTAATTCCAGACGGATATATCCTGCCAAAACTGGTAGTTAGGGGGTGAGGCTGCTCGCTGGATACCTTTTCCGGTGCCTCGCCATATTAAAAGGCGTTGGCCTCTGACGGGTTGCTGGTGAACTAGACAGTAGATTGTCTTGTCCCCAAGTCTCCTACGATCATCCCACGACTGAAAGAATGATCTATATCGTTATACCAGCCTGGGGTGACGGGTTCGCCCATTGTGGTCGACACAGGTCGACACCGTTGTGGTTTTTTTGAAAAAGTAGAGGCCTCTGTCAAACACGTGATGCATGCCTAATACACATACACATAGATCTTTAATTATGTATTGAGCTAAAAATATGATAACGTTACAGCAATTTATATTATATTTAGGTAATAAATAGTATAGGAGTAAAAGACAAAAAAATACCCATTAAAAAAACCGTAAAAATCTGCAGCTGTAATTACCAGAAATAGAAATACGATTTCATTCCCAAGTTTACATTAAAATACTTCTGAATTTTTTTTTTGGACGATGGATGCTGCATTTCAACGAGAGAATTGCTCAGGAAATTTAAGAGTTGCCAGTAGAACAATGCATCGTATTACATACAGACCTACATTGTAAAAAGCATACTATAAGATTAAGGAGCTACTTGAATGATACAGAAGCCTGGTGTTAATGTGACTTAATTTCAGATTCAATTTGCTGCATACAGTATATACGAAAACAAAAATATGTTTCGTTTGATTACCCATTTGTTTTTCTTTTTCTCACCCTATCCTTTCTATTTCATGTGTTTAACGGATTTGGAAAAATGAGTTGTATCTTGACACTGATAATACCAAAATAGTGGCCGTCTGGTTTTATTTGACGGTTCCTTCCAACGGATCTCATATAATTGGTTGAAAAAAAGCGTTATAATATAAAATGTACTATAATATCTCTTGACGTTCAGCAAATGGATACCGTTTATTTACTTTGCATAAAAACATTACCATTTTTTTTATTTTTTGCATACTTTACCTTTATCTTTACTTTTAGATTTTTAACATTTACGATTTTTTTGGATTATTACAAGGTGTTTTTGGTATTGATGAATAGAAAATAGTCATCAAACTATATTCTGATGATATTGTATCACTAGCAACATCCGTTGTCTACACAAAAGTAGGTAGGTACTTATATCTTTGCCTACAATGAAAGCCTTTGCAGCAGCAAAGACTTTTTTTTGATTTTTGGATAATTTACATCACTTTTTTGTTGAAAAGGTTTACGATTTTTTAAAATTATTTCAAGGTGTTTTCTTATTGATGAATATTATAGTCATACTACTATATTCTGATGATACTATATCAATAGCAACATCCGTCGACTACACGAAAGTACCTTTGAAATAAATGCCTACAAAATGTGCATTTGCAGCAGCAAATGCGGACTTCTGTGAGTAATGATATAAGATGTCATTAACTCGCCATTCACGTAGCTAACAGAAGGCAAGAATGGATCAAGCTGACAAACTTTCCAATGAAAACTATGCTAATAACCCAGCTGAGTATAATTAAATCAGAAGAATTAGGGCATATTTTCAGTAAATAAATAATCAAACTTACCATTACACCTCCAGATTGAGGAAAGTCCAACTTTCCGAACGCAGTTCCAGGGCCGACCTGCTTGTTCATCTGCACTTGTCTCTTAGCACGATTGTGATTATCCGGTTCGTCTAGAGACGCCAGTGAGATAATCACGTCGGAAATCTCCCCATTGTCATCGAATTCAATCACCGCTGGTATACTAGCAGCGTAACAAACAGCTGCTAAGCAAGCCAAAACAACAGAAACCTTTCCCAACATTTTTGAATGTATTAGTAGGTATTCGCAACTGCTTAGACTAAATAGTAAATGTGTTATAAATTACCAGATGAGCGGTCAGCCTTATATATTAAACGATTTTAGTCGTCTTTCCTGTTCGCCCTCTTTTTAATTTTACTGGAATCGCGCTGACATGCTGGCTTCGGGGGTTTCTTGTACTGATTTATAGTTTTTTGTTATATTTCGCGATATGCTGAGAGATAACTTTGCATTTCTTGAGCAGGTTATACATAACAAATAATTTATTTTTTAAAATTTAGTTATTTTTTTATAAAATGCGTGTGTCTACATTATATGATAAGGAATGGATATTACAATGTCAGCCAATACGTTATCAATATTTATAATAAACATAGTATTTTACTTTCCTGACGACCTATCGGAAAGGAACGTATTGTGATCGCGCTAAAAAAAAATTTTGAGATGAAGATGGGAATATATATTTTGAGACTCCCTGAGACGATTGAGACTATTTCCAGACCGATCTCTGTCTGTATGTATGTCTGTATGTCTGTATGTCTGTATGTCTGTATGTACCTATGTATTCTTCCACGATAGCGCCCAGACGCTTAATCGGATTGAGCTGAAATTTGGTATATAAGCTTCTGTTAACCGTCGGAGGAACCCATTAGTTTTTGGAGTCCCTACGCCCTACGGTTGTGGTACCTCCCATACAAATTTGGGGTTCCCGGCGAAAAAATTGTTTCCACGATAGCGCCCAGACGCTTAATCTGTCTAAGTTAAAATTTGGCATAGAAGCTTCTGTTAACCATCGGAAGAACCTATTAGTTTTTGGGGTACTTACGACCAACGTTTGGGGTACCTGCCATACAAATTTGGGGTACTAGAGTAAAAAATGTCGCTGTTTTTTCGCACCTCCCCGGATACTAGTCAGGAAAGTCTTGGGGTGACACAACCGATTTTTTTTATTCTGCAGTTGAAAAACGTCTCTAAACAATACATTAAATGAAATAAACATATTCGTCTCAACTCCGGCGCGCACTTGCGGCCTGGCCGCGGCGGCCAGGCCGTAAGTGTGCGCTCGGGCTTAGATACATCGCATATATATGTGAGCGTCTTGATGTAAAATGATGAGCGTGATGACTCGTGTTATGAGCGTATATGTCATGGCGTATATGTGATGTGAGAGTAAATAAATGACTTAATGTATGAAATACTAAATGAAACACATGAAATGTTTTGTGTTTTTTACTGTCTCTCTCTCTCTCTCTCTCTCTCTCTCTCTCTGTGTGTGTGTGTGTGTGTGTGTGTGTGTGTGTGTGTGCGTGTATTCCTCCACGATAGGGCCCAAACGCTTCATTTGATTGAGCTGAAATTTGGCATGCAGGCATCATTTGGTCAAGAGTTGAAAAGATTGTGGTTGAAATCGGTCTACCAGGGAGCACGCTAATCATACTTCAATCTCGAAATATTGGACTTTGAGACTTGAAATTCGGTACACAGATAGGACGAAACTACGTCACCTTCACAAGCGAAACAAAAAACCGACATACATTTTGATAAAATATTAACGTCGAACCGCCCGAGGCTAGCCTAAAAACGAACCATATTAACAATTATTCATTTTAATACCACGGAAATACTACAAAAATACTATAAATGTGCTAGATTTGCTGTCATATCAATCACTAGGGGGAGGATGGTAATATTTTTTCTTCCAATATTCTTCCTTATCCGTTGGTTCCTATTCCGCCTTATTTAGAACTAGACTGCTTTAAATTTGAATAAAATAGATCAAGTACTCAGGATGTATAAAGTTCCGGATGAAAAAAATCGTCTTCTTCTGACATTTTTCTTCTTCCTTGGGTTGCTGTCCCGCCTTACCTAGAGTACTTTAAAAGATACCCAAGTGCTTAGGATGCAAAAGAGGTTTTGGGGGGCGGCGTTTGTGACGGAAGGAGGTTTGTTTGGTGGTGGGGGGTTGGGTTTCAGAAGGGTTGGGCTTAGGGGTGTTGGAGGAGAGGGCGTTGCGAAGGGTAGCGTTGGGGGTAGGGTGGTTGGTGGGACGGGGGTTAGGGGGGTTGGCAGAAGGCTTCGAGTGAGGTGTTCGGTGAGAGTAGGGGAGGGTTTGGGGGTGGTTGGGGGTTACTAGGGGTTTCGTGGCAGTTTTAGGTGGCTTTGGAGAAATTGGGAAGGGGGGGGGGGGGGTGGTAAAGTGTTTGGCGCGCGGGGGGAGTGGGGCTGTCTGCTTGCCGAGAAAGTCTTGGGGTGATACAACCGAATTTTTGCCTCTACACTGCTTATGTAATTATTCTAGTTATTTACAATATATCAGAAAAAATATAAAAATTCGTAATAAATTAATAAAGCTAACAGACAAAGTAATAGAAATAGTAACAAAAACAATATTTAAAAAAACACGACCGCCATTACAAAAAGTTAACTAATGAATTTAAAATTACCATAAACAACTTATTCGCGCTGTAAAGCACGTTTTTAATATTACAAATTACTTCGTAGGAACAATATTCGACACTAACAATTCATTCAATAGTTTAGCAGAAGTATATCCCAGGCGTTTTTAAAAATGTCACAGCCAGTCAACATTTTTTGCTTTGCAGCTTTAAAAAATATAAATAAGTGGTCTTTGGATTTAAATATATTTCTTTTTCCCGATGATTTATCGATAAATTGGAGGATATATTGCAGATATCTGATATATAAAAAATAGTGAGGAGCGCGCTTTATTAGCTAATATGTGATGTCATCTCGATCCAGCGACTGTCCTGTCGGTAAACGGGGGTTTCCTCGCGATTACGAAGCTATAAATTATGTTTGTTTTGCTAATTTATTTATAGAATTGTAATTAAACTAAGTATAATAATTTGCTACGAAATACATACAATAACTCTTAAGGGCTGTCTAGACGATCAAGCATGCTTTTCAAGCATCGCGCCGCGGGCTGGGAGGGGATCGTAAATCGCAGAAAATATGCAAATATTTTAAAAACATATTTACGAAAAATGCCTAAATTTTGTAGTTTTATACCAGGGAGTCACGTCATTTATCAATTACATCTAATTAACGTGACTCCCTGGTATAAAGTACATTTTTTTTGTAATATTTTTGGTAAATATTACAAAAAAATATTTGCATGTTTCATGCGGTTTACGATCCCCTCCCTGCCCGCGACGCGAAGCTTGTCAAGCATGATTGCTCGTCTAGAGAGCCCCTTACAGTATTTTAATTTGGATTTTTCTTATTCTTTTTCATTACTCAGAATAACATATTTACCGTTAGATTTTAGGCCAATATTACGTATAAAATAGAATAACTATATTGTGCTATAAAAACATTACATAATTATATTACACTATTTAAAAAAAAAGACTATTTATGCACAAATGGCGGACTTATCGCTATAGCGATATCTTACAGTCAACCATTTGATATACTAATACCTTATTGTCACCGTACAATACACCCAGAAGTAGTAAAGTTAAATTTTAAATAAACCTATACAAATATATGTCAATAACTTTTGCTAAGGTTGCACAGGGAAGGATAAAAGAAGACAAGGTTGCATTGTCATCGGTCTCTAAAACATATGCGAAATTTCAAATAATTCAGACTTCAGGACGATACCTTAACTCTAAATATTCGGTTATATTGATAGATAGTTTCCACTTTATATCTTTCAAACACGCTGTATAAGGGACCCCTTACCAAGCCACACCCCACACAGATGAAACTCCGCCCCTAAACAGGGGAGAAAAATCAATAATGGACTACCCGAAGGGGAATATGAATAACGTGGCTACGAAGGTGCCAATCCTTGGATATGTTTTCAAAGAACTGAGAAATATTCTGGACTCTAAAACGCTAAAAGCTGTTTATCGTATTTATGTGAATCGCTTATAATTGGATGGGGAGGATGTGGTAAAACCCTGTCATTGCAAGTTGCGCAGAAATTTATACAAAAAAATATTCTCAGCAGACCATATCGCCATCTCACAAATGGAAGGAAGCTAAAGTCCTTGATTGTAGGCAAGTTTTTTTAAAAAACTTCCCTATTAAAGCTATTTTTGGACAATAATTCAAATTGAGGAATAATTCATAACCGAAGACCAACAAGTTTTAGAAAATAACTGAATAATACCCAGGATGTAAACATAATTTGGAAGAAGACATTACTCTTTCATTACGCCGAGATTTTACAATCTGATTAATATGGAAATAAAAATGAATTGGACATTCTGGGAATTCAAAAATAAAATAAAGAAATGGTTATCGAATGATGACAGACTAACCATACATCAAATGTTAGAAATTATAGTTTAATAAAACTTAGGTCTTCTTAAAAACATATCCAAGGATTCGCAGCTTCGCAGCTACGTTATGTATATTATGAGAGTTTCAATGAAGAAAGCAATCTATAGTGATACCTAGATTTTACCAAGATATTTCACTTTGCAGAGGCTGACAGTTACAAGACTACGCTATCGCATTCGGGAACTACAAAAGTTTTATTAGTAGTGGGTTGACCTCTGGTTTTTATACTAAATGGCATCTGTATAGTTTTGCCAACATTAAGCGTTAAAATAACTTTCCTAGCCAATTTCTAACAATTTCCATGCCCTCGTTTGCTTTCTCAAATGTGTAATCCCAGTTGAATAGTATAACAGTGTCATCGGCATATGTGATGATATTACCTACTGATATCTGACACAGAAATAGATAAAAATAAAATATACCCCTTTATTGCATATTTTGAAAAAAAATCAGTTTGGTCACCCGAACACTTTCCCGGCAAGTAGCCAAGGGCTGATTTCATCTGAATATGCATTTCATAAATAAAATTGATGAGCCGGCGGACAAACCCGCTTTGTTCTTGACTAAGGGCGGGTTTGGGGCCAAGCGCCAATGTATACAGTTAAAATTTGATTAAAATATATGGCGGAATTTAAATATTATTAGTGTATATGGCTATAGTACGTCAATAAAATACTGCGAGTTTATACGTGTGAATATACATTCCATCTAAACTAGGAAATATAATTGTCTCTTTACCGTGTGAACGTAATTTTGCTTCTTGTAATAAGAATTATAAATCGTTGTTATTTGAAACGTTGTTGTCTGACTATTTTCTCTACACAACCCCTTTCATAGAAAAACTATTTTTTTTATCGATAAACGTTGTGAACTGACAATATGATACTATATAATGATGTTTGGTAAAATTCATAATTTGCTAGCATTAGCTTCTAAGTTATGAGTAAATGTGCTTCTAATTTACAATGTTTTTTTAAATTTGTTTCAGGTAAGTCGCTTGTATGTAGAAAATATACGAAGTGGTTTACATTACGTTACATTGTTTATGAATAACAAATGATAAAAAAGCTATTGTAACCGTTGTGCATACTTAGTTGTAAAATGATAAATAACAATTTAAAGACGTATAATCCATTTTTAAACATAACACGAGTAAATCACCGAAAATATTCCAAGTAAAAAGAAATAAAACGCTGCTGTCTGACTATTTTCTCTACACGTGATAGTAGAGATGATGAAAATCGATAAAAAAGCAACAACTTACCCTTCCGACAAATGACAGATTTCCCTCGGTGCATCCCCCTATAAATATCGCAATTTGCGCCCTTCTGCGCGTCACCGCGCAATCTTTTTATTAATTTGTACTTTATGACACGTGCTGGTAACACCGCACACGCGTCTGGTGTTAAAGATAAGTTAGTAAGGTGCATGGCAACATTGTGCACGTGGATTTAACGCTTCGTTTGTAAGCATTGGACGATTTATAAGGCTAATTTATCCTTGGTTTTTGGGCCTCTTTTGAAAATACTATCATTTAGAAACTAATAACTATTTATTCGTTATAGTAAAAACATATTAAGACGTGTAGGTATACATACATTGATCTTTTGTTCTCCAGGTATTTTGAAAGGACCATCCTCCAAAATAAATAAATTTGATACAATTACATAGGTCTTCTTATGTAGAACATTTATGATAATTACTTTGAATGATGACTATATGAACTTCAGATTCCTAAAGTATGTTTTTATATTCAAGTTATAGATATTCCTTATTTTTTTCATCGGCAACAAAGGCCTGAATTAAAAAAGATACAGAGATTAGTTTTCTCCTGTTAAATAACATCCCCTAATATTCGATAAAATATTTTTCGTTTTTCTCGCCTAAAATATACGTTTTTTGGATATCGTATTTTTTTGTTTACTAGAGTTGATACTCTACGATAAACTGAGTTAAAAATCATTTAAGACATTTTTTTTAAGTCTTTGGTTAGGTCTTTGAAAATACTACAAATATAATACACATTTACGCGCGGGAGGAGGTTGGATTGGTGCGGGGGTTGGGGGGTGGGATGAAGGGAAGGAGGGGGGTTTGGGGGTGCTTGTCTACTAGCCGGGACAATCTTGGGGTGACACAACCGATTTTTTTCCTATCTAGTCATGTGACACAACCACTGATAGCTCTCGAATATTTATACTCCTAAAGCAGGCAGTAAGAGCCCTGGCGGGACTAGCGCGAAATACTCACTGCGTTCCGTACTCAAAAAAATATAAAATATTAACTATGGTAGCTGAATATATTCTTCGGTGCCTAATTATGCGAGAACCAACGTCACAAAACGTGAACTAAATAGTGATGACACTCGCCACCGGTTAAATATTGCCTTTCCCAGAGTGCATCTAACACAGACTCAAAAGTCCTTTAATTACGTTAATTTTAAGCTTTTTAACTGCCCCCCTCTCCAAACTAGACTTCTGGAGTTAAAATTATTCGAGAGTTTTATAAAACGAAAATTGGCATCCACACATGCTTTCTATACGTTGGACGAGTTCTACAGCTGTGCTGAATCGTTCGTAGTCTAAATAGTATTTGTATATTAGATTTAAAAAGTTTAGGGCATGAAATGCTATTTTACAATATTCATAGATTTTTTTAAATATACGCTTCGGGCGTTTCAGTTGTTAAGTTGACCTTTGAAACGGTATTATTTCCAAATTATGTTAGAATTAATTAGTGGATCATTTAGCACTTCCTGTTATATTTTTAAGCTATTGCATAGCTTTTATCGCGGGCCTAGGCCAGCGCGGCGACCGAATGAAGAAATTTCTTAACGAAAATTAATGATTTTAATCTGATAATTACGTCTAAACGAGTACTGCTTACGATTCGAAAAAAATATATGTTAAACAAGAACATTTTCCTAATATTCTTAGCTTTGAATATTTTAGATTTTGTTTATATTACATAATGTAATTAATTTGTGAAATTAGGTCTAACCGAAAACAAAAACGACTACTACGCAAATACTATCTGGCGTATTATTATGAAACCTGCACCATTTTAAAGATAAGTTAATTAGCTATCTTTTTATCTACGATTTTTTTGGAAAAGTCAAAGAAAAGAATAATATCCGTTTTTTTTTACTTTATCAAATAAAATTCGTGAGCGGCGATCTATCGGAAGACGTTTAAATTATTCCGAATCATTTGCGGCTGCGGAAGCATAATTTCAACGTTTTTCGATAGAGCGTAGTTATCTGATATCAGAAAAAATAAATAATAAATAAATAATTATAATTGCATAAGTTGTTAAACATGCTATGCAATAGCTTTACCGCGGCAGTCCCCGAGTGCCACACGTATTTTTTTTTTGTTTTTTAAGCTATTGCATAGCTTTTATCTCGGGCCTAGGCCAGCGCGGCGACCGAATGAAGAAATTTCTTAACGAAAATTAATGATTTGAAACTGATAATTACGTCTAAACGAGTACTGCTTACGATTCGAAAAAAATATATGTTAAACAAGAACATTTTCCTAATATTCTTAGCTTTGAATATTTTAGGTTTTGTTTATAATACATAGTGTAATTAATTTGTGAAATTAGGTCTATCCGAACATAAAAACGACTACTACGCAAATACTATCTGGCGTATTATTATGAAACCTGCACCATTTTAAAGATAATTTAATTATCTATCTTTTTATCTACGATTTTTTTCGAATAATCCGGTACCGCAGCCGCAAATGATTCGGAATAATTTCAACGTTTTCCGATAGAGCGCAGTTATCTGATATCAGAAAAAATAAAATAAATAAATAATTGCAATAGTTGTTGAAATATTGCATAAGTTGTAAGTAATAATTGCATAAGTTTTTAAAAATGCTATGCAATAGCTTTACCGCAGCAGTCCCCGAGTGCCACACGTATTTTATTTTTTTTAACTTCTTTTTTTGTTTTGATGCGATTTTTGTTATTTTATTTTGTTATGTCTTTTAATTTGACACTATTGCCACTATTTATATTTTTACTATGGTTTTTCATTTTGAAATATGTAATTTATCTAATATGTATTTTTTCTTGACGATTTCACCAGATTAGGTATCTACCTATGCTTGTTGTAGATATCTAGTCTTCTTTGAAAAATAAATTATGATTATGATTATGAGTATGATTATGTGATCATTTTACGAGTGTTTGATATAACACCCCAAAAACAGTGCGTTTTGTTTCTCGCAAATATCGTTTTGACTTATTTTATTTAAAACCCTGCTCACACGTGCGCATAGGCGTTAGGCCGCTATCACACAACCAGAGGACGTGCTACTTGGAGCGTATTAGGATTTTATTGCAACCATAATCCATTATTAGAATTCAATTACGAAGACACCCGCTCGGTTAAGGGACTGCCGGAGGGCGATAGCACATTGAAATGACTTCTATATTTTATTGACGTATTTTTGACATACTGAATGTCTCTGGAACTAACTAGTTACTCGTATATTAATAATATTTAGAGGGGTTATTTCTAGTGGCAAATAGATTTCTGCCATTTTTAATACAAACTTCGTTTATAGAATAGAATATTTATGGAATAGAACTTTATTATGCTAAAAAACTTAAAACGTTACGTAATGAAGATTACACTAGTTCAAAAACAAAACAATTAATGTACAAATAGCGGACTTAGCACTATAGCGATATCATAACGTCAGCCATTTGATAAACTAATTTGTAATTGTCATCTCACAGTACAAAGAAAGTAATAAAGTTATGTTATCAATTAGTTATGATAGGGTTACAATAAAACATTTTTACCTATTTTGCCCAGGGAAGAATAAAGGAAAGGATAAGTTGAGGTATTTGGTTAGAGGCTGCGTGAATACAAATTATGTTTCCTCAAGTTTCTTAATGTTTTAAATGTTTATACGCAAAATATTCCTACTATATAAACTTTACATTAAAATGAAGATACATCTGATCCAACTTGTATTATATGATAAAAGAAATGTTTGATTTTCAATTTGTGTTTTTTTTGTTCTTTTAGTTATTTCCAATCTCCCGTCGACAAGTTCCCTTTATATTCTTAAAATATTCGCCATATTTTCATCCGTTTGTTTTTGCGTAATAATGAGTTTCAGTTGAAACAGCCATTAATTGATTTTTGTTTGAAAACAGCGTCACAAAAATGCGTAGCTCTGTCCCGTAAGACGATTAAGATACTGAACGCAATTTATAATCCCTTTATCAAATTCCTCCATGCCAATTTGGCCAAAATTAAAAAAGTATTTAATCTGATGGAAAGTTTGTTGAGCCGAAGGATTAGCAACTTGCCGGATTTTAATCTGTAAAATACTGTGACAAAATAAGATAATGGCAATATAAAATTCAGCTCCTTTTAAGCGAGTATAAAAAGTTGAATATTTGAAAAAAAAAAAAAAAAAACGTGTGGCACTCGGGGATTGCCGCGATAAAGCTATTGCATAGCATTTTTAACAACTTATGCAATTATACTTATTTATTTATTTTATTTTTCTGATATCAGATAACTGCGCTCTATCGGAAAACGTTGAAATTATTCCGAATCATTTGCGGCTGCTGCGGTGGAAGCCGAATCAAATTTCGAATCGAATTTCGATATCGAATTTTTTATTCGATAAAGCAAAAAAAACGTTTTATTCGTAGATAAAAAGATAGATAAAATTCGTAGATAAAAAGATAGATAATTAAATTATCTTTAAAATGGTGCAGGTTTCATAATAATACGCCAGATAGTATTTGCGTAGTAGTCGTTTTTGTGTTCGGTTAGACCTAATTTCACAAATTAATTACACTATGTAATATAAACAAAATCTAAAATATTCAAAGCTAAGAATATTAGGAAAATGTTCTTGTTTAACATATATTTTTTTTGAATCGTAAGCAGTACTCGTTTAGAAGTAATTATCAATTTAAAATCATTAATTTTCGTTAAGAAATTTCTTCATTCGGTCGTCGGGCTGGCCTAGGCCCGCGATAAAAGCTATGCAATAGCTTAAAAATCTGTTTAAAAAAACGCGTTTAAAAATATATATATATGGTATTAGATTGCACAAAATCATAATACGTTTTGGCAACCCTTCTACACCGGCGACATGCAGGTGGCGCTGATAGCATTGTCCGGCGAAGCTGATACCGATTTATTTGGCCTAATAATCAGTGGCATAATTTCATGGCAGACCGCGGCAATTTATTGGAATTTTTTGCAATATCGCCGCGCTAGTCAAAAAGTACTATAACTATGGAACTGCTATAGCAGGATTAGCTGTTAGGATGTCTGCTGAAACTGACACGCGAACATGCTACATATAGTTGGTCATTAAAAAAACGGTCGACGGAGATCAACGACTGCTACTGCATGGAAGTGTCAGTTTTTCTTGTGAGAAGGCCTAGTCGCACTTCCATCGCATGTGATATGCAGATTATCACTGTGGGCAGACTGAGTTATGAAAACTTTTGCTCCATTTCACTGGCTATATATAGGTGGCCGTTCGAAAAACGGTTGACGGAGTTAGTATATGGAAGTGTCCGTTTTTCGTGTGAGAAGGCCCAGTCGCACTTCCATCGCATGTGATGTACAGATAGATGATCATAGTATCCAGACAGAGTTATGACCACTTTTGCCCCATTTCATTTCCCAAAAAAAATACAAGAGTTTAGCGATATTAAATTTTATTATTTACTAAATTGTTATTTGTGATTCTGAATGCGAATGCATAAACCCTGTATTGTCCAGTATATAAAATAAAATATTTCAAAATAACATTTTGTAAAAATGTCGTGGTATTAAAATACAATAACCTATACATAAGACGCCATTAAATCTAGATTTAGTATATCTCACTTACAGATAAATGATTAGAGATTTCAAAATATAAGTACATTTATATGAATTAAAAATAATCGTATGTAGGATTTAGGTTACTCTCGAAAGGATACAACACTGATTCAGATTAATACTTAGGAATAATATCGTTCTCCCCCTTCCTTTCGCAAAAATAAATCGTGAGACTACTTTGAAGGGGATACATAATGTAGGGTTCAAGAACTCAGAAAATATATATTTTTAATCCATGAAATGTCTGAACACCACAACGTGGGATTTCTGCTTGTAACAACTCAATGGTACGACTAAATGTCTTCTGTTATTTGGAAGATTTCTGGTGCACAACGGGTCTTACGCCATTTTTCTAAAAAGTTCGTTTACAAAAAACATATACATTCTAAAATTCTGAAAAATTGAGCCAACTGATAGATTGTAGCGAGCGGTTTCGTGCAGCTTGGGCCATAAGATCAATTGTGTTTTCGGATCGGCTCAACTCACGTTTTAGTTCCTATTCAGTAGCCTCCTCGTGTGGAAGACTACCCCGGGTAGGACCATCGCGTCTCAGGCCTCACGGCTGGTGGATCGGTTTTCCCTAAAGATTGACTCCCGTCGCTACTGGACGGTTTGCAACGACAGCCAATCGGTTTGTGCACTCTGACTAATTACTGAAGGAGTCGGGAGACTATGGAAATATACTGTTTCCTAAGCAGCGGAGGTCGATGTTGACCTATCCTCAAATCACCAATTGGAATTACCACTTGGCTACTTGTCTACCTATATAGCGGGGGTGGTTGCGGACCTTACGGCGACTGCTCTTGAAACGACCATCGGCTACCCGATCCTGGGTGAACAGCCGGGCAAAGAATGCCGCGGTCCGCGATAGATTCGGTATACACCGTTTCACCGCTTCGTAAGGGAGAGGACCGCGCAAGCGACCTCGAACTCGTTACCAATCTGAGGACTCGAGAGGCTGGAGTAATCTGGTCGCAATTGAAAGTAAGGGCGTGAGTGTAAGCCCGCTGGGTAACACTCCTGGCTATTTCGCGGTTAAGGCGTTGGCCTCTTACGGGTTTGTGGCGGAGCTTGACGGTGGACTGTTTTGTCCAAGTCTTCTGCGCTCACTCCAGGGAGATGGAACGACTAATCGTTAAAACTTCCTCAGGTGATGGGTTCGCCCGTTGTAGTTGACAACTGTAGTTGTGAAATGAAACAGGTTAAACACTATAACCTGGGATGCTACCCAAGTGAGCAGTGAGACTGCAGTCGGGGAGGAAACACCCGAATTTAACTCGCCCAAGCCAACTTCTTTGAGATGGATAAATTTCTCTGCAGCCATAACCTGTCGTTGCACTTCAGAATACTATTACAACTCAGAATACGACTGAAACTCAGAATTCGATTGCACCTCAGAATGCGACGGTGCTACACATTCTATGGGGTAGAAGGCTAGCCTATCACTCAGGCCTAGCGTAAGAACCTGTAGGTCTTTGAAAAGTGAACTTACAGAAGAATGCTCCGCATATCGTGGACGGAAAGAGTGTCGGATCTTGATGGTTAGAATCGGGTGAGGAAAAACATAGAAGTACTCAGTATCATCAAAAAAACGGAAAATCTTCACATCTTACACGTAATGAGGGACTCAAAATAGAGAATATGGCTACTATTTATGTAAGGGTTGCCGAAGACATTGGAGAAAAGGGACATCCTGGCACAAAAACAAAAGGGAATGATATAGACAAAGTGCAAAATTTCGGTTTCGTACAGCAGCTTCGAAATTGAAGAAAGCTATAGTGATCGCCAACCTCTAATAGGAGACGGCACAGCAAGAAAAATAATAAAAATTACGAGAGATCGTTCAACCAAAATATTCAACTTAACTATTACAAATCACAACCATGATTCAGCTAAATGAGTAAGCAATTCAAAATCTTCAACTACAAACTGCTAAAAGCTTAACTACTAACTAGGGTGGTGACTTTGCAAGAATCAGTACTACTTTCAAATAGAGCTATCCTATATTCAAACAGGAGAAAGTATAGATACGTTACATAACCTAAGGTTAGCTGTAAGATATTGCTTTTAGGCAATAAGCTCGCCTTAATGTTAAAGCAAATAAAGCGTTTAATTATTATTATTATTATTATATACGAACAGGCATATTCAATTTTACTTAAATTTTAAATACATATTTTATGCCATTCCTTCTGATTATCGTTTAGTTATCGACACGGATTAAAATTCTTTCGGATGGATAGTAGGTCAATTACCAGTAGGTCCTAACCACTATGCCAGAAGAACTGATCCACCTGGCATGATCCGGTGGCATAGTTGTTAGGTTGTCTGATCTTACATTGTAAGGTTCCGTGTTCGATTCCCGACTGGGTTACCATTTTCCGTTGGGATATAATTAACCGAATTGCATGTTAAATCCTGTTGATTGACTGCAATAACAAAACGCACAATTACACACACTTTACATGCACACATACTTATAAAGACTACATAGTAGGGTTGGTTGAAAGATATTGTCGTATTAAACCCGCCCATTGCGAAACTTCACAATAAAGACTATAAACGAAATAACAAATTTCAATTGTAACATACCGTATAAATACATCGATAAAAACATTGATAGGCTATAGAAAACATAAAATATTGAAGTTGTTATCGACTTATTTTGTCATTTTCTCACATCTCTAACATTAGTTCCGTGGACGCTCACTACTGCTAACAATGCCAAAATAGCGAAGTTAGGACGTTGTTTATAGCCAATCCAGCTTACTAGTATAATAGAGGTTCGTGGTTCAGTGTAATTCACGACAACAAAAGGTTTTCCCGTTGCTTTTCATTTGTTTATATCATTGTAGACCGAAGAGTAATATCAATAAAGGTACAGCGATAGCGCAGATTATATATATCGACGTTCTGGGCTCGCATTCGGACAGCACTACAAATTGCTCGTTCCACAGTGAGTCGTTGTCTCGTAGAGGCACTTCTAAAACAACCTAAGAACAAAACAAAGTAATATTAATTTTATTAATTTAAGTAAACTTGACTTGACTTCGTTGAATCACCATATTCAACTCCAAACGACTAACTTCCAAACAAACCTCCGTAGACGACCCTCTCTCAGACTGCCAACCTCCCAAAATTCTATGGCTCTACAAATTATTTGAATTGTGACGTTCAATCGGCACTTCAAAACAAGACTAATATAATAAACTCATATAATTCCATAATAAAATGCATATCAATAATAATAGAAATAATAAGGCTCTAATTCTGGCTTCTACGCCATCTCGATAAATAATATTTGATTCTCAAAAAATAATGGATTTTGTAAGTATCTTCGGAGAATTTTGTTTCCGCTGACCACTATCCGCTGATATTGTTCTCCCCTCAACTTGAATGAACTCAATTATTTCGTAAACGTCACTAATAGGATACCTAATGATGTTAATTGTATTTCTTCGCTTTTGGATTGGAAGGAGGAAATTTGGAACGACGAGGTATTAGAAGGATCAAGGAATTGGTAGGATTGGTTTAAAAGGATGTTTAGGGTGGAATTAAGTTATAGGAGAAATTAAGGATTTTGGAAATAAGGTGGTAGGAAAAATGGAATGTGGAATGTCGCTTAAAACGAACAAATTCAAAATAACATAACACTCCTCTTAAATATATATTTCTTTTAGATTTTACTAACGCGAGAACAATATTTACCCCACGAATGACAACAATTAGCAAAAACATCATCGTACTAGAATAGGTATTAATCAATAATCTACCAGGAAAAAAATAATCAAGCTTCAAATGGATTTTGAAGATTTTATAATCGTTATTGACGTTATAATTCTACGTTAATAATCGTATCGTCTAATGCCAACTTGTCAAACAAGTACCACCAATAGCTTCCTATTGCTGTCAAACCAATAGCTGTCAAACAAGTACCAAAAACAAATCTGTTGTTTATTATGCTTTTCACATCGAGCAATGGTAGACTTTTGATCTCTCGGAGCTTCCTGATTTGATCAATTCAACCCTAAATGCAACAAATGCAAAGGTCGTTTAATGGTATTATTAATATTAATAACAATAATAATGACCCAACTACAAAACCTACCATGTTCCTTAATCCTTAGTATATAATTATTTGATACTTTAAAGGATGCTTGAGCATTTAAATATTTGTCTACTCAATTTGCTAATGTATTTTTTTTTGTTAAGCTTTCCAATCATCCTTTATAATCTTTAGCTTGTCTTTGTTACTTGTCATGGTCGTGGTAGTTGATGACAAGGTCCGTGAACACGTCCAGAGTTCTATCTTTGAGTCCTTTATACCTCGATGATTTTGAGAGAGTAGAGAGAGCACATTTGTTCATGTTTATTAGATGTTACATTTTACAGCGAAAGAGCGACTTATCCATTGGATTGTGTGACAGAAGTAATTTTATTAGGAAAGAATGCGCTCTTTCACATTAAAATATATCAACGTCAAAAAACATTTCAACGTCAATACTTCGAAATTATGAAAGACGCGATTTGATCGATTCTTTGAATTATATTAATCCTCAATATACGTAAATGAAATTACATTTTATAACTAGAATCGATATCACGTCATGCTGTATGTACACTTATTTGGATTTGTGGTACACGCAACAACATAAGTTAGCTCGTCTCAATTTGAACGGCAACTGGAATATGAGCATGGGGATAAAAATCTGCATAACAAAATGCAGAAGTGCTTTCAGATGAAAAAGGCATTTTATGGGTGTTACACACTTCACTAATAATTCAAGGCAAAACCGGGACCAAAATAGTATCATGGCACCGTAATCGTTAGTTAAACAGTAAATATTAGAGTGAACTTATTCAGTGTTACTCGAGGGGCGGTCGCGAGCAGTCGCGTCGCGTAGTTCCGGCTGAGCTGGAATCGCGCCAGTACTGAATTGTGCGAGTTAATACTGGGAACGTCTCAACGCCCCATTCGGCGCGGGAATTGCGTTAGTACCTCGTCTGGAAAGCCCGCGTCGGAGAGGAAACCGCGCCAGTACCTACTTAAAGTCAAAGAAAGCCCCAAAGCCTGCGGTCGCCGGAACAGCCGCAAGTAGCGAACAGCTGCGCAACTCTTGGCCTAGACACTCCTACCCACCGCTCTATGGTCTGCCGAGTCGCTGTATTGTCGCACGGATTGTTACACCCAGAGGAGCGCAGCTGCCAGCAGACTTGAAGTAGGATGTAGTTGAGGCTGGAGCCGCATTTTTTTTGGCGTGCAGCCGTCATACAAACCATCATGATCTGCAGCTAGAGTACACTTGACACACCATGCGGGGAAGATTGGGAACCTGCCACATGAAAGCCCGGGTAAACCCGTCTCATGAGATTTCTCACTTAAAGTTAATTAGCCAGCGGCAGACGCCCCGGGTTAAGGTCAACTGGGCCCAGCGACTGAAATACTGAAGTCCGTTGTCCAGTGTCGCTCGGGGGGTGATCACGTCGCGCGGCTCCGGCTGCGCGGGAGCCACGCGAGTACGGATCTGTGTGGGTCAAAACTGGGAAGATCTCAACGTATAATTCGCCGCAGGGACCGTGTTCGTAAATCGTCTAAATAAGCCATTGATAGAATATCTGATAAAAAAACATCTGGGAATCCTAAAAGAAGTTGGTTTAAACACGAAATATTGTATTAGAGACAAAGTACCTTAATCGGAATAGATAAAAAAAAACACTCTTCATAATTCGAGATAGTGGAAGTACAAACATAATCCTTTCCAACTGAACCTAAATTATTAATTATATACCTTCTCTCTGCTTAAAAACCCAAGTGGCAACGTGCAGTTTCCAGTAGAGTTCTTGCACTCCATCAGCATCTCCGTCAGGTCATAGATAGTCTTTTGCAGATCGAACCTTACTCTGATATAATTAGTTTGAACCTCGTTTTCGGAATTAAATATGAAGAAATAGTAACCGTTGGTTGGCACCCTAAAAGAAAAGGAGAATCAAGTTATCAGAAAATCAATCATCAAGTTATAAGATAATCAGCCAAATTGTCAGTGAATCAATCATCTAAATATGCATTTAATAGTTTTGAAGTTGATACTGAGCTTTTATTCCAAGGGAATACATGGATCTGAAAGAGACCGAGAATTGGTTGGTTCAGAATCTACTGACTCTCCACAAATACACAAGTAAATATATTAAAAAAAGATAAAAAGCGACTGCCGTTTCAGAAAGTGGACTGTTGTACGTATTTATAATCTTTTTTATTAAGATTTTTTTACTAAATATTTGTGGTTTATGCATTGATCCATATAGATTGGTATAACTTTTCAAATTGTACTTAATCAGACCTTTCATTTGACACTAAACAGGATATATTTATGTTAATTTCTTGACATTTGGATATTTAGACAACTACTTACGTGGAGGAACACACACATAGATATGCAGACAGACTTCAATATGGAAATGGTCTTAAGGCGTCATGATACCGGGGAACGAGCATATGAGAAGAAATTTAGTTTTATGATTTTTTTGAAAAATGTAAGCATTAATTTAAAAAAGTTTCTAAGCGAATCTCTCGATAAGGAGCCAATTTACATATTGGGTAAAAAAAAGTTGGTCGTTGCCTTGGACATTAAGGCTTTAAACTGATTTCGAAAACTTTCAGTCATAATTACTCCTACAATGTAAGCGGTGTATGTATTTTATTTTAATTTCATTATTTTGAATGTTTAATTCGCGCTTAGCCACATAGTTTATTTAGGCCCAAAATTAATTACAATTAAATTAAAATGTGAGAGCCCTATGAGAGTTACGCTAAATATGCTTTACCATTAACACCCTTATACCACCACTGCGCAAAGGCAGTTATTCTGTGTTAACGCTGCGATCGAAAGTTTAGTATGCGCCTGGTGGCCGGGGCGAGCTGACGTTTAATCTGTGCCTGACGCTTCTTCAAAGCTGAAATTTTATTGGTCAAACCCTACAAAATTGACCCCGCGTATTTCTTCGCGTGTCCGCCTATATCGATTATTTTTCTAAGGTCTCATGTCGCCTCAATCGTCCCGGGGATCAAAATAAATATATTCCCGTCATTATCTCAAAATAAAAAATGAGCATTCGCAATACTTTCCCTAACCGTTGATTGGCCGCGAAAGTAAGAATAACAACATATAGTAAAATGGGTTCTAAGTGCTTGCGACATAGATTTCTCCTCAATATTTTTCGCAGATTACCTATATGTTACGGCATTTGGTAGAGATGCCCTGCTCAAATCGTCCTCTCTACTCTCCTTCTTACAGGCAATATGAGGAGTAAGTGGTAGGTTGAGTATTAGTCCTTCGCATTCGAGCAACGCCTCTTCACTTGAGGAGAACGAAGACCAGAACTCCGAGTTGCTCATGTCTCCTATGGTGGTCTCGTTGAGGATTTGATGGTGATCTGCTATTCCATCTGGAACGAAATCCTGCAAAAAGGATAAATACTCAATGTAAGGTTAAGTTTATGTGCTCTTGACTACATTATTTGAAATAAAATCTAATTGTTTATTTATTTATTTGTAACATTTAGTAAACTCAGTGTGAGATTTGCGCCTGACCAGTGTCTAGAGATATTTTATTCTTGTGCGAATTGTCGACAGACATATTCTCTCACTTATTCTTCGATGGATTGAAGTCGTTCGCATTTGACACGTTTTTATTTGTCGGTGCTGAAAATCCTTGTTCGCACAGATACGGGATCACTGCTTTTTATATGATATGATATCAGTGCTTTTTCACTCAACTCTGGGTGCCCCAAAGAAATATATATCTTTATTCCCCAAAAAAATATACATTATATATTTAGAAGTTCCGGTGAATAGTGATTTTCAGCATCACGATACGAGGAATAAATCCAATCTCCACATAAACCGACAGCGACTTAGCAAAGTGCGATACAGTTTTATACACCAAAATTTGTCCTTCTATAATAAGATTCCAGAGCAAATGAAAAGCCTTGGAGAGGACCAATTTAAAAAGATAATTATAAATAATTTGGTAAGAAACCCAATTTATGGTATAAGGGAGTTTGAAAATTGTTTTATTTTCCATGTTGATAATTAGTAAAATTTGTAAAATTTTAAACATAACGGTATTATATTGATAGCTGACATTCTAATTGTCATATAATTTAGTATACATCTATTTATGTTTAAAAAATACGATAGCGTATTGCTGGATTGACAATAAAATTATTTTATGTTGATTATTCTACATAGAATTTGGATTTCTATTTTAATATATTATTCTCTCTTACTATTTAATGACATAAGTATATTTTGATTGTTTGAAAGTAGGTAATATTGAATATAATATTACAGCCATTACAACTACCATGATAGTTATGTTTTTAATAATTAAATTTTTAAGCATTTAATTTTCTGACGCATCCAAGGGTAGGAATGCCTATCTACTGGAGTAGTTGATTGTATTGTATTGTATAAATATGTTTATTTTTTACCGCGTAAAACTTTCCTTATTTTGCCAAATTACGACGAACTAACCTGCTGCTATTTCTCTCAGCAGTTTGGTTCGTTTTAATTAAGCTGAAAAAGAATGTTTTATGCGTTAAAAAATTAACCCCTAATGCAATTAAAATACCCAGTCGGAATCTAAGTAAGAAGAGTGGTTCAGAACCCAGTCGGAATTTTTGACGTTAATACAAAAAAAAGTATCGGAAAGCCTTATTTTCCAGTAACACCAGTGAATCCACTTAATATAAAAATTGTTGCAGGGTCGAGGGGGGGGGGGGGGGGGTCAGGGGACGCCCCCCCCCCCAGATTTTTTTGAGTAAAAAATAAAGCCGAGAAAAGCGAGAATCTAGCGTACTCAGTGTCAGGTACGCTAAGGCCACGTCTTAACTGTGCTGGTCGTGGGCTGCTTCATCGCCCGAATTCGCCCGTATCCTATTGTGACGTCCCAACCGCCCCTGTGGGTGTGTGCCTTTTGCACGTTCTCCCGGGTGCAACTGCTGCCGTCGTTTATTGTTGTAAGTCGGCGCCGCACATAGCCACTTGGATACAACGCCCCAGGGAGAGGGGTCGGGGGGAGGGGGGAAGGTGGGGGGGGGGAGTTGGGATTTAACCCTCAGAAGTCGGCGTAGTTTCGTTTCATTAGACGTGCAAATTCAGGTTTGATGAGTTCCGCGCTCGTTGTTTCAATGATTGCTTCTTCCCCCTGAAACTGAAATCTGGATACGTGCCTGAACAGGGTACCTTGATATATATGTTGTTTCCACAACTAGAGTTGTCAACTACAACGGGCGAAGCCGTCACATCAGGAAGTTTTAACGATTAGTCGTTCTGTCTCCCTGAAGTGAGCGCAGAAGACTTGGACAAAAACAGTCCACCGTCAAGCTCCGCCACATGCCCGTAAGAGAGGCGTAGCCTGGAGTGTTACCCAGCGGGCTTAAACTCACGCCTTTACTTCCAATTGCGACCAGATTACTCCAGTATCTCGATTGGTTAAGAGTTCGAGGTCGCTTGCGCGGTCCTCTCCCTTACGAAGCGGTGAAACGGTGTTCACCGAATCTATCGTGGACCACAGCATCCTTTGCCCGGCTGTTCACTCAGGATCGGGTAGCCGATGATCGTTTCAAGAGCAGTCGCCATAAAGTCCGCAACCACCCCCGCTCTATAGGAAACAGTACTGCTTCCAGACTCCCCAGACTGTTAGTCAGAGTGCGCAATCGATTGGCTTACGCCGCACGGTGCGCAGACCGTCCAGGAGCGCCAGAAGGTTGATTCCCAATGGGAAACTAACCATAGGGCCAGAGTCCTACCCAGGCTCGCACTTCATACGTGGAGGCCGTCGGATAGGTGTTGATCCGTGATTATGACCAACCCTGAACAGAATGGGTCTTCGTGGCCAACTCAGCAAGGGCTCATGTTTCCACAGGATTACATTTCCAGTGAAACCTCTCATTTTGTCCAAAGACAGTAGAATTCGCGGCACACCTAAAGGGATCCTGCGGCACTCCGCCGGTTAAAAACCACTGATCTCGTTGAATCGAGATGGGGTAATGTAGGGTATTTGTTGATTATAAAGTTCCTGGTATATCTCTTACATCAAGAACTGGGGCAACGATATGACTCGGGTTGTGATATTACAGGAATAAGCAAAAAAAAAAAAATACCGCTTCGATTGCAGCGTTTCCTTTCTCATCATCCTCATTAAGATCCTTTTCGAGCGTCTGTTTGATATAAAGCTCCCTCTTGAGTCTTTGCAGTTTCTGGGCTTCATCTACAAATATTTTATATATTTAGAGAAACATTTTGTATGCGTAAAAAATGTATCTTATATGCCTAACCCAACTTACCGCTTTTCTGCTTTTCTCGTTCGACGATTACCTCCAGTATTATATCTTTCAAGAGTTTTAGCTTCTGTTCAGAATCGATGTCGGTCGAGTTTTCTGGTTTTACAGTCGTTGAAGTGTTGGCTAATGTCTGGAATTAGGATTAATTCAATTAAAATGCTTAGTTCATACATCATTCCTGTAAACAACCTTGCCTTGATTAATTTATGAACAAGTAATACATAATCATAATCATAATCATAAGTTTTTTATTCAAAATAGTACGAAATCGTAACTTTTTGACGTCAATAATGCATAGGTACAAACATACATAAATGATAAAAAATTAAGATATTGTGACATTATAACAAATTATTGTGATATATAACGTGATATTAATAATCGAGGTAACCATTTTATTTCCAAGGGTCTTTGTCGTCTAGATAATCATTTATTTTATAGTAGCCCTTTGAGTACAGCTTCTTCTTAATAAATGACTTAAATTGTATCACAGATAAATTTTGCATTTTTACTGGGACTTTATTGTAGAAGCGTATACATTGCCCTTTGAATGATTTTGTGGTTTTGGAGAGTCGACTTTTATGGTCAGCAAGTTTATTTTTATTTCTAGTATTGACACCATGCCTATCAGAGTTTTTTAAAAACAGTTCTTTATTTGTATGCACATACATTAAGTTTTCATAGATGTAATGAGATGCAAGTGTCAAAATATTGATTTCTTTAAATTTTCCGCGTAACGACTGTCTAGCACCCAATTTATAAATAGCGCGGATGGCTCGTTTCTGTAGTATAAATATTTTATCAGCGTCAGCAGCATGACCCCACAGCAAGATGCCATACGACATCAAGCTGTGAAAATAGCTGAAGTAAACCAGCCTCGCGGTGTCTATATCTGTTAAATTACGATTTTTTTTTACAGCATATGCCGCAGAACTTAGCCTGTCGGCCAATTTCTTAATGTGTGGGCCCCATTGTAGCTTTCTATCTAAAGTGATAGGTACCAAGGAATACAGTGGAATCGACCAGTTCTAGGCGCTCATTTTTAATTATAATATTTGGCCCTATTTGCTTTACGTTTGGAAGTGAGAATTTTATACATTTTGTTTTCTTTTCATTTAGTAGCAGATTGTTTGCTGTGAACCATTCCACAACATTCGAGATAGAATCATTCACATCGTCATAATTATTTTGTTGTCTACCTACTTTGAATAGCAAAGAGGTATCATCTGCGAATAAAACTATCTCACAATTTGGTTTTACTGTGTAAGGTAAATCATTTATATAAATAAGAAAAAGGAACGGTCCAAGTATTGAACCTTGCGGTACTCCCATGTATACTAACGAGCCGGATGATCTCTCTCCGCCAACATCAACCTTCTGAACCCTATCATTTAAATAGTTTTTAAGAAGGGCTAATGAGCTACCTGTAATGCCGTAGTGTTCAAGTTTCCTAACCAATGTGTCGTGCTGTACGCAGTCAAAGGCCTTGGAAAGGTCACAAAATATGCCTACTACATCTCGTGACTCCTCCCAGGCATTAAAAATTTCATGAATAAGCTCAACACCTGCATCGGTTGTTGAACGACCCCGTGTGAAACCAAATTGTTTCTTGTGCATTAATTTATATGTGTGGAAATGAATGAGTAGCTGGTTTAACATATTTTTTTCAAACAGCTTACTAAGAGTCGGCAGTATCGATACAGGTCTGAAGTTAGTAGGGTCGGTTTTACTACCGCTTTTAAATAATGGTACTATTTTACTGTGTTTCATAAGATTAGGAAATACGCCAGTCTCAATACATTTGTTAAAAAGAGCTGATAAATGGGGGGCCATTGAATATATTACAGAACTATTAATTTTAACAGAGAGTCCATCCAGGTCGAGTGTCTTTTTCAAATGTAAATTTTTGAATGTTTCAATAATTTCTATGGGATAGATCGACTTAAAACTAAAGTCTACATCACATCTATGAACGTTCTGTATGAGCAAAGATTCAGCCACTATAGAAGATGAGTTGAGCGTCTTGGTAGTTGAAACTGGAATATCTGCAAAAAACGATTCAAATGCATAAGCCACTTCTCTATGACTGGTAATGAGCTTATCTTTAATTAACAATTGAAATTGAAGGTCACGAGATTTGGATTTTCCAGTTTCTTTGAATTTGCCAAGTCGTTTTTACGACATCTGTACTGTTTATAATTTTATTATTAATAAACGTTGATTTTGCAATAGCACAATCTCTACAGATATTCGTAAACAAGTAAATATATTAAAAATAATATAAAACACGACTGCCTTTACAGAAAGTAAACTATTTGATTTATAATTATTTCTATTACATTTTTTTAATGAAATACTTGTGGTTTATGTATTTATCCTTATAGATACTTCCGTAGAAAACAGTCCACTGTTAAGTTACGCCACTCGCCCGTAAGAGACCAACGCCTTACCGCAGTTGCAACCATATTACTCCGGTCTTCCGACTGGTTACGCTTACGCGGTCCTCTACCTTTCTAAGCGAAGATTTGGTGTCTACCGAATCTATCAGTGATCTAGCAGTTTTCAAATTGTTTTTACCAAAAAATTAACTTTAAAAATCATTAAAAATAGGAAAATGCACAGAAAATTATTAGTCTCGACAAAGTTTAAATGGCCACATATTTGATTATCAGCGTCCGGAATGGCTAAAACAAAAACATGATCTTGCATAACCGCAACAATAAATTTTATAACTTCTATTATCGTTATCGCAGCAAATATTTAGAAACGTTTCCATTACACAGATTATTTAAGACAAAAACAAACATAAATTACAATGTGTAAAGCGCCTCATGCACTTTCACTTTTGATCAATCAAGCGGTCAGGAATCGAGATAATTCGGCTTGATAGAACCAAGAGAAAGATTGAAGTCTTTTGGGGATCATAATATGTTATTTGTAATTTTAGACTTCTTATATGTTTGTTGAACGTTTTGATGAATACAACAAATGAGCCGAAGTCGAATGAAGTCATATTAAAATTTACCAGTATATTAAAATTGACCATAGTCTTCGGCGGTTGCAAAGATTTTTACCAGTGGAGGTTAAGAAGACCATAGCTCAATCACTGCTATTGCCTATACTAGACTATGCTGATGTCTGCTACCTTGACGTCTCTAAAGCCATCCTTGACAAATTAGAGCGGTTGCAAAATGTATGCATTAGGTATATCTTCAATGCGAAAAAAAATCATCACGTCTCTAAGTATAGAAGCAGACTTCATTGGCTTCGAGTACGTGAACGTAGAAACATGCATATTATTTTCCTTCTTTATAACATTCTCAGCAATCCTACCGCTCCCTCCTACCTAACCGAAAAATTGAATCACTTTGGAAGTCATGGTCTTTGACTCCGTTCCAGTCAGAATAGTAAAATTGAGATTCCCAGTCATAATTCTTCTTTTTTTACTTATTCCTTCACTGTTCATGCAGCTAGACTATGGAACCAGCTCCCGCCAGACATTAGAAACGCCAGACATCAACGCAAAAAGCATTTCATGTCCCTAAATTCCTAGTTATTCTAGGTCTTATTCCATCCTCTCCTATCCTTCGCTCCTTGCGAATTATTCCGAATCATAATTTTATTTAAAAAATGGCATTTTTGTTACTTGATTATTTTTGTTACGTAATAAGTTTTTCTTCTTTTTTTTGTTAATTTTTATTTATCCCTTGGCAACAAAATTTTTACACTTCCACGAAGGTTGGCTGTAAGAGATTATTTTTTAGGCAATCAGTCCGCTTTTTGTATGTTTTTGTTTAATCTATATAATAAAAATGAGTCGGATTTTATGTATGTTACCTAATAACTCACGATCGGCTAACCCGATTTGGATGATTCTTTTTTTGTTTTGTTCATAATAACGTCGGTCTTACTATAGGCAATAAAAAATCCAGCAAATCTCTCGGAAAAGTGAGAAAAATGTGAAAAACCGAAAATTATTTTAGTACTAAGCTTGATCATAGATGGCGTTGCTTGACAAGAATAAAAATTCGAAAATCAAGATGGCGGTACAGTTAACATTTGACAGTTAAGTTGAATTTTACGATTTCTTGATAGCGTTTTCGTGATTCTGAAGGTAAATCAACTGAATTAACTGAATTTGTGTAACTCGTGAAGAGAGGTTCGAGCAACTGAAAGCGATGAGCGTCGCCAAAAATTGAATAAAGCGGCACGGATCCGTAATGTTGCAGTGCGAAGACGATTGAATTTGAGACGAAACACATACAGAGAGGCAATCTATTATGACCTGACGAAACATTACAGGACCATTTGTGCCAATATTGCAATGCATTGAAGTACCGCCACGAACCACTCGCTTTGTGTTGCGCAGGGGGTAAAATGAGATTGACACCATCGGTTCCATTAGGATCGTTCGTGTCTGGAAATGCACCAGATTCTAAGCATTTTATGTCGACATTCTCTGTCAAACAAAATCGTACTTTTTAAACACTTTTCTCCTCCATTTAAGACACAACGAGCACTAGCAATCCACAAATGGCAATTGATGAAACTGCTCTTTTGGTGAGACAAAAAATAAACAATCAGACTGCTTTCAATGAAGAATTTAAACAGACAATGCGAATTTCAAACAACTGTCGATGAAAATAACCTATGTTAACGCCATCTGCTGCTAAGCGAACAAATTCGTGGCGAGACGAAGTTCGCCGGGTTCCGCTAGTGTGCAATAATAATCTATCTATCTATCTATCTATAGACCAGTATTCTTTGAGAATCTTTCTCCACTCTTCTACCAAGTTTTATTTTATTTATTTATTGGTCCACAAAAAAATTACACCGTTAGCACTTAACATAGATTGTGTTGCTCCTAACTAGGCAGAGCCTGTTCTAAGGAGAACACCAATACAAATGATTATAAACAATAATAATATATAATGTGCAATAAATCTTTGAATACATTGTATTTAATTTCCAATTATGCACGCTAATTATTAATTTTCAGTTCATTCCATTTATTACATTCTTTTTTATGTTGCTATAACTATTTAATCATTACTGTTTATATTTGTAAACACACTCGGGAGCAATGAATCCGGGGCACCGAAATTACCTTATTATCTCGAAAGCAAAGAATGCTAATTTAATTAAATAACAAATAAATATATTATAAAGAATAAAAAACACGACTGCCCTTTACACACAGTGAACTATTGTATTTATAATTATTTTATTAAGGGTTTTTGTTAAACATATGTGGTTTTGTATTCATCCATGTATATTTCTGGAACGTACTCAATCGGGCCTTTCATTTGACACTAAACACGATATATTTATATCAATTTGACATTTGTGCATTTAGACAACTACTTACATGATATTTGGACAATTAATATGGCACGCGGGATAACAAAACTATTCCCCACAGTTCTAAAGCGTTAAGAAGTTATGGTGGAATAGAAAACGGAAAATATACATAGATGAACCATACATAAATGTTCAAGTTTCATCTATGTATGTTTTCCGTTCATGTATTCTAAACGCAACTTCTAAGCGCTTGAATCGATTTAGAAGTACTATATGTTATCGTTAAAATCGTTATGTCATTACGAGTGTTATACAGTACATTAACAATACAATACAACACAAAACAATCAACTACTCCAGTAGATAGGCATTCCTACACTTGGATGCGTCACAAAATTAAATGCTAAAAAAATTATTATTAAAAACGTATCTATCGTAATAGTGGTCATGGCTGTAATATTATATTCAATATTACCTACATACAAATAATCAAAATATACTAATGTGATTTAAGAGTCAGGGAGAATAATATATTAAAATAGAAATGCAAATTCTATGTAGAATAATCAAAAAATAAAAAAATATTTTATTGTCAATCCAGCAATATGCCTTCGTATTAAAAAAAATTAATAGATGTATAATAATTTATATAAAAATTAAAATGTTAGCTATCATAATACCATTATGGTTAAAACTTTACACATTTCATTAATCATCAACCTGGAAACACAACTCAGAATTTTCAAACTCCCTTATACCATAAATTGGGTTTCTTACCAAATTATTTATAATTATCTTTTTAAATTGGTCCTCTCCAAGGCTTTTCGTTTTCTCTGGAATCTTATTAATATCGAATAACCTTCCGAATATCGAGTAATTAGTTGCCTAAATGATCAAATGTTCAAATGTCAATCGTGTTTAACACTACAGCGCACGCGCGCTCTACTATGGTAGAACACACTTGCATTTTTGCGCGTCTCTTTCTCATTTCTTAACGTTTCCCCCCGCGCCCCTAGATAAGCCTCGGAAACAAAACTACGCAACGGGTTAGTATGGCGCCAAGCGATAGCGCGAGCGCAAGCTTCCTGTGTTTCCCGCCAAAGTCATCATTCTACAATAGTAGTGCGTGCGAGCATCTGCGTAATAAAAATCTAATGAAGGTAAGCAATTTATTATACGAACTTTTTACTTTTTATGATTCTAATATTGTATTTAATAGTATATTTTGTATTTTTTTTTAATTAGTACTAAGCATGTGCCCGCTTTTATGTTAACGCGCTGGCAGCTCAAGCCCAGAGTTCCAGGTTCTAATCCCGGTCGCGAAGTATTTTTTCTCTTGATTTTCGACTTTTAATCTAACTATTATAGTATATTTTGCTGTTTATTAAGAAACTGTATGTTTTGTTTTAGTGACATCATGGACCCTCGTATGGTCAGTAACATCGAGAGGTGGCTAGCAGAAAAGCTCGATGACGACGAAGTTATCTCGAGTAACCCAGACGATGGAGAAGACAGGACGGTTTCTGCGCCAATGCCCATGGAACAAGGTGAAGCTGACTACTTACGCGAAGAGATAGTCGAAAATTATTCTTCTAATGATGATTTACCTCTCTCCGAAGTTTCATCGAACAATGCACGCAGAGAAGTTTATGTGTCTAAGAACAGAACACAATGGAGTAAAGTATGTCCTGTTTAATGTGTCCTTTAAACTGGAATAATTTCCTGTTTAATGTGTCATTTGAACTGGCGAAACCCCTCATGGTGCGAAGGTTGACAATAGAAAATATTCCTAGGAAACTAAGAAATAAAACAAAATGGCTTTTGGGGCACAGTGATGAGATGCCACGCAATGAACCCCACAGATTGGGAAGAGTAGGCAAATGTTGCAGGTGCTCTCGAGCCCGAAATCGCTCCACAAAAAAATGGTGTAAACGTTGCTGCAGATAGATCTGCCCTGATCACCAAGCTGTCTTATGCATTGAATGTGAGGAAGAAGACAAATGAAACTTTGAAGACATTTTCTTAATTTAATTATACGAGTTTATCTCAGACTTGCCAAAAATGTTGATTTTTTCATAGATATTACTAATATGTTCCTAAAGTAGTATTTAAGTTCTAAAATTGTTCAGTTTCTTTTTTATTGGCTTTAATATTAAACGAATTCTATAATAAAACTGGTTTTCTAATCAAAATATCTTTCTGTTTGAAAAAAAACGCATTTTACTTTTTCTACCATGGGAGACCACGCGAGCAATTGGTAAAAAAAAGGGGCGCGTGCGCTGTAGTCAAATCAAACGAAAGGTCTGATTGAGTACATTTCGTAAATGTACATGTATCTATATGGATAAATATATAAATCAAAAATATTTCATAATAGCCCGTTATAAAAATAATTATAATTACAACAATTCACTTTCTGTAACGGCATAGGTGTTTTTTATTAAGCTATTGCATAGCTTTTATCGCGGGCCTAGGCCAGCGCGGCGACCGAATGAAGAAATTTCTTAACGAAAATTAATGATTTTAAACTGATAATTACGTCTAAACGAGTAGGTACTGCTTACGACTCGAAAAAAATATATGTTAAACTAGAAAAATTTCCTAATATTCTTAGCTTTGAATATTTTAGATTTTGTTTATATTACATAGTGTAAATAATTTGTGAAATTAGGTCTAACCGAACACAAAAACGACTACTACGCAAATAGGTACTATCTGGCGTATTATTATGAAACCTGCACCATTTTAAAGATAATTTAATTAAGTATCTATCTTTTTATCTACGATTTTTTTCGAATAGTCAAAGAATAATATCCGTTTTTTTTGCTTTATTGAATAAAATTCGTGCGCGGCGCTCTATCGGAAGACGTTTAAATTATTCCGAATCATTTGCTTCCGCAGCCGCAAATGATTCGGAATAATTTTAACGTTTTCCGATAGAGCGCAGTTATCTGATATCAGAAAATATAAAATAAATAAAATAAATAAATAATTATAATTGCATAAGTTGTTAAAAATGCTATGCAATAGCTTTACCGCGGCAGTCCCCGAGTGCCACACGTACTTTTTTTATTTTTAATTTCCTTGTGTAACCATGGATAAGATGTGTAAAATGATATAAATTAAAATAAATAAAATAAGTATGTGATTAAAGAGAAATTTCCCATAGTAACCCACAAATACTTTTATTTAAGATAAGCATACTCACATTGTTTCCTCTTAGTTTCGGTATCTCGCTAAGCAGTTTGTTCAGTACTCTCTCTCCTTTATCTCCTAGTCCGGTAAGCTTTTGGTAAACTTCGTTATAAACTTCATCTAAATCTTGATAATGCGGTTTATTATCGCTGAGGTGATCTTCAGTGTCGTTTTTAATACCCTGTGATATGGAAATCTGTTAAGAGCGATATATATTAGGTGGAAATTGACGTCAATGGAGAAATTCCGTAATTGTAGAATAATAGAGAAATGAAATAATAATTAATCTATTATAGTTGCACATTTAATGACAGTAATAAAACTATATAGTATTATGTTTGCGCTGTCTGCGACGGTTTTGCTTTAAATATTATTTTGTTATAAAATACGACACCATCGTTTAGTAGTATTCTTGAGCGAAACCACCATCTATTTTTTTATGAAAGCGAATCCAGACTAGGCTTTTTCAGAATTCTTTTAATTGTAGTATGGTCTGAAAAAGATGGTTTATTTGTTGTCCGATTATCAAAGAATTTAACTGATTTGATGACTGTAACTGATTTTTTATTTTATTTAGAATATTTTGAAAAATTATCTATTTACTTATTACTATTCACCATAACAGAAAAAACCAATGCATTGAAAAGTAGAATTGATAAAGATATCAACTAGTAACTATACAAACAGAATGTCGCGTAAATTACTAGTAATCTTATAATAATAAATAATAAATTACCTGTATTTAAACACATGAGGGTTGGCAGTAAAAATATCGGAATTAGGTTTCATTGAGTTTATGCCATTTATTACGCGTGGCATTTTATGGCAAAGCATGTGTCAGCAACGTCCACCTCGTAAGGTTAATGCGCAAGAACGGCTACGCAAAAAGATGGTGTGATCAAGCACGAAGATAGTTATTAGACACGAAGATCTCCACCTTAGCCAATAAGCTAGGGTTATCAGTTTTACCTCGAATCAGACTAAAAATATCAGGCATGGTCAGTATTTCTCTTATGAGATAAAGAGAAATATAGTCAATAATGCCTGTAATAAATACAGTCCGAGACATAATTGGATAATATCCCTACTCTTTGAAGGACAAAATCTCAATAAATACCTGCACCTTTTCCAGAAAGAGGATAATATAGGTATATTTATGCGGATTCTAAATAACTTCATTCGTTTCTATATGACCTAACAATTTAGCTATAGGTTCTACAACCTAAATATTATTGAAGTGTTTAGATTGCGGTATCCCAAACCTGTTTAATTAATAGCATATGTATGTAAAGGATGTTAACTCACTCTATAGCGAGTGTAAATTCACAAGGAAAGTTATATAATAGTACATTGTTTGGAAGAGACAGTAACAAAGTATAGAAATCAAAAGACACATGATATTAATCAATAAAATTACCTCTTCCGCTAATGTGGTGACCTCAACAACCGGCAGTATTTTTGAATCAAGTTCAATCGCTTTACTTATATCAGCCACGCTATCTCCACGGCCACTCTGACTTGTCTGCTTAGCATCAATGCCAAGTAATTTGTTTACTTCGGTCGTCGTTTTAGGTTTATGAAGATTTCGATATTTCTCTTCGCTATCCGCCGATTCGTCGTTTGACTTTTCCCGAGATTTATCTTCAAAGATACCAATGAAGTCGTGGTTTCTTATTTTGTTGAGTATTTTATCCATTAAGGTTCTGCTTTTGTTTTGCTCCTTTACCAACTCTAAAAAAAACATAAATTTAAATTCACATTCAAAAATTCGCCTTTTAGAAAAAAAACGCATTAAAATTCTTAATTTAAAATCCTTTCTTTAATTAACCATAAAAATATTAAATATTAAAATTGTCATTATCATTATACATAAACCTCGATGAAATTCTTACAAAATAATACAACAGAGAATAAAAATTAAATTACAATTGTTTTTCGAAAAGACTCATCCAAGGAATAAAAACATTTTTCCGACAGCCTCACATCCTTACAGTTTCACATTTTTTATTGCATTTTATGTATTATCGATGATAGAATGAATCTATGAGTAAATGAATGAATTTAATTAGGTGTTTAGTGAAAAGATAAATTAATAAAATAGCATTACTTTAAGTTTGCTGTTTCTTCAAATTTTCCAGATTATGCTGTTAATCATATTATTCGAAGTTGTAAACAAATAGGTGTACTATGTAACAAACTATTATATAACACAGATATCAATCCAGAACAGACTGTAGTCAGGTGGAACTTATAAAATTCATCAAAACTGTACTTTCTTTGCTTTGCAAACAATGATTAGGTATCTTTTCGTTTCTACACTTTAATTTGTCAATATTGTAAACTTTTATTTTAGATTCAAATAAATAATAAAGAAAAAGATTCCTATCCGCAATGTTATAATATGTTGAATAATTTGATGCAATATTTGCGCCATCTTTATCATTCCTCACTCTGGTAAACGAATACAAGCGATAGATCCATATCTCCAAACTTTATTTTACTGTTTTTCTCGTGTCAATCTAAATATTATTTCTCGTGTCAATCTAAATAAAAGATATTATTGAGAATGCGTAGTTTAAAAGCGTCTTACCTTGAAAACTGAACCATTGCTTTTCGTTGACGTCTATGTTAGTTTCCCTATGCCTGTTGACGATTTGAGGAACAGCTATGATGTTCTTCGGTTTCATCCAAGGGATTCTGCTCTTCTTTTTCTTCGAGTCCTTGATCGCTTGCAGCTTCTCCAGGATCTCTTTCAGTTCCTACATGTATGCCAATACGTAAATAATTACACAATGAACCATACAATTATTTTTTCTAAAATAAAATCTTGCCTATTTTAGCATTTTATTGGTGAAAATAAGAATCACGTCAGGTTTTTTAAGTAGCGTAATGGAAGAGATGTAGGATTCGGAAGATCAATACTCTCAAGACATGAGCAAAGATTCATTGACTTTGAAAAGCTTTCAATAAATAGATAGATATATAGATAGATCTTTATTATATAACTGAATGTTAGGGGTATACATGTATTGGTACAAAATGTCAAATCCAAACCAATCAAATCCAGCTATAATACTATTTTAAGAGTCTAAGAAATAATCAATATAACGTTTAAAAGAAATCATAGTGTAATAAAAGTATTACTACAGGTAGTCTTAAAATATAAAAAATATAAAAAGTGTAAATATTATGGTTAAAAAAATCATAAAATGACAAAATATTTCAGTTATCCAAGATTTTGCAATTTTGCCTCACATAAAATAATGTAGTGAACAGTAGCATTATGACTCTTCAAACAATATAAAACTCTAAAACTTCGATTAGTCAGGTCATAAAAAAATATGTAAAAAGAAGGTACATAAATAAAATAAATATTTAAAATAGTGGATAGTGAAGGCATGATCTTCTTAGATTTCGATAGTCGTTTTAATATGTCATTTACACTATAATAACAATTCTATTTTGGCCATTATTTTAAAGGGTTCGTGAATGCTCGCTGTTTCAAATATTGCATACTTATCGAAATACTATTATAACATTAAGTTCAACATGTCAAATTCAGAAAAAAAATACCTTGAAAATTGGGTTGGGTAGCATGGACATAGGTACCTACTCGTATAACAGCGAAAAACTTCAACGATCTAAAAATCTGCCGTCAAAGTAGATGATTATGGTGTTGAACTATCAAAAGGAGGATCAGGCAAGATTGCTTATTTTTATATCTAGTCGATAGCACAGTAAAAAGCTTTTTTTTATTAGTAAAAATATCAATAATATGCGATATGCCGATTACTTTCTCCTACTAGCTTACACTATTGAAGATCTACAGGCTCAAAAACAAAAAAAATATCATCGGAAGCAATTAGTACAATAAAAAGCGAATTAATGTGAAATTAGGGATTACAACCATGGAACTTAAAAAAAAAACATTAATTGGCTATTAAAATGTATACATGAACTAAGATGGACGTATTATGGATTATTTTAATAAATATGATTATCTCCATTAGCTTGAATGGATCTTTTGTGAGTTTAGGTGTGGAGATCCTTGAGATTATAACAATTTAAATGATTTGTGGATCCGGAAATCATATTCGAATTACCGTTTCTATCATCTTTGTCATCTTATTGCCGCCTCTAGCATGTTGTCCTATCTATCGCAAGCCTGGATGAATTTTAGGAACTCTGATGAGTTTCATATATATTTATTTATTTATTTATTTGATAATCTACAATTATATACAATAAATGGGCACATACAATAACAATGTCATAGCCGAGAATCCAGTAGCAAAAAATGATAACATGTTATTCCAGGAACTGTTGATAGCGATCCTATTTTAATGTCGCCTAACTAGGCAATAGCCTGTTCTAAGGCGGACACTAAAATTGTTGTGAATATATTATGAAACAATATAAAAAACTAAGTAATGTAAAATATTAAAAAAATAAAGAATTTATACACTAAGAGTTAGTTTAATTAAATTAAAGAGTTAGTTTAATTAAATATAAAAATGAAATTGATTATATAAAAGGGTTAACCTTAATATAATCATAAAAAATAAATGCACAATTAGCTAGTATTTACGTAATCATAATTGCTTAAAAACAGAGTGAGTCAAATGAGGCATAAAAATTGGAGTTATATGGGTTCTTGATTTTAAAGGATTTCCTCATTATCTTAAACAAGATCATGAGGTTAACCTTGCTTAAAGATTGCTATGTTTTGAATCTTTATATTTTTTTATATAATCTTTGATTTTATCAATAATTTTCTATGCTGATGAGGCGCACTTAGACGTGAACGAGGAGCTACTCACTAAACTGGAAAGGATTTAAAACACGTGTATTCGATTTGTTTATGAAGCTTTATTTATTCGAAAGCGATTTACTTAATGCAATAATTCAGGCATAAAGATAGCTATGTTGAAAGAGGCACTTTTAAAAAATAGAATATATTAAAGGAAGATTTGAAAGAACACTAACCTCATCGTTGTCCCCCTTATCCAGCTCAGCATTCACGTGCTTCCTATTTACAAGGTCCTTCTCTAAGTGTGTCGGGTCATGGAAGAGTACTTCGCTGTCATGTCTCCTCATAGTATCTGTATTCCGGACCCACAAGTGAAAAAAGAACAACAAAGGTTAGAAGCCACTTATTGACACTACCATAAATTAAGCCTGCGTATGTTTGTGCTCGCAAAACTCGAAAAGTAGTCGGTCGATTGACAATAAGTTTATTGTAAGAACACATTTTTAAAAACAAGCCATTATTAAAAAAAAATGCTCTGTCCCGAGCCAACCCTGGGTGCAGCGACCAAGTCATAAAGGAACTTATAACGGGCTATCATAATTAAGTGCTATACAAAATTTCGTGTTTGTGCTGTTGACCATGAGTGCAGCAACCCTGTCGCTGTGAAACTTAGAAAGGGCTTATTTGAATGCGTATACAAAATTTCGTTTCTATGCTGTTGACCGTTGAGAAGTCCCCTCGTCGGGAGCCAACCCTGGGCGCAGCAGCCATAACATCGTAAAATTTAGAACGGGCTATCATAATTGAATGCGTGAAAGAAATCAATATTTTGACACTTGCATCTCATTACATCTATGAAAACTTAATGTATGTGCATACAAATAAAGAACTGTTTTTAAAAAACTCTGATAGGCATGGTGTCAATACTAGAAATAAAAATAAACTTGCTGACCATAAAAGTCGACTCTCCAAAACCACAAAATCATTCAAAGGGCAATGTATACGCTTCTACAATAAAGTCCCAGTAAAAATGCAAAATTTATCTGTGGTACAATTTAAGTCATTTATTAAGAAGAAGCTGTACTCAAAGGGCTACTATAAAATAAATGATTATCTAGACGACAAAGACCTTTGGAAATAAAATGGTTACCTCGATTATTAATATCACGTTATATATCACAATAATTTGTTATAATGTCACAATATCTTAATTTTTTATCATTTATGTATGTTTGTATGCATTATTGACGTCAAAAAGTTACGATTTCGTACTATTTTGAATAAAGAAACTTATGATTATGATTATGATACACAATTGTATGTCTGTGCTGTTGACGAGTCGGGAGCCGATCCTGGGTTTGGAATCAGGTCATGCTCACCATAAAAATGCATTGTCATCGCACTTGAACCAACATGTAAAATTTCAACCTCATAGGATATGACGAAGTGGTTTCAATTCAGCTGGCAAGATTTGACATAAACAAACCGAAAAAGTAACAAACATTACAAGGTAAATAAAAGCTTGTAAAAACGTTGCATTCGAGTACGCACGACAAAATTCTTCAGTCTTCCCGCACCGTTAAAACTGAGCCTCAGCGAAGCGTGGCCTGTTTACGGAGGTTGTTATTAAATATTTAAAAAATCCTTTAGATAAGTCATAAAAAATCGGTAGTGCCGATTGTCTACTTGCTGGGAAAAGACTTTCCCAGCAAGTAGACAAGCCCCCACCCCCTACGCCAACCTCCACTCGTGCCCCAAATCGTAGTATATGTGTAGTACTTGCCGTGGTATTAAAATAGTATTTTCCAAAAAAAGACGTAGTATTTTATTATATATGGCGGACTTGAATGATTTCGGTCGAGCAAGACATCTGGTACCGAATTTCAAGTCTCTACGTTCAATATTTCGAGATTGAAGTATGAGTAGCATACCCTCTGGTGAACCGATTTCATCATCCACATTTTTTCAACTTTTGCCATGAACTGCATGCCAAATTTCAGCTCAATCGGATAAAGCGTTTGGGCGCTATCATAGAGGAATACAAACACACACACACAGACATAGATTTCGGTCATGAAATGGTCTTGATCGTGTCGAACTTTTTGTATTCAACTCGTTTTTTTTTAGCGCGATTACAATACTTTACCTCCTCGTCGGTTGGTAGGCCGGATATACACAAATTTATATTGACGAAAAATGTTAAACCTACCAGGTTGGTTCGCCGGACTATCCTCAAGTAATTTTTTCAGCCTTTCCAGCATGTTGATATCCCCGAAGTTGCCGGCTTCTAGAATTTCTTCCAATTCCTCTGAAGAGTCGTCTCCGATGTATGCACATTCTTGAAGGTGTTTGTGCCCTCGAATCATTATTAAGGAAGCGCCTGGCCACCTAAATTTCAATATTTTACAGAATTACTATAAAGCTCGGTACAGATAACCTAGAATATAAGCCCGTTCATAATGGATTGTTGCTTCTGTGCGCTTGGCGGGAGAAGAAAGCAGTAGTAGAAAGTACAAGAGTGCAGAGCGGAAGTAGGGCGCGGGGTGCAAAGAAAGGAAACGACAGCGAAGCAGGCTTGTTCGTTTAATGCAGCTAGCCTAAAATATACAGGGTGAGATTTAATTAACCGGCATCCTTGAAAGGGGTCACTTAGTACGAGCAGGTAAACAGCTTTTGAAAATAAAATTTAAAAAAAAAAAAAAAACAGTAAATTAGAAGACCTCTCCAATGTCTAACGACCCGTCCGGGTCGCACGCCTACCTACGGCAAAATGTCTAACGACCCGTGCGGGTCGCAGCGCTCACTGTTGCGCGAATTCCATTTAAAAATCGGAAGCGCTTCTGTGCGCCGTTTCTCTCAAGGCCGTCGATTCACCAGATTTCACGTTCGACGGTTTCACGTTCGAAAACGTACGGGCGAGTTTTTACTTCGCAAATCTAGGGGATAATTATTAATAAAAGTTTGACAAGCGTTGAACGCGCTGCGCCAATAAACGCCAATAAACAATGTTAGCGACATTTAGCTGCCGCTAGATGGCGCTTCGTGCTTATTGCTTTTTATACTATTTAGAAAAAAATATTGTTGAAATTAAAAAAAAAAAAACTACATTTTTTTACAAAAAGTTGCTTATTTGCTAGTACATTTTCACACCCTTCAAGCATGCCGGTTATTTAAAACTCATCCTGTAGATCGACATTTAAATCTAGCTCAACACATGGATTTTTACTAACAGTTCAGACCCTGCCCACACAATTGTGTTCCTAATCATGAGTTCCTAAACCACTCACATGTGTGGGTACGATTTATTCAATATATAAATATATATATATATATATATATATATATATATATATATATATATATATATATATATATATATATATATATATATATATATATATATATATATATATATATATATATATATATATATATATATATATATATATATATATATATATATATATATATATATATATATATATATATATATATATATATATATATATATATATATATATATATATATATATATTACATATTATTTATAAAGGTACATTTTCTTGATTTTCTGTATCATTTAAAAAAAAATATCTCAAAAGACTTGTAATTTTATTTGGAATATTTTAGGTCTGAAAGGGCTAAATGAGACCCCTTTAACGCTCACCGCGCGCGCGCCCTGCCTCGGGTCGCCTGCGTTTGCAAAACGCTTCGTTGCTGGCTCCCCTTTTCCCTGCTCACCGCGCTCCTCTCTTCCCCGCCAAAGCGCATTACGCTGCAAATAGCGCTTCGATCGCTTTGACGGACAGGGAATCCATACAGTCCCCCTTTGAACAGAAGCCGATATCTTCGTAAAATACCTACCTTACACATGTCGAAACAGTGACGATTGATCCCTCCAGTAGATAAAATCCCCAGTACTCTTTCATGTCGTCGTCCAGGCTTAGTTCTCTCGTCATCGACACAGGAACTAAAGTATCTAATATCTTGGGTTTCTCGGAAACTAGAAAAGCGTTGAAGGTTGCGTTGGACTTGACTAGTTGACTCTGTGGGAGGCAAAAAGAAGAAATTAACTGATACATAGAAATAAAGAAAGGTAACGATAAACACGTTTTCATACAGATGCTTCTAACGCTCAAGAGCTACACAGACACTACCGCTCAAAAGTATTTGGGCGCCCCATTTTTATTCAATTCAATTCAATTTAATTCAATGTAGTTCTGCTCCACCATTACGTCTAAAATTTTAAGTAATGTAATAATTTAGGGAATATTATATTAACTATCGTGATAGTTGTGACAATATAAATTAATTTCAGTAATTTATAATCGGTTTGAAAGTTATAATTAAATAGAAAAAAATCTAATAATGAAAATTGCTAATCAAATATAGAGTTCAATATATGTGGCCATAATTATAAAGGCAATAATATGATACTTAGTCATAAAAATAGATAATCGTATAAGTACTAAAAATATCAACATTTTAATTAATTGTCAAATCTAGCAATATAGTCGTCGTCGATAAAAATAAGAATTACGCTCTTTGGCAAAGTTAATTATCAGGAATTTTCCATTATTTTACATTGGGATGCTATTGGAATATGAATTCAGCATTACACCAATACTGGATTCTTGACTAAGCCATTAAATAAGAATATTTTGAATTAATTCTCTCCAAGACTTCTGATATGCGTTGGGACCCTATTATAATAACACAGGCTTTGATGAAGAACTGTTGCGAACCTTGTAACCTCCCAAGTAGCACAAAATTGGCTATATAATGGTCATGGCAATGTTATCGATACAGCTTTTAGTCACAAGAACTGGACATATAACAGTCATATAAACGTTTATATGACTGCCATATGACCGGATCAGGCGCATTTTATACGGCTTTTAGCTGAATAGTGGCTGAATAGCGGTCATAACGGCTACCTTTGGTAATATAAGCCATCCTTATATAGCCAGCGGCTGTAAAAGTGTCTCCAATTGATATTTCATTACAAATTCTAGTCGGGTAATGCCTTAAAATGATATGGAATGGTAACGAAACGAAGCTGCATGATCATTCGCCGTCTCAAACATAGAATTCCTAATGGCTACTAATATATTTTATTGACTTTAAAATGATTGTATTGTAGTTTAATATACCACATTGTCTTGCGGACATCATTTCATGGACAATATTAAGTAACATGTCAAACAAAATTTTAATGCGTCTACAAAATAATAATATTTTAACTCAATTTTAAATCATAATTATGTTTTATAGATTTTTTGTAAATTAATTTTATTTTTCGCAGTAAAAAAGATCACTTGCTGGGTATTGTTCAACACTTTAAAATAGGATTTACCTACCTATAAAATTCTACCTACCTATGAAATACCTATACCTTAAAATGCCTTTAAAATATATTACAAAAAATTTAGGTTATAATGATTCGAGAAAGCATGGCCACTTTGCTGATATGGCATTTGCAACTTTAATATAACCTTTATAAAACTATGAGCCGCATGGGTCCTTGTGTCAACAATATGACTAAAGCTGTATAAGGGTGGGTCTTGTAACCATTATACAGCCTTTGGTGGAGACACTATACAGCTGTTAGTTATAAAATGGTTATAAATTAGTATGTTTTATAGAGATTATACCACCCTTATTAGATTAAATGGCTTTATACGTCAAAATTAAATTACATGACTAAAAGTTAATATAAGCCAAATGTCCTCAAATGACACCTCTACATAGCTGAGAGTTAATCTGAACGCCTTTACATGACTTTTAATCAGCTTCAAGGTATACTTGGCACTTCTTATATGGCTTTTGTGCTTGTTGGGCTGTGACCTGGACCATTGTAATGATTATATAAAAGTATATTTAGAAAATCCTATTTAATCACGTTTAAATTCTTCTCCGAAATGCATTGATATCGGTAACCCTAATTATATTTCTCCACATGTACAACCTCAAGCTCTGAGACACAAAAATGTGCAGGTTCTACCAAGGGCAAAGGAAACTCCCCTGCACATCATGTGCGAGTGTGACCCGCTGATGCGTAAAAGATACATCCACTTGGGTGGTCACTACCTCCAACCTGAGGAGGTAAAACAATCTGGCGCCAAAAGCCTGTTGCGGTTCTTAAATGACACGAGGCTTAGCGCAGAACTATAGTAGGTGGCGAAAACAATAGATCAGCAATGGTCGCAATGTTACAAGGCTCATAAAGACTTTAAAAAAGCCCCACACAACAAATAAATAAAAAAAAGGATATATTTCTCAGTAAAGTTTATTCTTTCCATAATTTTGAAATCTCTGTTTTATATATGTATATACATTTATTTATTTCCGATACTTTTATTAAAGGGTTTATCTTTACACATTAAATAGTCTAACTAAAGCATTGTTTTGGCACATGCACCTATTTATTCACACATGAATAGTACCAAATGGAGTACCTAATGATCAAAATCAACTTTCTGAAATTTTTGGTAATTCCTTTTGTTAAATTTTACTAACTTACAAAATGACATTTTAGCAAAGGGTTGAGTGAAAAAATATATAAATTGTCACCGAGTTTCTAAAAAAAGTTTTGAGTTTCTAAAAAGAGTTTGAGTTTCTAAAAAAAAATATTATTTTTAAATTATACATCAGAAAATGAGCGAAAACTATAATATAAGAATAATATAATAATAAGAATATTTGAGTTTCAAAATAAATATATTTTACATAAATTATACCTCAAAGAAAAAGCGAAATAGTGGAAAGTCATTCGCCTTGATCAGTATTTCCCAAGACAATTCCTCCTCAGCGTTAAACGGACGGTCGTCAAGGTACCCAACCTCTAGACATAGCGAGAAAGACTGATCAAAGCCCGCTGTGTCCGATTGGAACTTGATAATTCTTTCCCATCACGCGTGTTCTTCTCCCTACATTTAAGATCTTTCTTCGAAAATGGACTCATGCTTCTATTCCTTCGGGAGCAATCCACAGTAGTATTTCTATTTTACAGAGTTAACGCGGATCAGCGGGGCTATTTTTTTTCTAATAATAAGTTTTGTTTTTAATAATCGTAATCGTTTTTTTTTCTAATAATTCCGAAAACTTTAAATGTGACCCTTGTTATAAGGCATTTGTGAAAATTGTGTTATTTTAAGGCATTGGCGTAGGTAGAACATGTAGTATGAAGTTAGTTAGAATATTGTTAGAGCTTACCTGGCACCAAGTCGTTGAAACTTTTTTGTCAATTAATCGCATATCTGTCATACCGACTGGGTAGAACTGCCCGCCATAGACATGCATTCTAAAAACAATATTTTTAAACGTTAGGCATTAAACGTAACAACCACGCTTTTTCTCTTCACAAATATTCTCGCGCTAGGGAAAGCACAAATAACATTCCGGAGTAGGTACTAGGGTATTATATACTATATTATTATAGGTATTATATACTATATACTAAATATAATATAAGCTACTAGCTAATATTATATTTAGTCAAATTCTTACCAAAATTATATAGAAAGAATAATCTTTGGCAAGTAGTAATTTCAGAGTTAGGTAACATTAAAAAAAATTAATGTGGTTGAGTGAGGTTTAAATAGAGTTGAGTACCTTAGCCGAACGTTTCGGAGCCCGTGGCTCCTTCCTCCTATTTTTCTTCCTATTGTCGGGAGCCGGGTATCCCAAGTGTGACGAAAACTCTTGCATAATATTGGGGTCGGCAAAAATAATCAAAAACATTACCGGGCGAGATAAATATCTATTAAAAGTGAACAAAGTGATATCTGCGAGTGTTCTATATACAATATTATGCAAGAGTTTCCGTCACACCTTGGATACCCGGCTGCCGACAATAGGAAGAAAAAACACAATTACACAGCTAAGTGGTCTCCTGTCTTCTTCTTCTCCTTCTATTATACCCTCTATTTTTCCTCTCCTTCATCCTTTGCATTTTTAAATTCAAACACTAACATTCAAGCACACACTTAGACGTATTGGTATCGAGACACGGTCTTCCTGACACACTTACACATATACTCACTCACATACACCTGCATACACAAACATACTCACTCATACACCTGCATACACACCCGCCCCCACCCCCCCCCCCCCCCACACACACTGCACACACACACACCCTTAACCTGCTACATACTGACCAAACAGATAATTCCGAGCCACAGATGCTTCCAGCAGAACACCCCCAGAAGTTTAACGATGGAATACCTGCGCTTACGTACTACCATTGATTTTATAGTGGTACTACGTACTTCCCTGGGGTGGAAAATTAAGACCTATTCTTAAAGATTTATTTCTCATTATTTCTTCCAGCCCGCTGACTAAAAGCCTCTTATCGGCCCCACCCAATATCTTGTACCGGAGACCTCCCAACCTCCGTGATTCTGTCTCGCACTGCCACTAGCGCAAGCATCACCACCTTATCGCCGCCAGGCTCCTTCCCTTGTAATAACAGCCGATGTAAAACGTGCTTAATTCATTTTCCCGCCACGGAGTTCACGAGCCCCAATACCAATGAAGTCTATAGCACCCATGCGGACGGCGCTTCGCAAAACTGCATTTATCACCTTCAATGCAGATTTTGTGAGGCATTCTTTGTAGGTGAAACCACGAATAAACTAAACCTCCGCATGAACAACCATCGGTGTTCCACAAAAGGAGGTGTATCCAATCTCCCGATTCCCGTGCATGCGCCATCACATGGTAAACAGTTTGATGAACGGTAAAGATAATTAGGGCTTTTCCGGAAAACACTCCCGAAATAAAACTTAAAACATGGGAACTAGGTCATATATGGGTGCTGGGGCATGCCAAGGGTGCGGACTAAACATCTTCTTCTTCTTCTTCTTATATATAAAAATTAATCGCCGTGCGTTAGTCTCGCAAGATCTCGAAAATGACTCGATCGATTTGAATGATTATGTTTTTGTTTTGTTTGTCTTGATTCAGGGGTGGTTTACAAAAATAAAATATTTAGGAAAAATTAAAAGAAACAACTGAAAATCGAAAAAATCGAAATTGGTCATTTTGGGAAAAGGGCCACTTTCGATAGATGGCGTTCGCGGCGATCCTATTGTTTGACAGCTGCGCCATCCATAACTGTTATTTACTCCGCGCGATTGTGTAAAATTTCAAAAGTTCGAAAAATCGAAAAAGTCAAAAAAGTCAAAAAAGTCGAAAAAGTCGAAAACGTCAAAAAAGTCCAAAGGTCGAAAAATGCAAAAAGTCGAAAAAGCCGAAAAAGTCGAAAAAGCATTTATATTTCATCATGTAAATTAAATACATTGAATTTATTTTAATTACAAACGACTTTCATTTAATCACCAAACGAAACTCAGCCCGTAACATGATTCGGCCATATTATAGATTTCAATGAATTGGATTTGGTAGGTTGATTAGGATCAATAAACGCTTATGAAGAGTTACAATCAAATAAATTTTAGGTGGTACGAAGTTCACCGGGTCATCTAGTATTAACATATATTAACATCGACGAATTTTATTCTCTTACAAAATCTGCTTTTAGCTTGAATATTTTTTTTCTTATAATTCTAAATAATCATTAAAATCATATTTTTTTATAATTATTGTTTTTGTTAATATATGTTACATACTAATATATGTTACTTGTTACACGGACATTTTTTTTGGGAGAAATTATGAACAGAAAAATGTCGGAGATATCATAAAGTATCCATAAAAACCATAAAAGCAACCATAAATACGTCTAGAAAAACTGGACATGAGCGCTTGGAACCCTCGATTTGAGCAATTGAATAGTTTATACTTATAGTTACACTTACCTCATGTATATTGGTATAGCTATAAAGAGTGTCGGTAGTAGTACTATCAGGATCATCAGCTTCAATGCTCTGATAGGTCCTTTGAAGGTAGTTCTTCTGCCCCAGCTACTGTTTTGACGCTGAATAATCATTTGGCGTTGGGGCTTTTCATCTGGGAATAAGCAAATAAATACAAATATAATTATTATATTCTGTAAGAAATTGTAAGGGACCATCCCTCACTAGACTCCAAATTGGGACTAGACTCCATCATGGGAGCTAATGGGTTCTTGCTGAGTTGGCCACGAAGACCCATTCTGTTTCAGGGTCGGTCACACTCACGGGTCAACACCCATCCGATGGCCTCCACGCATGGGGAGCGAGCCTGGGTAGGACACTGGGTCAACCAGTCTCCCCTGGGAATCAAACCTCTGGCGCTCCTGGACGGTCTGCGCACCGAGCGGCGCAAGCCAATCGATTGTGCTCTCCGACTAACAATCGGGGGAGTCTGGGAACTGTATTGTTTCCTATAGAGCGGGGGTGGTTGTCTACCTTACGGCGACTGCTCTTGAAATGACCATTGGCCATCCGATCCCGGTTCAGAGTCGGGCAAAGGACGCCTTGGTCCGCGATAGATTCGGTTCACACCGTTTCACCGCTTCGTAAGGGAGAGGACCGCGCAAGCGACCTCGAACTCGGAACCAATCGAGAGACCGGAGAAATCTGGTCACAATTGGAAGCAAGGGCGCGAGGGTCGGCCCGCCAGGTAACACTGGCTATCTCGCGGTAAGGCGTTGGCTTCTTGCGGGTTGTGACGTAGCTGGACGTTGGATTTGTTATGTCCTAAGTCTTCTACGTTCACTGCAGGGCGATAGAACAAGAAAATCGTTAAAACGTCCTGTGGTGACGGGCTCGCCCGTTGGCGTTGACACCGCAAGTTGTATAGAAGTACGGCCCGATGTAGCACTGGAGAATACTATTCGAAGTGGGATTTTCATGCTACGATTGAAAAGGACCATTTGTACCATACATTAACTTTAAAACTAACGCAATGATCGAAGAAAAATGAAAATAAAAGTAAAAGACAATCTCTCAATACTTCAAGACGCATTTAATTTCTTCGATAGATTTTATTTGTCATCAGAGTCTCTTTGTCTGCGTCGCTCTTTTTTGTCACTAAGTTCTTTCATTTTACTTCATTCTAGTGGAAGCTCAGTTTTTTTTGTCTTGGAATAATTATGAAATTAAATAAATTGATTTATGCATTTAGTGCTGCAACTCCGATAAGAGGTAAGGACCATCCCTAAATACGTAACAGACAAGAAAAAAAGGTAACGACCGATTAAAGCTTATCAGTCATTTAATAACGAGTTGCACGCAATAAGCAAATGTCGATAACTTTTACTTTTCTCGATATGGTATATATATTTCAAGTGTGTTTGTAGACACGACCACAATCTTCTTCTTCTTATATATAAAAATGAATCGCCGTGCGTTAGTCTCGAAAGATCTCGAAAATGACTCGACCGATTTGAATTTTTTTTTTTTTTTTGTTTTTTTTTTATTTTGTTTTATTTTATTTCTGGAAACATACAGCGCATACAATTGACATACGTGTGCATAAACATAATGTAGAAAAAGAGAAAAACATTACGCTGATAATCGTTTCCTATGAAATCAACAGATTTCCGCATATTACACATTTGGATTTCGGCATATTACACTTAAAAATTAATTGTAAAATAACATGGTAAATAGAAAATTAAAATAGAAAACCGATGGGAGAGGTAGGGAATTGGAAGTGATTAGGAAGAAGGAGTTAGACGATGGTATGTGTATATGTATATAGATATAAATAAAGATATAAATAGGTCTTATAGTGGATATATAGATAAAGATATTTATTGATGTTTATAAATATTTTTAGATATATAATAAATATTTATAAATATTTGTAGTAGCTACTGATATGTTGCATGAAAATTATATAACTAAGAAAGATAGATGTTAACAAGCTCGTTAGGTGCAATTGATTTGAATAATTCTTTAACGAACGTCGGTTGGTTGAGGTTGAAAATGTCGATGGTGGAGAAACGAGAGTCGTAAGTGCACATTAGCCTATAAGCGATGGAATTTTTCCCGTAGTTGGTATTGGCACGAGAGACCTCAAAAGTGCGTGAATTACGAATTAATCGCGGAGGAACGAAAAACGTAAGTTTTCAACAAGGTATGGACTATCTATGGTATTGTGGATAACTTTGTGTAACAGTACCATATCAGCCACAGTGCGTCGGTCTTCTAGAGCTTGAATACCGAAGTGGTCCAGTCTGCTCTCGTACGTAGGAAGACCGAAGCGTCCACGATAATTGATGTGTTTTAAAAAACGCCTTTGGATACATTCTATCCTGCTTCTGTAGACCGAATATTGCGGATTCCAAATTGAGGACGCAAATTCCACGGTACTGCGAACGTAAGCGAAATATAACATCTTCAGGACATTTATATTGGAGAAAGGTCTTGAGATACGGGTCACAAATCCTAGTGTTCTCAAAGCTCGGCTAACCATACTTTCTATATGCTGATCGAAAAGCAACTTATGACCAATTTGTACTTCGAGGTCGCGAATACATTTTACATTAGGGATCACTTCACCATTAATGTGATAACTGAACTGAACCATATTATTATTGTATTTGGTGCATATTATTATTGCACCTGAATTATTATATTTTTGTTTTATTTGCCTTGAATCAGGGGTGGTTTACAAAAGAAAATATTTAGGAAAAATTAAAAGAAACAACTGAAAATCGTTTGTTCTTTCGTTGACATTTCCTACGAATTAAAATATTCTTGCATAAAATAATAACCTAACGCCATTGTTAATTTATTTATTTTATTTTATTTTATTTCATTTTATTCTGGAACCAAACAGAACTACATACAATGCAATAAAAATGTATTTATAAATGTGACAAAGTCTATTAATGTGATTCCGAATACAATTTATACAAAATGAACGCAATATAATTTTATATAGTTTCCGCTTGAGAATGGGGGAATCAGGATAGGAAGTGAGGTGAAAGGAAGAGACAAAATAGATAAATATATTTATTATAATATAATATTAAATTTTAGGTATGACATGTAGGTATTATAATGAATATACTTGGGTTGAAATTATGTCAATGAACTAAATTAAATGAAATATAATATGTATAAATGTTTTGTGATCATCTAGATAGACTATAGATTTTTTTATTGAATTCTTATAAGAGGTTTTTGATGAGTGTAATATGTCCACACTTAAAAAGTCTGTATTATATCTATGACACGCTCTGTATAGAAATTTTGAGATGCACGCATTTTGAGATGCGTTGGTTTTCACCACAGGGAGATGAAATAGTCGATGCGATCAGGGCGAGGAGGAACATAACATTCAGTGCGCTCCAAAATGGCGTTCGCATCGATGGAATTATTAACCAACCCATGCAAGTATACGGCTTCGATCAAGACTCTACGGCTCTCCAATGACCTTAACTTGTGGGCTTTTAAGGATTCCTCATAGGAGTTGGGCTTAGTGAAAGAAGTGAAATTTAATCGCTTCACAAATCTTTTTTGTATCGATTCGATCCGCGATATGTAAGTCAAATATTGGGGATTCCAGACCACGGATGCAAATTCCAACTAACTTCTTACATAGGAATTATAGAGGGTTTTAAGCGTGTCAGTGGATTTGAATACCGATGATACCCTTAGAATAAAACCTAGTAATTTATATGCTTTTCTAATAATATTATCGATGTGTTCGGCGAATAGCATTTTAGTGTCAAGTGTAATGCCAAGATATCGCACCGCTGCTTCTCTTCCAACTATAGCGACATTCAAGTTGTAGTTAAACATTATATTAGTAGATGATTCTTACAAGTTATTCAATTAATGTAGTAGATTAATTATTAATTAATTAATTAATAGATTATACGTCAGCCAATTTCATTGTGGTTGGAAATTATACTTCTGATAAGGATAGATTTAAAAATGCAATCATTCAAATATAGGAGTCCAATGACCGTCTGCTTTATATTATCAATTTTTCAAATTTACAGTAAGCGTATATTCAACATAGATAATAATTATTTATATCAAATAGGTCTGCTGTGATTAAATTATAGATTGGGAGCCAGTGACAAGAAACTGTAAAAGTTTTGTAAAAGCAGATACTTTCAGATCAGACAGTATTTTGACCGTAGAATACCGGGGTAGAGTCAGTAGGTCAGACTTCGGGACTCCTGGCGTTGGCTTAGGAAAGGTGTACCTACTTTTAATTATTACCCCCCAAAGAGTTTAAAAAACCCGAAAATTCATCAGTAGACAGTGAATGCAATACAGAACTCGAAACAAATAGTCAGAGTGCTTAACAATAAAATGCGTGGCGTCAGCATTACTCTATATATGTCACAAAATAAAGTCCCTGCAAATACGCCGGTACGTATTTGTCGTTAACTATTACGCATCGGTCTAATATTTCGCGCAATACAATGGACAATTTTATTTGAACTATACAAACATTAGCTCCCTAAACACCTAATACTTCTTTTTTGGACAGCTGTGTAAAACACGAAATTGTCGATATCATAGCAGGGATACAGCCGCAATCTATAACCTGATATTAGCCAATAGAGAATAGTCAAATGGTGCGAAATGGACGGTACATTAAATATTATATTTTTATTTATTTTTATTTATTTAAGAATTAATTACTATAAAACATTGATTAGCTTACAAAAATAACAGGAACCGAATGGCAAAACCATAACCTTTTGCTTATTTGTTTCTGTCACCCAACTGGGACTAGCCCGTTCTAGGGTGGACAGGACTCCAATATTACAATCGAGTTTGCTTGATTGCTTGGTTGCTTACAAATGTACAAGTTTTAGTAAAAAGCTAATGACACTAAATTGCCTTGAAATGTGGTCTTCAGAATAAAATTTAAAAAAATAAATAATAAAAAAATATTAAAAGATAATATTATAAATAAAATGCAATTCCATTATATAGTTGGCAATAAATATAATATAAAATTCAATTAAATAATATAAATAAAGTTATATGTGACAAAAGAAAGAAACAGTCATTAATATTTAATATATGTTAAGTAATATAGGATTTAATATAAAAATACATAGTCAAAAAAGTATAATTCATTGTCAAAGTCAAATAATATTTGGTAGTTAGTTCAATGTTAAAATATACTCAACATACATGTTTAAAAATATGTTAATAATTTGTGCACCTAATTTTTATTATACTATTATTTCTAACATTTGATGTATGGTTAGTCTGTCATGATTCGATAACCATTTCTTTATTTTATTTTTCAATTCCCTAAATGTCAAATTTATTTTTATGGAAATAAAGATTGAATTCATTTTTATGGAAATATTGATCAGATTGTAAAATCTCGGCGGAATGAAATAGTAATGTCTTTGTCCAAATGAGGTTTTCTCACTGGGTATTATTAGGCTATTTTCTAAAATTTGTCTCGTTGGTCGCCGGTTCTGAATTATTCCTAAATTTGAGTTATTGTCCAAAAATAGCCTTAAGAGGGAAGTTTTTAGAAAAAGTTGCCTACAATCAAGAACTTTAGCTTTCTTATAAAACCCGTGCGCCTACTAGCCCCGGTCTCCCCTACATGTTTTAAGCACAGTATCACCCCTAGTATTGCGGCACTTATTTACCCAGTCGCTCTGTATATTTTCTCTCTCCCTCTCTCTCTCTCCCTTCTACCGAATATTATGCAAAATGTAACAATAAAAAATTCATGAACGCGTGTGCGATCATCGGGGTGCTTCTGATTTCCGAATTAGCTGACATAAGCCGTCATTTGCGGCGCGTGCATCCGTCAGATGAGAATGAATTTCAAATGATAATAATATTTTGATGGGACGCCATCTATCTATTTTATCTTGGGAAATGTGGTTGTTAAGCCACGTGGTAAAATATATTCATTTCATCTTGGAAAATATCGCTATTAAACCACGTGGTAAAATATATTTATTTATTTAGTACTTTATTCTTTTTTTAAATATAGAGCCACATTATTACCAATTTTATAAAGTAACTCGGAAAAAATTAACACGCAAATGTAGCAAATGGTCAGTGCCCACCTAACTAGGGCTGTACTGTCCTGTATCTAGGCGGGTCAGAGTAAACAATTAAAATTTGCGATTTAATTTATAAAGAACTGAATTGACTAACGTTTTATTTTAAGAAATAGTAAGTGTACCTAATTAAAATGTAATATATAATGTAATATAATAATCTGTATAAAAATACAATGTATATACTAATCATATTTATTTAATAATATGGTAAGTACACATACCTAAATTCGATTATAATAAATAATAAATATGTTATTATATAAACATATTTATATTAGAATACAATTACATAACTACGATTATAAAAATGATGCGAAAAATAAGAAATACCATACGATATATTATGATTATATGCATAATACTTTATGTATATGTATACAATATTAGCTTTAAAATCAACCATCATATATATACGCTTTACAAGACAAGTTTTTGGATTTAAACCTCCCTAATTCAAATAACCATTTATTTATATTATATTTAAACTGTTGAATGTTCTCTAGGTGTTTCCATTTCTCTTCTATGTCATTATATAACCTGGGCCCAAGGAAAAAAGCTTGTCTTTGTGCAAATGTTGTTTGCACTCGAGGAATAAGGAACTTTTGTTTCCGTGAACTCCGAGTATTGCAGTTTTGCTGAATTTGATCATGCCTATCTTTATATTTATGAAAAAATGTTATCACGAATATTAAATTTATCTTGGAAAATATCGCTCTTAAACCACGTGGTAAAATATAATTATAAGTCGCTTATAATTTTGTCTTGAGTGCATGGTTTTTTTAAATATTATTATTTTTGTATTATTGCTACATAGTCGTATGGTACAAGCATATGGTGTTTTTGTCAGGAAAAAAATACGGATTCTTTTTCTCAACAGTTTTATATGTATTTAAGGCGCTGAATCAACTTTGTCACCTCGCACATTGTGGTTTTTGGCCTTAAAACCGGGACAAAACTGATTTACTGCGTTTTTTTTAAATAAAATGCATATTAACGCCATTTAAACAACAGAAGTTAGATAATTGTTTTTTAAAGGGTCGAAACCATACCATACACAGGATCTCACACTAAAGTGGGGACGTAAGATTACGGCTTCACCTTAACACATAGAAAAAGTTTGAAACACAAATGTTTTAAATTCAGGTATAATTAGATATGTGAACGCCGTATTATTACAGTCTTTAATCATATTAATTATGGTTTTTCAACCATGGTAATTATTTTTCAGAAAATATTTATTTTCCCATAAAAAATAAAAACATTTTTTTTACAACAATATACATTTTTAATTGAGGTTAACGCCTACTCTTCTATACGTCTACACATGCTGAATCAGTGAATTCGTCTCCTTTGAGAACTCCGGCTTTTTATTTTTTATTTAGGCCGTATACTTGTCGAAAAAGGATCTGAGATCAATATTTTCTTGAAGTAAACTTTGAAAAAAATGAGAATACTTGTAAATTGATTTTCTTTTGAAAATGTTAAACGAAGCTCAGGGGTTTAATATGACATATTTCACTTTGAGTAGAAATGAGTATAAGCAAATAATGTATAAGAAATCAAACCCTATTAAAGCCCATTTCTTAACATAAAAATAGTTAGTAATATAATGAAATAGCTGACCCGTGCCCACTTCGTTGGGCGGCAAAACTTTTTACTTGTGATGAAATTATGAGTGTGGTTTGGTTAGTACTGAGTGCTATGCTTTATTTCCTGACTGCCAAAAGAAGGGTTATATTTTTACTGCATATATATGTATGTATTTGCTTTGCATGCCAATTTGACTATATTAGCGTTATTTGTGAGTGTCTTCTTGTGACTGTCTTATCAGTAAAAGGGAAATTATATGCAGTTAATGGGAAAAGTCTTTTGTTTTAAACACTTGAGACGATAAATTTACTTATTTTGATAAGAATTCATAATTGTTGATAATATGACCAATAAACATGACCTAACGATTTAAATTATTTCTTTAATATAAAATACTACTTTTTGTGACTTAAATATAAAAGTTAGACATATGCTGCCGCTGACTTTTTTGTATGCATTATCAAGCTCTACAACTTTTCTCTAGAACTTAATCATATATCTCTCATCGTTAAGGCAGCGTTAGTTAGAAACATTTTCGTTCGACCGTTTTTTCTCCGACTTACTTTGCAAATCCGACTACCCCACGAAAAAGTCTTTTAATCACAAATAACGTGGCTTTCTATTGATAAAAGAATTTTCAAAATCGGTTCAGTAGATCCAGAGATTACTTCCTACAACCTCACAAACTTTACCTCTTTATAATATTAATATAGATGTACATACCTTGAACTTCAATGTTCATAACGATTTTTTCAACAAAAATCACAGAAAACGCAAAAAAAAATACCGAGTGTAGATAACAACGACGACATGCGTGCTAAGTGAATGCGAACTTCCAGATGCCACAACTTTTTAGTGTTGGGTAAATAATCTATATAATAAAAATGAGTCGGGTTTTATGTATGTTACCTAATAACTCACGATCGGCTAACCCGATTTGGATGATTCTTTTTTGTTTTTTGTTCATAATCACTTCGGTCTTACTATAGGCAATAAAAAATCCGGAAAATCTCTCGGAAAAGTGAGAAAAATGTGAAAAACCGAAAATTATTTTATTACTAAGCTTGATCATAGATGGCGTTGCTTGACAAGAATAAAAATTCGAAAATCAAGATGGCGGTACAGTTAACATTTGACAGTTAAGTTGAATTTTACGATTTCTTGATAGCGTTTTCGTGATTCTGAAGGTAAATCAACTGAATTAAATGAATTTGTGTAACTCGTAAAGAGAGGTTCGAGCAACTGAAAGCGATGAGCGTCGCCAAAAATTGAATAAAGCGGCACGGATCCGTAATGTTGCAGTGCGAAGACGATTGAATTTGAGACAAAACACATACAGAGAGGCAATCTATTATGACCTGACGAAACAATACAGCGATTATAAATGCATGCAAATTGGAGAAATGGACCATTTGTGCCAATTGCCATTTTGACAAGCCACCACCATTGCAAAATGTGGCGGTATTGCAAAATGACAAATTGCAAAATGACAGGTGACCACCACATTGCAAAATGTGGCGGTACTGTGCCAAGTGCCATTGTGCACAGTACCGCCACAAGCCACTCGCTTTGTGTTGCGCAGGGGGTAAAATGAGATTGACACCATTGGTTCCATTAGGATCGTTCGTGTCTGGAAATGCACCAGATTCTAAGCATTTTATGTCTAACATTCTCTGTCAAACAAAATCGTACTTTTTACACACTTTTCTCCTCCATTTAGGACACAAATGGCAATTGATGAAACTGCTCTTTTGGTGAGACAAAAAATAAACAATCAGACTGCTTTCAATGAAGAATTTAAACAAACAATGCAAATTTCAAACAACTGTCGATGAAAATTACCTATGTTAACGCCATCTGCTGCTAAGCGAACAAATTCGCGGCGAAGTTCGCCGGGTTCCGCTAGTAGGTAATATTTATATTACTTTATGTTACCTATCTGGGTATCAGCCTACCTAAAATTAATCACATAGATTAAAATTAGTAATTTTGATGTATGGCCAGGTTTTGAGCCTAAATACCGCATAGTGCCTCGCCAGAAGTGAGCCAACTTCAGGAATCGCGAAAAACCGCATTTTTTTTACTTAGTTGTTCGCTATTAACTCACAAAAGATACATATTTTGATAATGACTAAGTATGCGACACAAAATTAAAGTAGACAAAATTTTCAACAATCACAAATATTAACCAAATTCCTAAAATGTTCCAATCCACCGCTAGAGCGCGTTCAAAAATGGTCACTTTTTGTCATTTTGTGAAAATTGCAGAAAATGCAATTTCGAAAGGGCGGTGGAGCCGCGTTATGAACTTTATATGCCCAAAATCAATTTAATTAATATTGCTTGGTTTATTAGGTTACACTCAGTGCTTTAGCAAACATCTGTGAGGTGCGTAGTCGGCGAAACTCCAATTTTAGCTACATCTGCTAATCGTGAATATGTTCAAACTGAATGTGTTCAGTGGAAAGTTAATAGAGTGGGGTATGTTTTCCCTATAAGTGGCCGAACGTCAATGAGGTACAATGTCAAAATACATGGGGGCTGCAACGGGCGAAACCGACACCCCAGGCTGGTATAACGATATATGTATATGGGGAGCTAATGGGCCCTGTTGCAGTTTGGCCACTAAGACCCAGTTGTATAGGGTCGGTCAAACGCACGGGTCATCACCCATCCGGCGGCCTTCACGCAGAAGTAAGAGCCAGGGTAGGACGCTGGCTTGTGGGCCAGTTTCCCTTAGGAGTCAACTTTCGGGCGCTACCGGACGGATTGCGCACCGTGCATCGTCAGCCGATCGATTGTGCACTCCGACTAACAGCCGGGGGAGTCTGGGAACAGTAATGTGTCCTGTAGAGCGGGGGTAGTCGTTAACCTAATGCCAACTGCTCTTGAAATGATCATTCGGGTACCCGATATCGGGCGAAAAGCCGGGCAAAGGATGCTGTGGTCCGCGATAGATTCCGATGACACCGAATCACCGCTTCATAAGGGAGAGGACCGCGCAAGCGACCTCGATACTGTAACTGGTCAGGAGGTAAGAGGTATCCTGAAGGTTAATTACAGACAGATATATCCTTCCAAACTGTTAGTCAGGGGGTGAGGCTGCCCGCTGGGTACCTTCCCCGGTGCCTCGCCGTAAGGCGTTGGCCTCTGACAAGCAGGTGGCGTAACTAGACAGTGGATTGTTTTTCGTCCCAAGTCTTCTGCGCTCACCTCACGGGAGGTTCGCCCGTTGTAGTTTACAGAACTATTTGGTATAATGATATATCAGCGCCTAAAAATATGGTATAAATAAAACCGTTGAGAGTGTGTAAAATACCGATGTATATTAGATATTGAGATACTTTCCATTTTTATAAATTGACAAAAATACGAAATTATATCATTCTAAAATTTTTCATTTCTATTTAAAAAGTGACAATCAATTTGCATTTTTATTAATTCTGATTATTCTAATGTTAATTTTGTTTTATTTATTATTTGGATTAGATTTAGTTTTATTTTATTTTATTTTTATTTTAAAATGATTTGAATTTTCTATTTTTAATTTAATTTTTTGTAGACTATTTTAATAATTAGTTTTATTTGATTGTGTCTAGAAATATATGCATTGTTAATAAATAGTAATCATAATGCACAAAGAAAATTGCTCAAGTCTGCCTTAGAACAGGCTCAGGCCTAGTTAGGCGACTTTCGGTCATAACTATGTCTCAGTCACAATAAGAATCAGTTGTCTGCTATTGCCTCATTTACATACAGTGTGACATGGTAAAATGTACTAGTTAAATTTTGTAATACCTACTCTAAATAAATAAATAAATAGAGTAGTTGACTGAAATGACGACAGATGGCGCTGAGCGCATTATTAGGACGTGATGTCTAAAGGCGGAATCAATTCACCCTAGTGATTTGGTGGAATTATTTATAATCGAGAACAAGAGAAGAGAACAATTATAATACGAGAAACAAAACGAGGTAAATTACGTATAGTGCAATAAACGAGAACCAATTACTAGTGTGAGTTTCAATTTATTACAGAGAGAAAACTTCCGTTTTTTTTTAACTGGAAACGCCGAAAGAAAGTTTCGACCTCATATGCTTGTTCTATTAGATTATTAGTTAATAAAGCGTCTGTCATTTCAGAGGTAGATAAAAAGACGTTCTATGGTTGTCTACTGCAAATTTCCTGTAGAAGAGTAAGGGCAAGAGTAAAGCCAATATTTACCACAATAAAATAGAGCCTATAGCATTCGTCGATAATGGAGCTTCCCATAAGTCAAAAATATTTGAAATAGGTTGAGTAGTTTCGGAGATTTTCCCCTACATGCAAACATACAAACTTACAAACATACAAATTTACAAACATTACTTCTTTATAATATTAGTAAATATTTAGGTCGAACCCCCTCCAAAAAATTAGGATGGGATATAGAATATTAATTGATTGATTCAATTATTAATGAATTGAATTTATTATCAAAATCTCACCTTCTAGTGGCTGCAATCTAGTGATCTCCTCCTTTTCAATATCCTCATCCATCTGGGTGTTTTCCACGGTGAGTATTATTGGAAATACCCGATTTCACGTAATCACTAAAGTTTTAGTCACGGATTCGTATTTTTTACCACTCGAACTGGATTTAGCTGACTGCCGACGCGAATGATAAGAGTTTAATCACAGTTGGTGTGGCCTAATTCAGTGTCTTAAAGCTTTGGCATCGAGAGTTCACAGAGATAAGATACGGGGAACACCTATTATAGAAAAAAGGTTCGATGTCTTTTAAAATACAAGGTCATACAGGGTTGAATTTATACATCTGGTTATAATCGTTATGATAAAGGTAGCGGACATTAGTGAAATTTCCTGTATAAAAGGGTTATTTAAAAATTCTGGGATGATTTTATTCATTTTATTGTAACTTTCCCTAATTAAATTTTCTTATTGAAACTTATTTCGGTGAAATAAGCTTACACGACAAGCTTCTTTAAGCTAAGCTTAAAGAAGCTTATACAACGCCTAAATAAGCTTTAATAAGATAATGGGATCGATTGAGTCTCTTCGTGAACTAATTTCGGCAATTAGTTCATGTGAACGAGACAGGACAATACGTTAGAGCGGAATGTGATATGAACGGTTGTCATTTGTCCGCATTACAACTACTCACCGAAATTTAAGACCGCAACATCTGACCACTGAATCTAAGAGCCCGCTCCCACTTGTCGGGTGTCGGGCCCGACAAAATGTCGAGTGCTACAGTGGCAGAACTTTGCCTTGTAGGGAGCTGTTCACATTTACCCGACACCGATTTTTTGTCGGCTTCGACAAGTACCTATTATCGGTTGGTTTGCGAGCGCCGCATGACCGACCAAAAATCGTGTCGGATCTCGCTCGCATATCAGCTTATGAACCGACAAGTGAGAACGAGCTCTAAGACCGCACCAAATGTGTTCAAACTTATTCGGATTCCTTTAAGTTCCAACAAGTAACATTGATGCTGGAAAATCGTCGATCGTTCATTACATATTTCGCTCTAACACATTGCTCTGTCCCTTTCACATGAACTAATTTACCAATTTTAGTTCGAGAAGAAACGCAATCGGGTCCAATGTGGTTTCGGCCCAAAAGGTATCTGTATACCGAATTACAAGTCTTTATTTTGAGATTTAAGTATGACTATCGCTCATCCTGGTGGACCGATTTAAACCACAACCTTTTTAAGTCTTGCCAGCATCCCAAATTTCAGCTCAATCGAATGAAGCGTTTCGGCGATATCGTGGATAGGTAAATAGAAACAGAGTCACAGACGCACAGACAGTAGGGCGGTGTCGACTACAACGGGCAAACCCGTCACCCCAGGCTGGTATAACGGTATGTGATTATTCTTTCAGCAGTGAAGTGAACGTAGACGACTTAGAGACAAGACAATCTACTTTCTAGCTCACCAGCAGCGCGTTAGAGACAAACGCTTTACGGTGAGGCATCGGGAAAGGTAAACAGCTGGCAGCCTCGTCCCTGACTACCAGTTTTGGAAGGTATCTCCGTCTGGAATTAACCATCAGGATACTTCCCTTCACCAGACTAGTTACGGGTTCGAGGTCGCTTGCGCGGTCCTCTCCCGTACTTGCGGTGATACGGTGTCTACCGAATCTATCGCGGACCACGGCATCATTTGCCCGGCTCTTCACTTGGTATCAGGTAGCCGAATGGTCGTTTCAAGAGCAGTTGCCGTACACAACTACCCCCGCTCTGTAGCAGACAGTACTGATTCTATACTCCCCCGGCTGTCAGTCGGAATGCACAATCGATTGGCTGACACCGCACGGTGCGCAAACCGTCCAGGAGCGCCCGAATATTGACTTCTAAGGGAAACTGACCCGCAGGCCTAGCCGGGCTCGAACTTCTGCGTGGAGGCCGCCGGATGGGTGTCGACCGGTACGTTTGGCCGACCCTAAACTCATGGGTCTTAGTGACCAAACTTGATTTGTTTAATCGTCAATCGGCGACTAACGATTGATTAGTTTCAATCGTTAAGTCACGATTGACGATTAACCCTTCAGGCCTCGGCCCCTCAGCCGATTGACAAGTTGATGTCCCAAAAAAAATTAGTAAAAATTAGTAAAAAAATTGAAGAATGACACTGTCTCACCAAAACATTAATTACCTACGGCCAAACCACTGTACCCATAATTAAAATAAAACATATTAACATAATAGAATATAATAAAATAAAACAAATTAAATTAAAATAAAATTAAAACGGGGCCATCACGCTGAATCGTGTTGTGGCCGATATCGGCCAATTAGGGCTCTAGGGGTTAAACGTTTGCCATTGATATTCTCAACAGCCGTCAACTTCAGTTTTGCGTTTTTTCGTCGATGGATGCGGTCGGTGCGACGCGACCGCAAACGTGACCGCAAACGCGACCGCGAACGCGACCGCGAACGCGACCGCGAACGAGACCGTGAACGATACCGCGACTGAGACCGCGACCGCGACAAACCGACCGACCGACGAGAATTAATTGTCGGGTGGTATCTAAAGAGCACGTTAGTCGCGATTGACGATTGGCGATTGACGATTAACGACTAATTGATTTAGTCTCGATTACTTCAATCGTGATTAACGTTAGTCGCGATTACTTCAATCGTGATTAACGTTAGTCGCGACTAAATCAATCGTGATTGATTAGTCGATTAAAACATTCAATCGATTGACCATATTATATAATAAATATTAAAAATAAACAGTGTTTATGATAATAGATCAGGACGTTTTAAATTGTAGTGATTATATAAATGCATATTTCAAACACATAATTTAAAACATTTGAGTACTACCCCATTGTGCATTTATATCGCCCATAAATCAAATTTGTTTAAGAGCCTATTACCTAGTAGGCCATAATTAATATAATAAAGGTATCGGATATTAATGAAAGTTCAGGAATAAAAAAGTTATTTAACAATTCTGTTAAGAATTTATTCATTTTAATAATAAAATGAATATTTTTTTTTTTACACATACTAGCTATAAAGGTAACCCTATGTATATTTTCTTATTGAAGCTTATTTAGGCGTTGTTTGACTAAAGATTTTATTCTGAGAAAATATAATCAGGGATACCTATAATCAAATAAATATTTTTAAGCTATTGCATAGCTTTTATCGCGGGCCTAGGCCAGCGCGGCGACCGAATGAAGAAATTTATTAACGAAAATTAAAGATTTTAAACTGATAATTACGTCTAAACGAGTACTGCTTACGATTCGAAAAAAATACATGTTAAACAAGAACATTTTCCTAATATTCTTAGCTTTGAATATTTTAGATTTTGTTTATATTACATTGTGTAATTAATTTGTGAAATTAGGTCTAACCGAATACTATGAATACTAAAGATAGATAATATAATTATCTATCTTTTTATCTACGATTTTTTTCGAATAATCCGTTTTTTTTGCTTTATCGAAAAAAAAATTCGTGCTCGGCGATCTATCGGAAGACGTTTAAATTATTTCGAATCATTTTCTACGGCAGCCACAAATGATTCGGAATAATTTCAGCGTTTTCCGATAGAGCGCAGTTATCTGATATCAGAAAAAATAAAATAAATAAATAATTATTATTGCATAAGTTGTTAAAAATGCTATGCAATAGCTTTACCGCGGCAGTCCCCGAGTGCCACACGTATTTCTTTTTATTTAAAACTAACATTCGCTTTGGAACCTTGAGACTATTAGATTGTATGAAAAATAAACTTTGATTATATTTTATGAAAAATAAACAGTGTTTATGATAATAGATTAGGGCGTTTTAAATTGTGCTGATTATATAAATGCGTATTTAAAAAAAATACGTGTGGCACTCGGGGACTGCCGCGGTAAAGCTATTGCATAGCATTTTTAACAAGTTATGCAATTATAATTATTTATTTATTTTATTTTTTCTGATATCAGATAACTGCGCTCTATCGGAAAACGTTGAAATTATTCCGAATCATTTGTGGCTGCGGTAGTAAATGATTCGGAATAATTTAAACGTCTTCCGATAGAGCGCCGCCCACGAATTTTTTATTCGATAAAGCAAAAAAACCGGATTAATAAAAAAAATCGTAGATAAAAAGATAGATAATTAAATTATCTTCAAAATGGTGCAGGTTTCATAATAATACGCCAGATAGTATTTGCGTAGTAGTCGTTTTTGTGTTCGGTTAGACCTAATTTCACAAATTAATTACACTATGTAATATAAACAAAATCTAAAATATTCAAAGCTAAGAATATTAGGAAAATGTTCTTGTTTAACATATATTTTTTTGGAATCGTAAGCAGTACTCGTTTAGACGTAATTATCAGTTTAAAATCATTAATTTTCGTTACGAAATTTCTTCATTCGGTCGCCGCGCTGGCCTAGGCCCGCGATAAAAGCTATGCAATAGCTTAAAAATATTTTTTGGAAACATTTGAGTACTTGCCGAAGTGCATTTATATCGCTCATAAATCAAATTTCTTTATGAGCCTATTACCTAGTAGGCCATAATTCCTATAATAAAGGTAACCGATATTAATGAAAGTTTAGGAATAAAAGACTCATTTAACAATTCTGTTAAGAATTTAACCATTTTAACAATAAAACGAATAAATTCCAATGTACAAATGCTAACTACAAAGGTAGCCCTATTTATATTTTTTATTGAAACTTATTTAGGCGTTTTCGACTATTTTTATAAGAAAATATGTTTAGTGAAATGAATAAAATTTGTATATAAAGTAACATTCACTTTGGAACCCCGACACTAATAGATTGTTCAAAAAATAATCAGTGTTTAAGCGGCAACTTTGGGACCTTGAGACTATTATATTGTATGAAAAATAAACAGTTTTTATCATAATAGATCAAGACGTTTTGAATCATTTATCATAACCAACACGAAATTTTGCAAAATCACTATTCCAATTAGCACCTTAATACACGATCGAGATTAGCACGGCGATTTTGAGCGGAAACACTAAATATCAGAATTAGCACGTCGTCGTGTTTCTTGGCACGACGTACCCGAATGACTAGCTCTGATAAGGCGATGATATAGCTTTTATCAGAGCAGCACTGATTGTATGTAAATAGTGATGGAGTCTTCAGACAGACGGGGATCGGAAACCAATTAATTGATAACGCGTATCTCCGCATTGCTGCGATAGTTCGGATGAAATCGAACGTCTGCAGAGTGTGTGAATAAATTAAATTATATTTCATTTTCGTCGTTTCCGATTGACGGCTTAAAACAGTTCTTGGACATGTAAAAATATTACTATAGGTAGTAAGTCTCGTAACCACTCTTATCTATTTTCTTCGTGTCCAATTGAGGACTAAAACAGCTGTTGGATATGTCAAAATATTTGTTATAGGTAGTATTTTTTTATTTCTTTTATTTGTTGTTTGGGGCTTTTCTAAGGTATTTATGGGCCTTGTAACACTGCGACCATTGCTGCTCTATTGTGTTTGCCACCTGCTATAGTTCTGCGGTAAGCCTCGTGTCATTTAAGAACCGCAACAGGCTTTTGGCGCCAGATTGTTTTACCTCCTCAGGTTGGAGGTAATGACCACCCAAGTGGGTGTATCTTTTACGCATCAGCGGGCCACACTCGCACATGAGGTGCAGGGGAGAACCTGCACATTTTCGTGTCCCGGAGCTTGAGGTTGTACATGTATATAAGTAGAAAGTCACGATACTACTATTTACCTTATATTCATCGTGTCCAGCTGGCAGCTAAAAATCTCTCTTGGACGTGTCAAAATAATTGTGATAGGTTATAAGCCTCGTTACTACCATTTACTTTATTTACGACGTGTCCAATTGACAGCTTAAAATAGCACTTGGACGTGTCAAAATATTTGTGTTAGGTAATAAGTCTCTAAGGTAATATTCTGAATATTTATTTCATAAATAAACGATGAACGCCCTTTGTCGACTTGCGGGCAACCCCGATTGGATTTCATTGCGACGCCGCAGTTACTTTATCGGCTAAGGGTGAGGTTGGGCCAAGCGCTTACAAATGGCGTTAATATTTAAATAATTTTTTTTTCGGAATTTATATATTTTTAGTGTATTTGTGTATAATATATTCCAACCCAAGTTTTACAAAGTGATTTCGGCCTAAAAAGGCATCAGTGTAGCAAATTTCAAATCTCTATGTCATATATTTCGAGATTGAAATTTGTCTAGTGCGCGACTTTTGACTAGCGGTGGACCGATTTCAAACACAACCTTTTTACCTCTCACCATCTCTACCTGCATGCCAAATTTTAGGCATGCAGGTGGAGGAATACATAGACATATACAATTTTTAATCTGGAATAGGCCCTAATCGTCTTGGCGTGGGGGGGGGGGGGGGGGGAATGGATATTACCGTCCTTATCTCGATTTTTTTAGCACCTTCACTATTCTTTCCCTCGTCGCTGGGAAAGTAAAAATTAAAATTGCTTAACTTTGAAGAAAACGATATAAAACTAAGATTATGCAGTTTACCGGTTATAATTGCTAATTCGATCATTCATATTATTGCCCCTCATTTAGAAATTATTTCTAACAAATATATAGACAAAGGTACTTTTCTTGATTATATGAAATATAGTAGAGTTGAACCAATTTTAAAATTTGGTGATATAAAAGACAGAACAAACTTTAGAACGGTCTCAGTATTACCAGTTCTTAGTAAAATTTATAGAAGACGTTCTCTCATTTTAATAAGACTAAGTAAATCAAGAAATATAGATTCACCAAAGGCTGTTCTACAATAGACGCTAGAGGAATTCTGATTAAGAACATATTTTACCCTTGAGAGAGAACTCAGCATGGTATTTTCTGTGATCTCTTGAAAGCAATTGATTGTGTTACTCATTAATCTCTTCTAATAACACTGAAACAATACATAAATATTTGGATTTAATTGAATCATACTTAGAAATAAGGATACAAAACGTTGATATAAATGGAATCGTGTCGTCGGGATCGCTTGTAAAAGTCGTAAGCTCGTATGAATGTGACGCGACGGCCGCCAATACGCTAAAAGGGCGGAATTGCATTTGTAAAATATAATCTGCGGTAAATTTTTTATATATAAAGTATATAATTTAATTTGTTTTTTTTTCTTTTCGACACAACCGTGGCACTCCGATGAGACTCAGGAGGTGTATCCGCCTTATCACAGTAGTGCCTAGCAAGGCGGGCTCGATTGCACTTTACTGAGCCCGTTGGAAAATCAAACATATAAATTTAATTTATGAGCTATTTAATCTGTGCTCAAACAGATGTATACCTAACTTTAAAAGCATTTAACGGGATTAAACTTTTCTTTTGTGCTCTTGAATTTGAATGTGTACGTAAAAAATTAATATATAGATATAATTATGTCCTTTTCAGCATATAGTTATCATTAGAGTTCGATGTGTCGTTAGCGTTGAAAACTTGTGCAACTTGTGAATTGTATCCCGGAGAGGACAACTTGTAAATTATACAAGGCTCTTTAACAATAAGAGGCCTGCAACGATATAACGAAATCTTCTGAATCTATTCTCAAAAATATTTGAAGAATAGTTTCAGAAATCAACATCATCCCTGATTAGGGCAACTTGTGAATTATCGTAGCCTCTTAACTATGAGAGGCCTGCAACGAAAAAACGAAACCTTCTGAAACTATTCTCAATAGTATTTGAGAATAGTTTCAGAAATCAACATCATCCCTGATTAGGGCAACTTGTGAATTATACTAGCCTCTTAAATATAAGAGGCCTGCCACGAAAAACGAAACCTTCTGAAACTATTCTCAATAATATTTCAGAATAGTTTAAAAAATCAATATCATCCCTGACTAGAGAGTGATGATAACGATGATACAAATATTTGCCATCCCTTCGTATGTTCTTTAATCTGCATTTAACGTCAATAATACTAACAGTTTGCTGATATCATTAATGTATGGATGAAATTGGATTATGACGTGAAATGGTTGCGCACGCCTTTGATAATGCCATTTTGATGTTTTCGTATTATATCTATTGATTAGTTGTACAGGATGTATCAGCAGTGAGTATCTTTCTTCTTCAAGTTCCTTATCTGATAGAACCATGAATGCGATTCGTAGTTTAAATACTACGATAAAGGTGCTACCATTGATTTTCTATAAAATCAATGGTGCTACTAACAAAGAAGGGTAGAAAAGTGTCTCGACAAAGAAGGGTAGTTTTTTATATTCAAATTCCGCCATAAATTTGAATGGTTGTCGCGCGATGGCATCGTTCGTCGGTGATATGAATTTTGGTACGTCCGCAGAATCAGGGCCTGGGAACCGGTCCCGGGGGGCCGCAGCCGCCCTTCGCCGCGCACCCCTGCACATCACGCCATAATAACGCCATGTGTTGGCGCTTGGCCCGAACCCGCCCTTAGCCGAGAAGGGAACCGTGCCGCCTGAGGCGTCACAATGAAACCCAATCGGGTTCGTCCGTCGTCCGAGAGAAATTAATAGTCAGAAAAAATCTTTCCTTAGACTTGCCGGGAAAGTCGTGGGGTAACACAACCGTTTTTTTTTAAATTTTATATGGATCGCCATAATAGTATGAGATCCCACCGTAAATTTGTGCACCTATCAGTTATTTAATCGAAATGCGATTCAAATGGAAGTTTACACATATAGTCTAGTCAAAATATCAAAAAAGAGCTCTCCTTTTTACTTTTAGAAGCAAGTCATGTAACTTTTGGGCAACAGGTATATTCTCCCTATTTCGACCATGCTGAATCTGAAAATGCCGGTTGCCAAAGCGAAATACCGACCGGAAGCGAAATGTCCAAGATGGCCGCCAATATGGCGCTGAAACCAAAAATCGGCGTTGTAACGCCCCCATTTGACATAGGAACGCGTCCAAAATGTCTAGATGTATGTTTTTAAGCATGGGGAATAAAAAAAACACTGTAAAAAAAACATTGGTCCGGCATTTCAAGATGGCGGCCAAGATGGCGCCAGCACCATATTGCCCTATTTTGTCGTACAAACGAGCGTGACGTGTCTCGATATATGTTTTTAAACATGAGGAATTAAAAAAATAACTTTAAAACAACGCTGAGATAAAGTTTGATTATTTTTTTGGAAAATGGAACAATCAATCGACTTTTTGGCAGCAACAACTAACAGAAATTATAAATGATACTATGTGTCTCCAGAATTAAGACAGGTACGTTTGCAGGGAGTACAGAGTTTTATGCAAGGGACGTTTTCTTTCCTGCAACTCTGCAGTTCTACAGAACTGCTTTTGTTGGTAACAAAACTCTTTACAGTGGCAAACAACTACTTCTAGGCACAGCTTAGGAATAAGATTTAGCGTCATGAAATTTGGAACAGCTTGCTCTCCGTCAATGGTCCAGTTGCAGTGTTATGTCATCTGTCTCGATCGCAGTCAGCAGTGACGTAACTAAACAAAATAGGTCCCGGTGAAAAAAAATAACAAAAGGCCAACGGCACAACAGCTCTCTCGGGCTATAAATGCATGCATCCTTTTCTATTGCACGGAGTAGCGCGCACAGTCCTTCTTGCTCTCTACGTCAATTAAAATGCTGGCAACCCCCAGTTGTGGCAGGTTTTATGCAGGCAACCTTATTCCTCCGCGTTGAGGAGGACAGTATCTTCAATTTGGTTCAAAAATTAAGTGAATACATTATAGGTGCATTAATCGATGAAATATAACCTCTTCGCAACTGGCAACCTAGGGGTTGTGACAGGTTGAGGGGCGGCAATCTTTTTTTCCAGCTCGTTAGATCGGTCTCTTTATGATAACACTTTATTTACCTTCCAAACAAATAGGTGCAATTTGTATTATATTTAGCAATTTTCATTCGTTTTTTTTGTGTACTAGTGACATAATTTTGCTAAGCAACCCTGCGGCATACTATGGCTCTATGTGTAAACTTCCATTTAAATCACATTTCGATGAAATAACTGATAGGTGCACACATTTACGACGGGATCTTAGACAATAAGTCTGGCGAACGTCTGCGTCTACGTCTATACGTAATAAAGTCTACGTCTATACGTAATAAAGATAAGTGAACGTACTTATTTCAGATCCAGAAGTTCAGTAGTTATAATATGGCATAATGATAACAATAACGTATTATAATATTTTTTTATTCAAAAAAATATGCTTATAAAATAAATTTATATTAATTACTTTTGGAACATTTCTTATTGTTACTTATTTAAAAATTAAGTAATTATTTAACCAGATAAGCACTTTATATGTTTTATTTTATATTGATTTGTATAAGAGGTTGAGTATAATAATTAGTTTTTGTACATATTACATTCTTCTACATTTTTGTACATTTTGTACATTTTGTAGTTTTGTAGATTTTGTGTATTGTATTATTTTGTGTATTTATTATTTTTTGTATTGTAGATTTTGTAGTTTTGTAGATTTTATAGATTTTGTAGATTTTGTAGTTTTGCAGATTTTGTAGATTTTGCAGTTTTTGTACATTTTGTAATTAATAATGTTAGTTAAAAAAATTAAGTAAAGGCCACTTCTGAGGATTTTGATTTTGTCTTTTTTTATTATTATATCAAAACAAACAAAAATTATAAAAAAAACATTCTATGTGAAGCCTTATATATTATTTTATACTTGTGAGAAATTTTAACATTTGATCTTTCGAAATAAAAAGTTATAAAATTTTGACCAGAAAGAGACCTATATTTTCCACAGTGCGCCGCCGCCCCTCGCCGCGCACCCCACACACCCCGTTGCTATCTGTTAGCGCTCGGCCCGAACACGCCCTTAGCCGAGAAGCGGACCGTGCCGCCTGAGGCGTCTCAATTGAACCCAATCGGGTCCATCCGCCGACCGAGAGAAATTAATATTCAGATAAAATATTTCCTTGGACTTGCCGGGAAAGTCTTGGAGTGAAACAATCGTTTTTATTTTATTTTGTAGGGATCGCCATAAGTCTGGCGAACGTCTGCGTGCATCATTGCGCAAAGTTATATTGTATGGAATAACATTATTTTGCGTAAATTACATGCTTTTGATTTATCTCCAAATCTTTTCAATCATTTCGCTAGTTACTTTTATAATCGCTGTCAATCGTAAGCTTCCGTGGTAATCAAACCGTAATATCAAAACTTTATCTTATGGTTCAAATTTGTTACACTTAATGTTCCTATTTTTCGGTAATGATATCGCTGATTCTGTATCAAAACAGTGAAATTCCTATATACGTCGATGATGGAAGATCTATAAGACAGTCGAAATATCTAACAACTGCAATAACATCTAAGAAGATTTAGGCGGTGCATGCATGACGCTGATTTCTACCCTAAAATGGTGCTAAATATGGCCCGTTGGCATAGTGGTTAGGCCGCCTGATCTTACATTGTATGGTCCCAGGTTCGATTCCCGGCTGGGTCACCATTTTCCGTTAAGATCAAATTAACGGAATTTCATTTCAATTCTGTCCATGGAATGCAATAACAAGACACACACGTACACACATGTTACACGCACATACACATATAAACACTTATAGTAGGTAGGTTGTAAGAGATTGTCGTATGATGATAAACCCCGCCCATTGTGAAATTTCGCAATAAACAGTAAAAAGCTAAATATTAAAAAAGTAAAAAAAATCATCAAGTAAAAATTTTGAAGCGTCCTTTGTTAGATATTTGTATTTGAATTATCCAGATCTGATACCTAATTTACTTTTCTATTTTTGATGTATGATGTGATTTCATGTCCTATGGATAAATAATATACTTTTTTTAACATTACATGAATATAATTAGGATATTATCTGGGAAATCAATAAATTATTTATTTTATTATCCATGGGGGCAAAGTATAAAAATATGACCTTTAATGTGATGAAGTGATTCATAATGCCATTTACGAATTAAATCGCGAATAAAATCTATAATAGTTGCTAATGGAGGTTCCTAATGGTGTTGTGCAGCTTGGGTGGTGTTGGTAGAACTCTATGTCATACGGCTTGCCCAACTAAAGGCTCAACTCCTATTTGGTAGCCTTCTCGTAGAGAGACTTAACCTGTCATGGCCGCTGTGAGCTTCTGTCACAGCTGTAATCCTGCAGTCGGAGGCGGTTGGGATCAGAAGATCGCGGATTCGCGGGAATATCTCGGACGGAACTGGGCGGTTGGTGCACTGTCCGGTTTGCTAGTGGGTTGAAAGAACGATAGCTTCCTGGAGTGACGAATTCGCCTGTTATGGGAGACAACTCTCCAGATGCCAATGGTAGTCGTTAAAAAGTTAAAAAAAGTTACGTTGCAAAGAGGCAGAGAATTCCAGTGGCGAGCTGTCTGTACTGCAAAGGGCTGACTGTTCTGCAACAACATTTTTCTGTGAGGACAGTTGTGAAAAGAGTATAGAATATCAACGGATTAGAGGAAGAGTATAGAATATCAACGGATTAGAGGAAGAGTATAGAATATCAATAGAATATCAATAAAAAGTATAGAATATCAGCTATAGATTGTGACACGATTGCTGTTTTCCCCGATAAATTCGCATTGCACTTTAAGTAAACAACAATACACAACGCATGAGATGCATGCAGCGCCATCTTGATGCAATTCACAAGCTTTGCAAGCTAGGACTGTCATATACGACATACGACTATCGTAGTATCTACAAGCGTACATTTGACACCGAATCCATTGTCGGCTAGTCGATTGCCACAAGTAAATCTTGTATTCAGTTATGAAAATGGATTTTAGGAAAAAGAATAATTTTAATTAAGTCGGTAAAAATAAAGAAAGATCAAATTATAAACCAGGATGCTAGGAAAATTAATACAATAATTTATTTGGGTATTATACAATTTTTAATACACAAAATCATGATTAACATTGGTAATTAAATTCCGTACGTAAAAACGCGGACACTTAGCCACATTAAATCAGATCCGCTCAACTAGAAATTAAATCTAGTATTTTATAAAAATACTGTAACAATTATTCAAATTAATAAAATAAATGTAAATTAAGCACCGGAAGCCTAAACGAGTCGAGTAAGAATCCATCATTAGACGGCCATGTTTCCGCCCTTTCTTTTTCGAATTCGCAATTCAGCTGGTGCGGTCGATATTAATTGAGAATCCCGTGGTGCACGTAATCAGATGAATTAACCCGGTGAGTTTTGAAGCGGTTGTTCAATATTTAGATACAAGATGAATCCTTATCCGTTCGGTTGGGAAGGGATGGATTGAAGAGTGAGCCGACTCCCTAGGATGGGCAAACTGACTCCTCATTTTCCTTCTCTCCCACTTATTGCTCCTGTGTAATTACAGGGATTCTCCTATCGGATTAATCTTCTCCGTTGGACCATTCCTGCCGATCTACCTACCGAATCGCAAGACGGTCGACCGCGACCAACGTAAACATCATCGCACGTACGAGAGTGCCGCCCGTCGCATGTACATCAGCCGCCGTCTCCCGTGGGAAAGCACGGCGTAGAGCGGGAAGAGGAAGAACGGGGATCGGCCAGCCGAAAAGAAACGCGACTCCGTCGAAGATCGTCACATCCTACATTCCCGTGTCCCCACGTGCTACAATCCAATAAGTGTTCTAAAATCCAATACTTTGCAAGCCGACCCTGGATAAGGATCGCACGTCTTTTGCTCTTCTTTCAATGATTCTAGTTTCTACTTTCTTTATATTCTCGTAATGGGGACTAAGATCCCAATAAATCGAATTCTAATAAAAACAAGTGACTTTTACTGAGGGGATTCTAGTTTCTACAGGTTACTATAGATTCTATAGGTCACCAAAGGTATCCCCCAACTATATATGTCACAATTGGCGCCCAACGTGGGGCCCGAACCCACGACCCTGAGATTAAGAGTCTCATGCTCTACCGACTGAGCTAGCCGGGCGCCAATTGCTGTGACACGATTGCTGTTTTCCCCGATAAATTCGCATTGCACTTTAAGTAAACAACAATACACAACGCATGAGATGCATGCAGCGCCATCTTGATGCAATTCACAAGCTTTGCAAGCTAGGACTGTCATATACGACATACGACTATCGTAGTATCTACAAGCGTACATTTGACACCGAATCCATTGTCGGCTAGTCGATTGCCACAAGTAAATCTTGTATTCAGTTATGAAAATGGATTTTAGGAAAAAGAATAATTTTAATTAAGTCGGTAAAAATAAAGAAAGATCAAATTATAAACCAGGATGCTAGGAAAATTAATACAATAATTTATTTGGGTATTATACAATTTTTAATACACAAAATCATGATTAACATTGGTAATTAAATTCCGTACGTAAAAACGCGGACACTTAGCCACATTAAATCAGATCCGCTCAACTAGAAATTAAATCTAGTATTTTATAAAAATACTGTAACAATTATTCAAATTAATAAAATAAATGTAAATTAAGCACCGGAAGCCTAAACGAGTCGAGTAAGAATCCATCATTAGACGGCCATGTTTCCGCCCTTTCTTTTTCGAATTCGCAATTCAGCTGGTGCGGTCGATATTAATTGAGAATCCCGTGGTGCACGTAATCAGATAAATTAACCCGGTGAGTTTTGAAGCGGTTGTTCAATATTTAGATACAAGATGAATCCTTATCCGTTCGGTTGGGAAGGGATGGATTGAAGAGTGAGCCGACTCCCTAGGATTGGGCAAACTGACTCCTCATTTTCCTTCTCTCCCACTTATTGCTCCTGTGTAATTACAGGGATTCTCCTATCGGATTAATCTTCTCCGTTGGACCATTCCTGCCGATCTACCTACCGAATCGCAAGACGGTCGACCGCGACCAACGTAAACATCATCGCACGTACGAGAGTGCCGCCCGTCGCATGTACATCAGCCGCCGTCTCCCGTGGGAAAGCACGGCGTAGAGCGGGAAGAGGAAGAACGGGGATCGGCCAGCCGAAAAGAAACGCGACTCCGTCGAAGATCGTCACATCCTACATTCCCGTGTCCCCACGTGCTACAATCCAATAAGTGTTCTAAAATCCAATACTTTGCAAGCCGACCCTGGATAAGGATCGCACGTCTTTTGCTCTTCTTTCAATGATTCTAGTTTCTACTTTCTTTATATTCTCGTAATGGGGACTAAGATCCCAATAAATCGAATTCTAATAAAAACAAGTGACTTTTACTGAGGGGATTCTAGTTTCTACAGGTTACTATAGATTCTATAGGTCACCAAAGGTATCCCCCAACTATATATGTCACAAGATATATCAAGAATATTGGCAGAGTAAGGATATCAAGATTGCTAGAGTCTCGGATGGGAAACCATTCGATTTGGTCGAGAAAGGTTGAGATGTGATCAAACTTTTTAGCAAAAAAAGAAACTAAATAACTGAATACTGGTTATATCATTCCTTTTATAATCATTTTAATACTTTTTATTTTATTTCTAATGAAACTTTTAGCTACACTTATACCTGATCCACTGAGAACTGCGGTACTGTTAACCATAGGCTGATCTATTGTGTACCACCCTTGGGCAAGAGTAGATATTTTTTTTGTAAATTATCTGTACTGTTTTTAATCTATATATATAAAAATGAATCGCCGTGCGTTAGTCTCGCAGGATCTCGGAAATGACTCGACCGATCTGAATTATTTTTCTTTTATTTTAATTGCCTTGATTCAGGGGTGGTATACAAAAAAAAATATTTAGGAAAAACTCAAAGAAACAACTGAAAATCGAAAAAATCGAAATTGGTCATTTTGGGAAATATGACACTTTCTAGATGGCTATCGCGACGATCCTATAATTTGACAGCTGCGCCATCCATATAACTGTTATTCATTCCGTACAATGTGTAAAATTTCAATAAGTCAAAAAGTCAAAAAAGTAAAAAAAGTCAAAAAGGTCGGAAAAGTCGGAAAAGTCAAAATTGTCAAAAAAGTCGAAAAGGTAAAAAAAAGACAAAAAAGTCAACAAAGTCAAAAAGACAAAAAGTCAAAAAAGTAAAAAAAAACTCAAAAAAAGTAAAAAACTCAAAAAAGTAAAAAAAAAACATTTAATCACCAAACGAAACTCAAACCGTACATGATTCGGCCATTATTATAGATTTCAATGAATTGGATTTGGAAGGTTGATTAGGATTAATAACCGCTTATGAAGAGTTACAATCAAATCAATTTTAGGTGGTGTGAAGTTCACCTCATCTAGTCATTAATATAAACTATTAAATTAATAGCAGCGGAAGTTAAAAAAAAAAACAAAGAAAAAAATATATTATTTTTAATTTCTATAATTAAGTTTGATTATATTACTCTATTTTTAAGCAATTATAATAATTTCAATACTTTCAATTTGTACATCATTGCTTTATTATTACTATGCTATAGTTAACAATCTTGTATATTTCATCTCATTTTCATTTTTATTTTAATCTCATTTTATATTTTATTTCAAATTTTACTAAATAACTGAATACTGGTTATATAGTTCGTTTATAATCATTTTAATACTTGTTATTGTATTTCTAACGAAACTAATAGCTATACTTATACCTGATCCATTGTGTACTGCGGTGATTCACTGTTGACCATAGGTTGATCCATCGTGTAGTACACGATGGATCAACCTATGGTCTACTCTTGCCCAAGGGTTACACGACGTGTACCACCCTTGGGCAAGAGTAGATATTTTTTTTTGTAAATTATCTGTACTGTTTTTACTCATTCATATAAACTATTAAATTAATAGCAGCGGAAGTTCAATAAAAACAAAGAAAAATATGATTTTATTTTTAATTTCTATAATAAGGTTGGATTATATTACTCTATTTTTAAGCAATTATAATAATTTGAATACTTTCTATTTGTACATCATTGCTTTATTATAAATAAAAAAAATAAAATACAAACGGAGCTGCCATGGAATTCACCGACCGAAGTCGGGCCCATCATATAGTATTATTACACTTCTGGGGGGTGAGCAGTGGATTCCAGACTAACGACCGGCTGTGGTAGGTTTAGGACAGCTGTCTTGCCACATGTGAGCGTTCACGTTGCCACCCATTCACTCCCCCTTCGAAGCCATAGAATTTGAGATGCGGAAATCGCGGTTTTAGATAATTTTTCCAAGAAGGAGTTGATTATTTTCCTGGAGAGACCATTTGTCTGGCAGGCCACGAGCGCCAACACGAGCGCCAACATCCACCGCGTGCAGGTAAACAGTGAAGCCGTTACGGGTGACGGCATTTGCGAGATCATGGCATTTATTTAATTTGTACTCGTGGTCTTTTGAGATATTTGATTCCCATGGAACAGTTAATTCTACGATAAGGGATATAGAGTAAAGAGTTATCTGGACGCAGGGCTGTGCATCCGAGTCTTTCAGGGAATTTATACTGCTTAGAGACCGAATCGACCTCCAGTATCCAATCTGAAGCTTTCTCGATTATTGAGAAAGGTTTTGTAGTGAAATGTTTTTTGCCTTTAGAGCCATCCCGCACAAACTGTATTGGGGGTTTGGAGGTTACTGTCAAACCCTTGTTGGCACGAGCTACTGAGAGGCTAATTACCTCGCGAAAAACAGCAAGGACTTTGTCGTGTAGGTAAGTGTGTCAACAATTTTGTATAATTTCATCTCATGCTGATTTTTATTTTATTCTCATTTTATATTTTATTTCAAATTTAATTTTATTTGACTTTATTTAACTATCTAACTCTATTTCTAAGCAATTATGATTATCTAACTACTAGCTAATTGTGCATCTTTTTTTATGTAGGTATATGTTATGGTTAACAATTTTATATTTTCAATTTTACTTTGATTGTCCAGCTTTTAAGAATTAATAATAAATCTTCGTGTCAGCTTTTAAGAATTAATAAATAATCTCCCAAATTTTCCTAATTCTTTATTACTTAGCTTTTCTATATTGGTTCATACATATATTTACAACAATTTAAATGACCGCCTTAGAACAGGCTATTGCCTAGTTAGGTGACATTAAAATAGGATCACTGGCAACAGTTTCCTGCATAACATGTTATCAGTTTCTTGCTACTGGATTCTTGTCTACGATATTGTAATTGTATATGTCCATTCGAAACGAGACCATTAGAGAAAGATGCGATCTACTAACAACGATCGAAGAATAAGTACAAAAACGTCGGCTACGATGGTTCGGCCATGTTTGCCCAATGAACGATAATCGCTTGCCACGTAAACTTTTTTGGCGAGACCGTCCGACAGAATGGAGAATTCAGCGATCGGCTCCGAAAAAACCCTGGCTAAATAACATTAAAGACGACCTTACCGACCGCCTTAACGATTATCGGCTAGGGATGCTCGAGACGTGGCAAACAATCGTCAGAAATAGAAGCGAATCGTGAATGGAGTACAAGATCCAGCGGCACCGACAGCAGCGTATTGGCTGCGAGGGCGACCCTCTCCCCAATCGCCAGCTACGGAATAAAAAAATAAATAAAATATCTCCATTTACTGTACATGATTGTTAATTACCAAATAAATAAAAATTAAAAAACTTAGAAGAACACACAAATGAAAAGATAATAAATTTATAATTTTATTATGAAGATTACTCATTTTAAGTTACATAAACTTATCTATTTTATGTATTTTATCTGCGAAATTTGTTTTATGTTTTTTTTAAATATTTTTCGATATTATTGGTCAATTATTATTATTTTATATTTTCTACTTTAAAAAAGAAGTGGGGGGCTGGTCTCCAGCCCTTGGTGTTACCCAGACCTATATTATAGGTCCAGGTGACATCAAATTCGATTCATGCAAAACTGTTGTGGTGATTATTTTGCTGTAAATTCGTTATTAATCGATACGACCGTTTTACACGTGAAAGATGTTTATACCGTTTTACACATTTTTGAAACTGATAACATATTATACCGAAAGACCGTTTTACACATTTATGTAGAAAAGAACCTCATATTTACTACATTTCAAGAAATTTCAGACTTACGACAGTTTTGTTTCGAGGGTGCGATATGATCTTTTATAACTAATTTTCTACTATAGGATTAGTGCTGATTTTATTCTGACTGTTTGAGCTATTTCATTTTATGTTTTCTAAACATTATTTCAGGCCATTTCAATGTATATTTCGATGTTTTTACGGCGCAAGGACTTTTTAACATTTTTTTTATTGCCAATATTGCCAACGACGAATATACATAATGGGAAAAATATTGAAAAAAATCATACGTTAGAATAATTACTTAATTTTGAAAAAAAACGTGGTGATGCAAAAGTGTGTAACGGTTAGCCAAATGCATAATTCAACGACTACTTTTAATATAACAATTGTAACATTTGTTCACACGAATTTTGTCTGACCTCATTAACAATACAATTAACAAGAAATCGAATTGTGTCGTTCGCCATAAGCATTAATCAAACGTTTCTTTCAATACCACGAATGTACATTCCGACGTCATTTTGAACATTTCAACGCCAAAATGTTGGCTATATAAACAGCAATATTTCATGTATAAAATCATTCTTTTCACTCGATCTAACTTCAACGGTCAGCGTCTCTGTGTATATTAAGTATTAGATAATAAATTGTTTAAATACTAATATCTGTGTTTATCTACTCTCTGTCCTGCTGAGGTAAAATCGACTCAAGATTGGGAACCTGGTCTTCGCACAGCCTCATAAACGGGAGACCAGGCCACTATCAACACGTGCATCATGGCGTTAAAACATACCAAGGGTTAAGAAGTATGAAAAGTTTGAAACAGTTATTATTCTTGTTGAAACATAAGACTATACCACATAACTGATATTCGGTTGGGGCTATTCCTTTACATCCTGGAAGTTTGAATCTCAGCCTTTTTTCAGTCCATATAGGCCAGTGTCCTAATTGATACAATCTTACTTCTTTCGGTGGAACATAGCGACATGGTCCTTTTCTCTTTTTGTCGGTTCGTTTTTTTTAAATTTTACTAATGTCTCAGCAAATTCTAGTAGAATCAGCATCATCAGCAGAATCAGCAGAATCAGAAAATCAGCCGAACTTAGCACCCGGTTGAAGTAGTTCAAGTGACCACAAAAGGTAAAATAGGGCCACCTATTAAGAGGCCGTACACGAAATTTTGCGCATTTCGTGAATTTACGTAATTTTGCAGACGTGAATTTAAGGTTAAAATACTGTATTTCTATAAGTTTTATTGCCCAACATAAAAGATCATTTATATTATTGTCTAACGAGTGAGCTACTTTTTTGAAAATTATTATAGAATTTTGATTAATTGACATTAAACCGGCGACGGTTTGTGAATATTTGGTGTAAGAGGTTTAGAATATAACATATTTACGAATCGTATTGACATCTAAACGGTATAAAAAAATACAATGTATTGTTGTGAAAGTCCTCTATATAATAAGTGAATCACTTTTACTACTTTCATATAAAATTGTTGATAAAAAAAATATTTTACTTTGTCAATTTTTTTAGAAAATGGGCGAAGAAATGCTTTCGATTTTGGCCTTTTAGAACTCTCGTTCATAAAATAAAAACAACAGAAATAAACTTTTGTTCAATATCAATCCATTTCCTCAAAAAAAAAATTCAAACCAATAATTAAAATTGGCAATAAAGTCTTTTAAAACAATCTAATTCTCGCGTTATGATACTCGCCTATGATACGATTCACGCCTCAAGTCAGCTAGTCCCCGCCGAGCGCTTCCAAAGGGTGGACGTATCTCTTTGGCTCCGAAAATCCTACCTACCTATAGTTATATTATACCATTGATTATAGAGGTATCACGGCCCACATCGATTTCGTATACGGCCTCTTAAAATTAAAACTATCTCATTCGTAAGAATGCTTTCTGTTTCTATAGAGATATAACACTGCGCGAAATGGTATTTTTTTTGTTTGAAATTTTCGGGTTGTTCGAATGGTATGATGCAGAACTGCAATTCAGAGCCGTAAAGGGTTAATATCGATATATTATCATTATTTTATTTATTTCTAATTTCATTTTATTGTAATTAATATCATTTGATAACTATCATGGGTGAGCCAGTGAAATAATGATATTAATTAATGAGATATTATAATATTAGCAGATAAGTAAAAATTATCGATCTGTTACGATAACAGGAAATTATGAGAGACGTACTCGCAATGTCATGCATTATTACCATAATTGTTGTTCACTATAATTCGGACAATAAATGTATTTTTATTCCTATTTCTATTTTTAAAAAATCGGTTGTGTCACCCCAAGACTTTCCCGGCAAGCAGCCAAAGACTCATTTCATGTCAACAATAATTTCATTAATTAAATCGATTAGCGCCCTCTTTCGGCTGGCGGTCGAATCCCGCTGGGTTCCATTGCGACGCCTCAGGTGGCACGGTTCGTTTCTCGGTTGGCCCAAAATGTCTAGCGGAATATAAATATATTATAATTAGTGCAGCTTGTATATGAGATATTCCAAACAAAATTTTACAATGTGGTTTCGGCCCAACAAGGCGTCTGTCAGGCAAGTATCAGAGCCCAATATTTCGAAATTGACATATGACTAGTTCGCACGCTGGTGGACCGATTTCAAACACTACCTTTTTAACTTTTGCCATGGCCAAATGATGCCTGCATGCTAAATTTCAGCTGAATCGTCTTAGGCGTCTGACAATACTTTCCCTTTTAATCCCCTCTAATCAATTTTAAAAGGTAATTATAAATAATTTGGTAAGAAACCCAATTTATGGTGTAAGGGAGTTTGAAAATCCGACTTTATTTTCCATGTTGATAATTAGTTTGTTTGTTTGTTTGAAAAGCTTTATTGCACACACAAAAGAATACAATGTGGTGGGCCTATTGCCAAGTGGCAATATCTACCGACCATACCGCCAGGGTTATTGTGACTGAAGGTTTATGTGGGCAAATAAATTTACAAGTAATAAATAAATACACATACAAAAAAGTCATCATAGTATAAAATATAATTCAGTGATTAGTAACGTATGCCAACTCGTATTGAAGGGAGGAGTGAAATATAAGGACAAGCAAAGGAGACGGGAGGGGGGGGGGGAATTCATAAGTTGAGTAAATGTCTCTTTAAAGAATTTTTAAAATTAAAGAATTAAGAATAAGAATAAGAATTTAAATAAAATTAAGAATAAATAAAATTAAGAATAAGAATTTTTTAAAATTTTTAAATTTAGTAAAATTAGTAAAATTTTAAACATAACGGTATTATGATAGCTGACATTCTAATTCTCATATAATTTAGTATACATTTATATATGTTTAAAAAATACGAAGGCATATTGCTGGATTGACAATAAAATTATCTTACGTTGATTATTCTACATAGAATTTGCATTCCTATTTTAATATATTATTCTCTCTTACTATTTAATGACATTAGTATATTTTGATTATTTGTAAGTAGGTAATATTGAATATAATATTACAGCCATAACAACTATCATGATAGTTATGTTTTTAATAATTAAATTTTAAGCATTTAATTTTGTGATGAATCCAAGTGTAGGAATGCCTATCTATTGGAGTAGTTGATTGTATTGTATTATAATAAATAAATTTGTCAATCTGTTATAATAACAGGGAACTGTAATGTCATGCATGAGAGATGAGAGATGTAATGTCATGAATCATCACCATAAATGTTATACACCATAATTCGTACAATAAATGTGTTTCTATTCCAACTTCTATTTTAAACAAAAACTGTTGTTCTGACGACATTTCGATGACATTTCGAGACATTTCGATGTTTCGATCCACAGCCGACCAAGGCTGTCACTCTATCCCTTTTGCAACCCCTGTATAAGCCCCGCCCACTCTCCCCTCCCAGCAGAATCCTTCAAGCACAACACACCCCTTCAACCAATCCATTCCACCAACCCCCATATGAAGCACGACAGATAGGCGCAGACGCCCCTGACTACCGGTCAGCAATTTGTTATTATTACAATATCCTTTTTTATCTCCCGAGCTCGGAAACAGGAAGTGCGTATCTCCGTATGCGTTTTATCTTTCGGCGAGAGAGAGATAAAACGCATTTTTTTGTTTAAAATCCAATGGTTAAAATCGAGAGTTTTCTGTAGTGAAACGTCGCTTTACAGTTGGTCTGGGCTCTGTGAAAATACGTTCTTAGAGACAGTTTTTGTTTTGTGTTTTATTTTGGTAAGCCACTTTTAAACTACCAGTGTCATCATTATCATCATTTATTTAATTCAGAGCATGCAGTTCGTTATATCAAAATAAAATATATTGTAGTGTATAAATACGATGTAATATAAAAGTATAGCATAAATACACGCTTAAATACAAACCACACTCACACACACGCTCACACACATACACACACACACCCTCCCACCATCTGCTTTACTCTCCCAGCAAACATACATATACGTACTTAGAAATGGGCAAAGAATTACTACCAGAATTGAAATAAATATAAATTTGTAATTCATAGGAAATCTTTAACCGGTTTATAATATATATTTTTTGGAATTCTGTAATTGTCCTTAAAACATAAATAAATGAATAAAATAGAAATAAAATATTAGAGTGCAATGGAAACTAAATCCATACAATATTAGACATTTTACATTTATTTTATTTATTTATTGAAACTTTATCCTATTTATATTTACATAGAATATAAATTGAATTACATATTTTTTTACATTTTATAAATACATATAAGAAAAGTCGCGAATATGCTTTGCTATGTCACAGTGTTGGGTCGAATCGATTAAATATTTTAATCGACTAATCAATTACTATTGATTTAGTCACGATTGATTAAGTCGCGACTAAAGTTAATCACGATTGAAGTACCCTAATCGCGACTTAATCAATTAGTCGTTAATCGCAAAACTTGCTCTTTAGATGGCACCCGAAAATTCATTCTCGTCGGTCGGTCGGTCGGTCGGTCGCGTTCGCGGTCATGTTTGCGGTTGCGTTTGCGGTCGCGTTTGCGGTCGCGTCGCACCGACCGCACTGACCGACGAAAAAACGCAAACTGAAGTTGACCGCTATCGAGAATATCAATCGCAAACGTTTAATCGTCAATCGTGACTAAAAATTGAAAATAATCAATCGTTAGTCGCCAATCGACAATTAAACGATTCAATCGTTAGTCGTCAATCACGATTAACGTAATCGTCAATCGTTAGTCGACTAAATTTTGCCCAACACTGCTTTGTCAAGATTATATCACCCCAAAGTGAAAATTTGCCAAAGTGTATTACTTCGACATGATTACATTAGCCCACTAGGTATACACCTGTGTTGGGGTGATGGATAGAAAGTGCTGTGATGTTGGCTGAGCCTGTGCGCCTTGCCTGATGTCCTTCTCTCCTTATCGCCTGCTGTCTCTCTCATAAGAACCATTACATGAACCATCTCAATAGTCTCGACAAATATGCCATTCGAATTCAACCGTCTGCAGTTTCTGGTATGACTCGCATTTCCAATGACCATCAACAAAGCACATGGATATTCGCTACAAGTGTGTGGATTAAATTTGAAAAATTCATGCTTCTCACATGGACAGCTGTATATGTGGCCTGGCCACGCGTCGGAAAACCTTCTGATTTATTCGTGTACGCACCAGACGGAAAAACAAAAAATGTTGTGTATCAAAAAGCCTTTGAATAGCAGAAACACTTTTTTTGTTTGAGTGGCATTGCAACGCATGGCGGGCACACCTGGGCCAAATAAAATGGGCTCTAAAAATTAAAGCGGTTGCAAAATATATGCATTTGGTATATTTATAATTAAAAAAAACGATCACGTCTCTGTGTATTCAAGAAAACTTGATGGTCTTCGAATAAAAGAGCGTAGAAATTTGTATTTTTATCCTTCTTTAGAAACTAAATATCCTGTAGGTTAGACGGGCATTGAGAGTTGTCAGTTACAACAGGCGAACCCGTCACCCCAGGGAGTTATAACGATATCGTGCCGTTCTGTCTCTCATGGAGTGAACGTAAAAGACTTAGTGGACAGCACAAACCATAGTCAAGGTACGTCAACAGCCCGTAAGAGTCCAACGCCTTACCGCGAGACACTAGGAAGTACAACCAGCGGGCCAACCTCGCGCCCTTACTACCAGATTTGGATGGTTTTCTCCGTCCTCAAGTCTGGTCACAGATTCGAATTCGCTTGCGTGGTCTCTAACTGAAATAAGCGATCATTTTATTTCGAATTTACCGCGTACGACAACAGGTCAACATCCACCCCCGCTGCTTAGGAGACAGTATATTTTCATAGTCTACAGACTCCTTCAGTAATTAGTCAGAGTGCACAACCGTTTGGCATCGCCGAACGGTTCGTAAACCGTCCAGAAGTGCCGGAATGCAATCTAGCCAGGAGAAACCGGTCCACCAGCTTTGAGGCCTGAGACGCGAGAGTCTTACCCGGGGTAGCCTTCCGCACGAGGAGGCTTCTGAATAGAAGCTGAATCGTGAGTTGAGCCGATCCGAGAACACCGTGGATCTTGTGGCCCAAGCTGCACGAAACCATTCGCTAGCTAGATACTACACTACCAAGATAAATTCAAATTGAATTACCTCTGTAATACAACAGGTATAGGCCGCGTAAGCGACTTCGGACCCGTAACCAGTCGGGAGGATGGAGGTATACTGAAGGTTAACTTCAGACGGAGATATACTACCAAAACTGGTAGTTAGGGGTCGAGGCTGCCCGCTGGTTACCTTGCCCGGTGCCTCGCCGTTAGGCGTTGGTCTCTAACGCGCTGCTAACGAGCTAGAAAGTAGATTGTCATGTCTCTAAGTCTTCTACGCTCTTTCTATGGCTGAAAGAACGATTACATATCGTTATGCCAGCCTGGGGTGACGGGTTCGCCCGTTGTAGTCGACACCGCCCTACTACTGCGCGAGTGACTCCTGTGATATTCGGTGTTTTGAAAGTTAAAATCAACCGAACAAAAAACACCTTGGATTGGATGCTTGCGTGGTATAATTTATACTCGTTCTTATAAGAACATCGATATTTTCCTGTAAAGAAGAACAGTGAGAATAAGTTCACAAAATAAATATTGATTAGTATGGATAAATATTGGTATTTGTTATGGAGATATGTGAAATTTGATTTTTCGTGAGAACCGTTATTGAGAACTAGTAATGTAAACGTTATGTAGCTAAACGTTTTTTTATGTTATTACATTGTTATTATTATTATTGACTTTGTTTTGTGTATTATGTCAATCTTATATTTTTAATAAAATTATAAAATGAAATAAGCAAATATATTAAAAATAATAAAAAACACGACTGATGACATTTGGCATAACATAATGATTCTAACAATACCACACACTTCTAAATCGGTTAAATGCTTTAGAAGTTACGACGGAATAAAGAAACGGAAAACATACATAGATGAACCCTGAACACATTACACTCCTTTTGTGTTGGTCAGTAGTTTTAAAAAATCTGTTATTTTAGCAAAATATGGGATCAAAATATGGGATCATGGCTAGTGTTAATAATTACTTGGCTAGTGTCAATAATAGTTTGGATAGTGTTAATAATTAATAATTACTTTGAGGAATTCAATGTAAGAACGCTGTTTGTTCCTTTAATAAAGTAAAAATAACAAACAAGAAACGGAAGTAAATATAAGTAAAAATATGTAGGTAGAAATGTAAATGCAAGTAGAAATTTAAGTAAACATGTAGAAATCTGTGAGTAAAAATGTAGAAAAGTAAATGTAAGTAAAAAGTTAATAGGATATTTAATACCACGGAAATACTACAAAATACTAAAGGGGGGCAAGTTGGCGAGGGCAAGGGGGGTGAGGGAGGGGGCTGAGGGGTATGGTGAGGGTGGGGGAAAGAGGGGGGGGGGTTGGGCTTGCCGCGAAAGTCTTTGGGAATTTGACGAAACCGACTTTTTTATTGACACAAACGAAAAAGTTGATAAAAACTTTTTTTTTTAATCTGGTATTATAATTTCTATTTATCTATTTTCAGAATAAATTTTGATTGACTCCGATTATCCCGCGATGATTTCTGAGCAGGATTCTTATTCCGACGAAGACGAAAATGGGAGTGTTATGCTCAGCGACGAGTTCTCTCTCCAGGACAGCGAGGAAGAAAACGAAGAGTTCCTTTTAGGAAAGAAGAAATGCTCTTTTCAAACCAACGGATTGGTGGTAAATATTGCACCAGTAATTTTGTAGATCTTAGGTAGTTTGAGGCATCTATAGATATTATTTATTATATGGCATGGTATCACGGACCATGATAAAATAAAAAAAAGTTTAGTGGCACTTTAAAAAGTAAATAAACAAGTAAATATATTAAAACAGAATAAAAACACGACTATTTCACTGAACTGCAGTAAACTGTTGAATTTATAATTATTTTGTAATCGATTTTTGATTAAACATTTGTGGTTTATGTATTTATACATATAGATGCATGTATATGTCCGGAATTACAAAACATTTCTACAATTTTAACCATTCTAATATTTCGACAACCGAAATCTCTACTATCCGTCTATTCATCATTGATTAGATCGGTTCTGGAGTACAGGTCACGCGATAAGAGCTGGCACGTTCACAGTACTCACACTAATGCAATGTCACTATACAGTGCGCGAGCGAGAGAGACGGAAAGACTTTTTATGATGCGCATCAAGTGAAAGTCACGTCGCGCGTCACGACATTGCATTAGTGTGAGTACTGTGAACGTGCCAGCTCTCGTTGCGGGACCTGTATGGATCAGTGATCTGGAATCCGCTTTACACTGTTCACAGTGATAGAATTAAACGAGTCCAAAAGAAATTCACACGTATGCTGTCGAACAAATGTGGCCTCAGAAATACTCTGAAAGGTTATGTAGAGCGGCTTTCTCACTTCAACCTAATAGACTTAAAAACACGTAGGACTATAACTGATATAACGTGTCTCCATAAGCTTTTGCACAATCGACTAGTCTAGAAAAAGTTCAATTTCGTGTGCCACCGCGACTAACGTGGAGCTCCGTGTGCCAGCGCGACTAACGTGGAGCTCTCAAACATTTTCGGTTGTCGCTTGCAATAACAACATCGGGTCGAATAGACCTCTTACCAGAATGTGTCGCGTTTTTGATAAATCGTGTAAAGGATTAGATATATTTTATGATTCCATTAATTTAATAAAAGACTCGATCATACCTAACCTATCTCCTACTTCTTATGATTTCACTAACTGCCATCCTAATGTACCTACTGTATTATATGATTATTATATTATAACATACTATTGTATTATATTATATTATGTATAATAAATATTATTATCCAATTATTCATACTTCTATTTCGCTCTATCCAAATAACCTTATTAAAAACTTATTTAATTATTACTTTTCTTACCCTTATATTATTATTAGCTTTATTATATTTTTTTCTACTATCAACATTTCTGTTAATTTGTAATGCAAGCATTGCAAACTATTCGTAGGATAGTAAATTTGTTTCGTTTGAATATGTTTTAAAATACTAGTATCATATATTTACTATCTGTAAGTTTGCTATAAAATAAAATGTGGTATTGTTAGAATGAGTATGTCATACGTCTAAATCAGTTTTTTTAAATTTATTTATTTATACAAAAAATCAATACAGAATTAATACATTAGATATATGCATCTCTAAAACCAGGTCTGGTTTGACTGTGATATAAAAAAGCCTATACACTTAGAATAAGTATCGAGTTTACAGTGAATCAAATTAACAATAAATTAATTGAATTACTTAGATAATTATATTTTAGTTGTACCCGCAATTTACACAGCTATTTTCGGCCCCACCTGATACTTACTATCATGGCTGGCTATACAGGTTGCTCCTTATTCAAGTGTTTCGTTTCTATTATATTTTATCTGTCTTAAATTTATATACATGGTGAACGGTTTTGTGCAGCTCGGGCCACAAGATCCATTTTGTTCTCGGATAGGCTCAACTCACGATTCAGCTCCTATTCAGAAGCCTCCTCGAGTGGAAGGCTACCCCGGGTAAGACTCCCGTGTCTCAGGCCTCACAGCTTGTGGACCGGTTTCTCCCGACGGGATTGCATCCCGGCGCCAATGGACGGTTTGCGCACCGGTCGGCGAAGCCCATCGGTTGTGCAATCTGACTAATTGCTGAAGGGGTCTGGAGACTATGGAAATACACTGTTTCCTAAGCAGCGGGGGTGGATGTTTCACCGGATGTCATGCCACTCTTGAAATGACCTTGGGCCACTCGATCCTGTGTGTCACTACGGGCAAAGAACGCCCAGTTCGGCGATTAATTCAAACTGAATTACTGCTGTAATAAGTTCAAAGTTCAAAGTTCAAAGTTTATTTATTCCAAAAAACCCGGTAAGGGTATAGAACTTACAATTAATAGATACATTTTTTAAAATATTCATATTTTAAACATATCATATATCTGGCAAAAATAAAATTAAATCAAGTTAGAAATCTAGTCAATAAACTATACAAAATCAACCATTACATTGTCTAAATATTAAAAAGATCATTTAGAAATATCAAAAATAGAAATACCAAATCCAAAAATAAAAAAATAAAAAAGTATAAATCTTTAAATAAAGAAAACAATAACAATAATAATAATCAAGGAGTCCAATTTGGAAAGCATCAAATAATAATCAGAGTAAAAATATAAAAATAAAAGCAATAATTCCTAAATCATGTTACATAATCAGTGAGTAAATTGTCTATAAAATGAAGTGTTCAGAATAGGATTAAAATGGAAGTTAAAAAAAGAAAACATAAAATAAAATAAAAAATAAATAAAATAAACAAGTAGTCAATTGTGAATGTAAAATTTTAAAAGTCCGTGCCATATAAACATTTTTGCAGTAAAAATTCCTTGGTAAGTTTTTTGAATAGTGTATATGTTTGTATATTTTTTAATTCATCTGGTAGAGGTTGCGAAAGCGTTTTCGAACCCGTAACCAGTCGGGAGGACGGAGGTATCCTGAAGGTTAATTCCAGACGGAGATATCCTGCCAAAACTGGTAGTTAGGGGGTGAGGCTCCCCGCTGGTTATCTTTCCCGGTGCCTCGCCATAAGGCGTTGGCCTCTAATGGGTTTGCTGGTGAACTAGACAGTAGATTGTCTTGTCCCCAAGTCTTCTACGCTCATCCCACGGCTGAGAGAACGATCTATATCGTCATACTAGCCTGGAATGACGGGTTCGCCCGTTGTTCGACACTGCCATCCTGTTTTAAATTTATATATGTTTTTCATTTAATGATTGTCTCGTTTATTAGTTATACCTACATGTTATTTATTAGTTCAGTTATCACATATTCTGTCCTGCGTCTGCCATAGGTATTCATGGTTTTAACTATATATAATTTTTTTTGCCACACTTCGAGTTTTCGGTCCCTTTTCCCAGGTTATTTCTATTTATAGGTATATCTTTCGAAAGTATTGTTCGACGAGTAAAGCATGCTCCACTATTTTATGAATAGGGAGTATTTTATAATATTTAAATAGTTCTGTATTTTTGTGATTCTTCCCTTGTATTTTTCTTTAATCTTTTTAGGGACTATTAGTTTTAAAGTTAAAGCGTTAGAAGTTATGGAAGAATATTCTTGCTAACATCTTAATCAAATATGACATTAATTTTTTACTAGATGTGTTACTAAAAATAAATAAATAAATAAGGAAACGGAAAACATACGTAGATGAACCCTGAATACGTTTTTTGTTGGGCAGCTTGATTGTATGTAGGCATTTTTTTCTAAAAACTTCCGTCTTAAGGCTACTTTTGACAACAACTCAAATTTAGGAATAATTCAGAACCGGCGACCAACGGGACAAGTTTTAGAAAATATCTTAATAATACCCAGAATGAAAACATCATTTGGACAAAGACATTACTCTTTCTTTGCGCCGAGATTTTACAATCTCATCAATATGGAAATAAAAATGAATTTGACATATAGGGTATTCAAAAATAAATTAAAGAAATGGTTATCGATGCATGACAGACTAACCATACATCAAATGTTAGAAATAATAGTTTAATAAAACTTAGGTGCACAAATTATTAACATATTTTTAAGCATGTATGTTGAGTATATTTTAACCTTGAACTAACTATCAAAAAATATTTGACTTTGTTTGCTATATATTATTTTGGCAATGAATTGTACTTTTTTGACTAGGTATTTTTATATTAAATCTTATATTACTTAACATATATTAAATATTAATGACTGTTTCTTTCTTTTCTCACATATAACTTTATTTATATTATTTAATCGAATTTTATATTATATTTATTGCCGATTATATAATGGAATTGCATTTTATTTATTATATTATCTTTTAATATTTTTTAGTATTATTACTTTATTATTTTTTTTATTTTGAAGACCACATTTTAGGGCAATTTAGTGTTATTAGCTTTTTACTAATACTTGTACATTTGTAAGCAATCAAGCAAACTTGATTCTAATATTAGAGTCCTGTCCACCCTAGAACGGGCTAGTCCCAGTTGGGTGACAGAAACAAATAAGCAAAAGGTTAAGGTTTTGCCATCCAGTTTCTGTTATTTTTTTAAGCAAATCAATGTTTTATATTAATTAATTCTTAAATAGAATAAATAAAAAATAAGCTGTGTAAAAAAAGTGAGCCACATGGCAGTATCTGCAACAACTATCAGTGGTGTATGCGTGCGTTGTGGAAATACAGATTATATTAACGAATAAGTTACTCTGCGTAAAATATAATCGACTATATTTATAACTGGGAATGACCGAGGAAAAGAAATTGGGAGAGGAAAGAGAAAAAAAGGGGAGGACAGGTTACTTCTCAGAAAAGTAATACTTTTTGAGGTCAATCTTGAATAATTCTTAAAAAGGCCAGTTTCGTATATATTTGCTGTGAGATCGTTTCAGAGTCTTGCACTATAAACACAGAAAGAGTAGGAGTAGAAATCAGTAGGTATGATAACAAGGAATTTCGAGTAAACTGTCAGAGGCTGGCCGAAGTAGAAACGAAACCGTAGAAACTTAATGGTTCGGAAAGCCCATAGAGATAAGTTTGGGAGAGTATACAATAGGCGAGAATAAATATGTCAACATTTCTCCTTTGGCGTATTGGACCTATGCGTTAACCGTGCCCTATTTGGACACATTATAATACTTATGTAGACCGAAGATGAATCATATGCATACATTTTGCTAATGTTCAATTTATTGTGTACATAATAGTTTACTTTGATAAATCGAGATGAGCTACATTTAAAGTCAAGAAAAGACAGGAGGAGAGACTGTGCAAGAGTTTTCTGAGAAAAATGTTTGTCGACAATTAGACCAAGATCTTACAGTATTTGCGACAAGGGTGTGGTGATGATGATCATGGTGATGACCATGATCCAAACGATGCTTAGAAATCTACAGGCTTGCGAATTCTGGCTATGCCTATTGGTAGTGCTGCTAATATTCTGGCACTATAAAGTCACAGACGAAGAGGTCCAGGAAATGACGCAAATATGGAACAGTTTAGAGTTTCAAGGCGATAGGTGAGGGCAGCAAACCCCGCCCACCGCCCGGGCAGTTATAACGACGAGGGTCGTCTTGTCTGCCCGGGATGTCGTGCTACGACAACCCTGCGCGTACCAGAAGGGTAGAAAGCGCAGGGGGTGAAATAGAGTAAACCACCCCCCCGTACCGCCCCGAGAACCCATTTATTTATAATAATAAAAGAATTTACAAAGTAAAATTTACAAAAATAATACTAAATTTACCATATTCACAAAAAAAAAATAAAACAACAAATAACAAATTTAGGGCCGGTAAGCGGGGTAGAGGACGCTCCAGAAACGATGATGGTGGAGGCGCACGGTCCGTGGGCAGGTCTGAGGAATCCCTGGATCCTGCAAAGAACGAAACGCCCTTCGGGGCGGTAAAGAGACGAACACAAAGACGGGCACTTCGGGCTGGAAGTAGCCGCCGAATCACGCCACCAAGGAAGAGGGTACCCCCTGGGGGGTATCCCGAGGCCTCATGCTTTCCCAAGAAGCCACCCAGTGCTCCACAAGCTCGCCAAACGACTGGAAGCAGCTCCTACAACTGACCAGATCCGGGTACCAAATCGGAGAGCGCCCAACGCACGCGCCCACTGCATCCATCAATTTCTCCCGTGCAGCCGCTAGAATTGGGCAAGACCAAATTACGTGTTCCGCCGTTTGGCGACCATACCCACAGGCGCATCGGGGGTCATCGGCAAGTCCAAAGTCAAATAGTTTGGCTCTGAACTCTCCGTGGCCCCCAACCAGCTGCGTGGTATGGTGGTCGAACCGCAGAAACGAATTTGCCATCCGCACTGCGACGGACGGGAAAAAGCAATGGGTGAGGCGGCCCGTACCCCCGGCGTCCCATCTAGCCTGCCAGACACGCAAGGACTCCACCCGAATCAGGCGGGCAAACTCCCCAGCTCGGTGCGCCACCGGGTCGATCGACAGGCCATGAAGGACTACCGGCTCGCCCCGGCGGTACCGCGACAACGCTGCACGCTCCAGAATCTCCAGGTCAATCGGCAGAACGCCAGCGATGACGGGTAACGCAAGAGTGGACGTCGTTCTGTACGCCCCGGTCAGGGCCACGAGAGGGATGCGCTGTCCGCGCAGTAGCGCGACACGCGTCGCCTCAGGAACAGCAGACTCCGTCCAAGCGCGTGCGGCATAAGTCGCACGCGGGACGAAGACGCCCTTATAGATAGTCATGACTTTTTTCGTTGTTAAAACAGTGTTAAAATACTCGGTAATTCTTATATTACCCTACCATTAATCCGCCTGAAAAACGTCACATTTGCGACGTCACTAGTTTGAACGTCACGGTCAATATCTAATACTTCAAGCCCGACTGAGACTCATCACGCAGCGCCGTTTGGCTAACTGGTGTTAATCTTCAACTTCCACTCGTCGAGTCCCGGGTTCGCATCCTGCTGCGAACGATTTTAATTTCGTATTTTTAATTCTTCAACTGCTTATTTAAATCTCTAACCGAGCGGAATATTACCTGTACTTCGGCTACACAAACAAATAAACAAAATAAAAAACATAAAAAAGGAAAAAATACAGCGCCATCTCTTATCAAATTGAGCGACCGTCGATTGTTTGACATCTATCGTACACAGGGGCTACTTGGTCTTCATTCGCCTACGATAACAAAAATATAATAGAGGAAATCTGTAATCGTAATATATAAACCTACCACATCGTGCTACCTTAAACAGGGGTTACTCTACCGAAAATTATTCTACTTTAATCTCAAATAAATTCTTGGTCGTTATAATGAATTGCAAAATTTGTAGCCAAGATTTTCAAGACAAGGAATGGACTATGAATTGTGCAATTTGCAAAGACACGATGCACGTACAATGTGCTGGTATAGATGAGGCTACATTTAAAAGGCAGACAAAGCATCGTCGCGCGAAAATGAATTGCACGCGATGTATACAAACTAAAAATCAAAGCTCAGACTCGGATGCCACTGAGCCAAGTCTAGCCATGCTGCTGACCGAAATAAGAGATTTCAAAAATGAAATGCGAGAAAAAGTCGGATGTATCCAGTCATTACACACTGACATAAAAGAGCTAAAAAGTGATTTTTCTACTTTTAAAGCCTCTCTGGAGTATGTAAACGACAAAGTTGTCGAATTTGAGGAAAAACTGTCATCTTATGAAGACAAGATTAAAAAGATTGATTCTCTCGAGCAGCAAATGTCGGCCATGCAAACCCGACTGAATGCGCTAAAAAACCAATCCGATGAAAGAGATCAATGGTGTAGGCTATCGAATATACAGGTGACAGGCGTACCTGAAAATATAAATGAAAATCTGCAATTTGTAATTTTAAAAATCGCTGAACTGGCCAATGTTCAAGTTAAGCCTGAAGACATCGAGTTTGTCTCTCGTGTCAAACCACATCATCCACAACAAGGGCGACCCAAAATTATTGTCGCAAAGTTGTGTCGACGTTCTACTAAGGACCAGATCATCGCCGGAATACGCTCGCTCGCTGGAATTACTACTGCAGACTTGGGGTTTCCTGGGAGACCAACAAAGATATATATAAACGAACATCTTACAGCGGCAAACAAAGATCTCCTGAGGCAAACAAAACTGAGGGCCAAACAGCAAGGTTTCGAGTACGTGTGGGTTCGTCAGTGCAGAATTTTCGTCAGGCGTGCGGTCAATGCTCCAGTGATCACAATCTCATCGGAGGAAGATCTGAAAAAGCTTGTTGCGGTTGCTTCCCAGTCACCTCAGACCCATATGTGAAAGAGATACCTACCATCTTCTTACTAGTAAAAAAAATATCTTTAATATATCAACCTAATTTAAGTTCATACGAGATATGTAAACATATTATTATTTGTACCACACATCATTGTTTATGCCGTATATATTCATGTAAACTATTTGTTTATGCGTTTGAGAGACATTTCAGATTCTTTAATATAATATTAATTTTTAGTCTAGTCTGGTTCCATAACGACATTCGATAATATAACCATTTATTATCAAAATGTGCAGGGACTGCGCACAAAAACGGACGAATTTCGACACAATGTCCTGACGAATGAATACGATATCTTGGCCATCAGCGAAACATGGCTAACAGACGGTTTCTTTGATGCGGAGTTGGTGGATGCAAGGTACGACCTCCACCGATTTGATCGAGACGCCTCTACTGGCGGCAACAGGCTATATGGAGGTGGGGTTTTCCTTGCTGCTCGCCGTTCTTTGTGCACTTTTAGACGCACCGAGTGGACCATAGCTGGAATCGAGTGTATCTGGGTAACAATTCCGGGTAAGGGCATACAACCTCGTATAGATACCCATCTCGCTGTATTATACATTCCTGGCGACGTGCCAGGTAGTAACACACAATCATCTTTGCTTAAAGATTTTGGTGAATCACTTTGTGCTTTACGCGACCAGCTCCCAATGGACAATTTCATTGTGATGGGTGACTTTAACCTGCCCAAAATAGTCTGGTCTCCAACAGACGATGGCGACCAAGCTATCTCATTACTATCTGACCCAGCTTGCTCTCTCGACACCACTTCTTCAGCCTTTGTCGATGACATCATGTTCGCAGGTCTAACTCAATACAATGGCATTGCAAACTCCAATGGACGTTTTCTAGATCTAGTCTTGTCAAATATATCACTCGATGTTCTTCACTGCTCGCAACCCTTAAGTCGAGAAATTTCTCATCACCCATCGCTTGCCATTGTCATGCCATTTGAAAAATCTCAGGCACTGAAAGAGCTCCCAAGAGAAGTCCTATTTTATAGTAAGGCAGACTATCATAAAATTAATGAATTTCTCTCCGTAACCAACTGGAACTGCCTGCTTCACAGCTGCGATATAAATGTTGCAGTCGAAAATTTCTATGGAATATTAAAAAAAACAATTGATCTTTACGTTCCGAAAGGCAGAAGTAAGAATTCCTCGTATCCCAAATGGTTTACTGCATCCCTCATTAAACTCATTAAAGAAAAATCAAAATACCACAGAAAGTGGCGTCAATATGGCAACCCCCGAGACTACGAATCATTTTCTCTGCTCCGCGCCCGGCAAAAAGCAATGAGAGATGATTGCTTCCAGCAATATATTAGCCGTTGCGAAACATCTATAAGGGACAACCCGAAGGAAATTTGGTCATATGTCAAAAGTATCCGTCGTCACCACGTGCTACCTCAGCGCATGATTTACGAGGACCTTAACATTGATGGGGGCCATGAAATCTGCGAAGCTTTCTCTAAGTACTTCGAATCGGTGTTTGACAAGGGCACACGACTGGACGCTGTTCCGGCTCCTGACTCCCCTGAAGAGCACCCTAGCAGTACAAGTAGTATATCCAAAATTGCCATCGATAAGGGACTTATCGGCAAGTATTTAAGCAAGCTAGACAAGAATAAAGGATCTGGAAGTGATGGAATTCCTCCCACCTATATTATAAACTGTGCAAGCCAATTAGCTCATCCACTCGCCTTGTTATTCCGCCGTTCCCTGGATGAAGGTACATTTCCCTCTCGTTGGAAAGAAGCCTTTATTGTACCAATACATAAAAGTGGCTTAAATAATAACATATCGCATTATAGGCCCATCTCAATCCTTCCGGTTTTCAGTAAAGTTTTCGAAAAAATTATATACGATCAGATTTATCCCGCCATTTGCAATTCGCTTTCTCCGTATCAGCACGGCTTCATGAGTAAACGATCTGTAGTCACGAACTTAAGTCAATTCACTAACGAAATCCTGGATAACATGAACAATCGGATACAAACTGATGTTATATATACAGATTTCTCAAAAGCATTTGACAGGGTAAATCATTCTATATTATTAATTAAACTTGAGAAACTCGGTATACACGGCGATCTGTTAAGATGGTTCACATCTTATATTCATAATCGTCAACAGGCTGTCGTCGTAGGTGGATTTAAATCAGACTTTATTTCGATTCCTTCGGGTGTTCCACAGGGATCACACCTGGGACCGCTCTTATTCAATATATATATTAACGATATCGGTTCCTGTTTTAAATCTTGCCAGTTTATCCTATACGCGGATGACCTTAAAGTTTATTCTGTTATCTCAAAAGTGGCTGACTGTTTACGCCTGCAGGATGACCTGAGCCGTCTTAGCGAATACTGTGTTTTGAACAAGCTCGATCTTAATGTCAAGAAGTGCCATCGAATCACGTTTACGAGAAACAGAAATAAAATATTATACAATTATAAAATTGGTTTAGATAACATTAAGGAGACTAACATTGTCCGAGATTTGGGGGTTTTACTCGATTCCAAAATGAAATTCGACCAGCACATTGAAAGTATTGTCACCAGAGCATACAAATCGCTAGGTTTTCTACTACGGGCGTGCAAGCCCTTTTCCGAGATATCCACCTTGTTAGTAATATACCAAGCCTATGTCCGTAGTATACTTGAATTTGCATCTTGTATTTGGTCCCCTCAATACAATGTGTATAAGCAACGAATCGAGCGTATTCAAAAAAAATTCTTAAGGCACTTGTGCTTTAGGGAAAATAGACCTACTGAATCGTACAAGGATAGATTAGCTCTTTTTAAACTCGATAGTCTTGAAGATAGGCGTACAACTTGCGATATGATGTTTCTCTACAACGTAATAAATAACAATTTTGACAGTGCGTATCTGGTCGAAAAGATATCCATTCTGGCTCCTCCTCGCATTACTCGAAACCCGAATCTGTTTTATATAAAGAGATATAACTCTAATTACACGAAACATTCCTTAATAAACAGAGCTATGACAACGTATAACGATAGGTTCGGGTACATTGATATTTTTTCATCAGTTAAAAGTCACTTTAAGGAAACCATTAAAAATTCCTATCAGTCCTTTGTCCCTCGTATTTCATATAATGACTATTAATCGCTTGAACAGTTTACATGAATAGCTTTTTTGTAATTTTTTGTTTTTGCAATTTTTTTTTTTAAATGTATCTTTGGTACAAAATAATTAATATTGTATATAATCTCAATGTAAAATTTCATTTCCATTTGTTTTTTGTTCTTTTTCTTTTTCTATAATATTAAATTTGCTAAAAAATGTATATATATAAATAAGATATAATAACGGAGATATGTACTGTACACATTATAGATAGATAGTGTTAACATATAATTAGTCATAGTTTTATTGTTATATTTTGTATTTGTTATGTATAAACGCTGTTTGTTAACCAAATAAAATAAAATAAAATAAAATAAAATAAAATGACCGCCGGGAAACGAATTCCCCAGTCGGCCCGACTCACTCCGCGGAGCGCAAAGAATAGATCCCGGGATTTTTCGGCTGTAATCTTTGCGTGCGACAGAAAGGAAAGGGAAGCCGTAAGCGTCACCCCCAGGTATCGAACGGTGGCCGGGAAGGATACCGGGCGACCGTTCATCCTGATGACAGGGTTCCGCTTAAGATGTCCCTTCAGGAGAAGCGCCTGAGTTTTCGTCGGAGAGAAGGTGAGTCTGTTTCGCTGACCCCATCCGAGGATCAGGTCCAGCGAGGCAGCCACCTTCTCTCGACCTCTGCGCGACTCCTGCCGCCCACCAGGAGAAGAGCGTCGTCTGCATAAGCGCTGACGGTGCACCCCTCCGGGTAAGGTAGACCGAGGAAATCATCAAAGAGAATGTTCCAAAGGCTAGGACCCAACACTGACCCCTGTGGACAGCCCATGGTCGGGGTTTTGGTGACGCTGGTCGGGCCGTACCTCAGAGTGACAGATCTGTCTGAAAAGTAGCTCCTCACTACTTTCAACAAATTGTTCGGGCACAGGCGGGCGCGAAGCTTGCATATAAGCATCGGCCACCACGCGTTGTCGAATGCACCGGAGATATCCAAAAATACGCCTACCACGTAGCGGCCGTCGTAGTTGCGGACCCAGTTTTTCGCAAACAGGATGGCGTCCTCCGTGCTTTTCCCTCGGGTAAAGCCAAACTGACGCTCGTTCTGGGGAGACAGAGTCCTCTCCAGCCGTTCGCGCACAAGCACTTCGAGCACCTTACCCATTATGGGAAGGAGCGTGATGGGCCTGTACGCTTTCGGATCCGAGCGCGGCTTGTCGTTACCTTTGGGAATCACCCGCAGGAGGCCAGCCTTCCAGCATAATGGGAAATGACCGTCCCTAATGCATTTCTGCATCAGGACAGTCACCTCCCATCTTGCGAATTCCCACACCCGCTTCACTATATCAGACGTAAAGTTGTCTATCCCCGGTGCCTTTCTGCGCGATAGCGACCCGATGATGGTGCCGACCTCGTCCGCTGTTACCTCTGACAGATCAGGTACGCGCGAGTCTACGGCAATAAGCCGCCGCAACTGCGCGTGGTGGGGATCGTCATTGTCATTCCGATCCGATGGACACAAAGAACCGAGGAGAACTGAAAGAGTGCCTTCGGTGTCAAGCGGGGCGGAAGTACCCTCGACAATGCTAGAGAGGTAGTTCCCACCCCGCTTGGCACCTTTGTCGATGACGTTCTTCATGTCCCATGGGTTTGCATTCCCAACTTCGCTAACCCATGTACGCCAGGAATCAGTCTTGGCACGCCTAATAGCGGCGTGGTAGACGCTCCGAGCCGATCTCAGGGACTCCCGAAGTACCTCAACACGCTCAGGGGGAAGAGAACCCCTGCGGGCTTCCCCCATGCGGCGGTACGCTTGCCGGAAGCACCTGCGAAGGTCGGATATTTCCGGAGACCACCACGGGGCCGTAAAGCCGCCGAAGGGCCTCCTCCGACCGAGGACCGACTCGCAGGCCGAGGCAACTGCCTCATGAAGTGCAACACTAAGTGCCTCGGCCGAATTGGAGTGAGGGGACGGGAACCGGGAGAGCCTCTCACAGAGGGACTCCCCAAAACGGTCCCAGTCCACATCCGAGGTGCGGTACGCCCATTCCGAGGGGGACGGGGGATTCACACGGCGGCCAATGTCGAAGGTCACTAGTCTATGGTCTGAGGAAGACGACGATTCGTGGACGGTCCAGTTCATCAGCTCCCGGGCGAATCCAGGGGAGCACAGCGTCAAATCCACATTGCTGGACCCGCCGGGGCCACAGAAGGTCCGGGGCTGCCCGGGGGAGTTGACAATATGCAACCCATAGGTCGCTATCAGCTCCTCGACAGCCTCGGCTCTTCCCTTCGCGACCCTGTCCAGGCGGTCCAGGTTGCCGTCATCGTGCCAGGACGGGGAGCGGGCATTAAAATCGCCCGCTACCACTACCGGCCGACCCCGAAGAGCGTCAAGGGCCGCGGCGAGTTCAGCAATGTAGGCGTCCACAGCCTCGCCAAACTGGAAGTAGACGCTGATGAAGTAGCAGTCCACATCGTTGATAACTATGGACGCGCAGGCGAGGCGCAAATATGGAACAGCCTGATTTCCTGCAACTGAAAGGAGGCCTAGATATCCTTCAAATGAACTTATGAAAATTCAGTTATTCTAAAATCGGCAAGAGCCCCGCTCTTTTAGGTTAGTATTATGTTATATAATAAATTAAGTTTATGTATTTATTATGAATATATATGTTTTTACTTTATTTTAAGTAAAATTACTAAATGCGAAACTGGTAAGACTAAAAAATAGTCATGTAATATAAATAATACAATATTACACGTAATATAAATAATACAATAATACAATACACGGCAGTCATGTCGTGAACACTTCCAAAAACTACGGATATTGACTGTATATGCGATTTTTGCTCAAGAAGCTCTATGCGAATTTTATTGCAATAAGAGCTCGGCCACGAGGACATCGGCATGACACCAGGAATAAAACCCAGTATCTCCAACCGTTCGTAGCACGTACTGCCAAGTTCCAGGCGACTAGTCGATATTATATATATATATATATATATATATATATATATATATATATATATATATATATATATATATATATATATATATATATATATATATATATATATATATATATATATATATATATATATATATATATATATATATATGTATTGAAATATTTGATAGTTTTGTGTATATATTCTTTTTAGAATTGATCAATAAGATGATTATAAAGTAAATAATTATAAAAGCCACTTGTAAGTGGCTTTTATAATTATTTACTTTATAATCATCTTCGTGACGAAGGATTCCCTTGATCGGATTCGGGAATGCTTTAGGTGTTAACGAGAATGATGAATGTCTCTCACTTTCGGAAAGAGAAGTAGGTTTAAGTTGGGCCCATTTTACAACTAGTAACGCTCACCCTTCATCCAATTATCTCAAAAATTAAGCTACAATCCTTCTTTATACGTAAACTCACTCAATTTCCTATTATTTCAAGGGAAATAACAAGACAAGACGAGCTACTTGACAGATGGAAGAATTTAAAATTTCGAATTTCGTTTTTTTATTTTCTAAAGGTGCGATATAAAGAAGCTGCGATCAATATTCAGCTGAAAACTTAAAACTAAAAGCGTGACATGCCCTCACATCAGTGAAAGATCATCAGTGACTGACCCGCAGGCACAGAGTCCTACCCGGCCGCGCACTTCTGCTTGAAGGCTACCGGATGGGTGCTGACCTGTGTGTTGGGCCGACCCTAAACACATGGGTCACAATAACCTAACAGCACTGGGCCCATTAGCTCCTATATACTAACGGTAGTAGAGTTGTCAACTACAACTGGCGAACCCGTCACCTCAGGAAGTTTTAACGAAGTAATCGTTCTATCACCCGTGAAGTGAGCGCAGAAGACTTAGGACAAATCAATCCACCGTCAAGCTCCGCCACATGCGCGTAAAAGGCCAATGCCTTATTTGCGAGATAGACAGGAATGTTACCCAGCGGGCATACACTCACGCCCTTACTTCTAGTTGCGACCAGATTACTCCGGTCTCTCGACTGGTTACAGGTCCGAAGTCGCTTACGCAACCTCTACCTGTTGTATTACATAAAGTCCGCGATAAATTCAGTTTGAATTTATCGCGGACCTAGGCGTTCTTTGCCCGTAGTGCCACACAGGATCGAGTGGCCCAAGATTATTTCAAGAGTGGCATGACATCAGGTGAAACATCCACCCCCGCTGCTTAGGAAACAGTGTATTTCCATGGTCTCCAGACCCCTTCAGCAATTAGTCAGAATGCATAACCAATGGGCTTGTCCCGGGTCCACCAGCTCTGAGGCCTGAGAAACGGGAGTCTTACCCGGGGTAGCCTTCCTCTCGAGGAGGCTTCTGAATAGGCGCTGTATCGTGAGTTGAGCCGATCCGTGAACAAAGTGGATCTTGTGCCCCAAGCTGCACGAAACCGTTAACCACCAATAATGATAACTGAATTTTAGGTAAACGCTAGTGAGGATGGCAGTTCCACCAGCAGATCCTCGACGTCTCTTAACCAGCGAGAGCGTCCCCCGGTCAAGAAGATGTTCACCAACTGCAGAGAGAGGTGGAGGCAGCAGAACGTCAGCGGTGCATTCGCCGAACTGCGAAGACTGGTTCCAACTCACCCGCCAGATAAGAAACTCTCCAAAAATGAGATCCTGCGAATGGCTATCAGGTACGTATACCAACAGTTTAGATTTTCATTTCATTTATTACATTTCATTTATCCAAGACATAACAATTATATAAACATAATGATTCAGCTTCTTTCTTAACTAGGCAGCGCAAGGAAAACAAACATTTTCTTCTTCTCCATCGTTCCCTCATTACTGAGGATCGTGGCCACTACACAATAGTTTGCCTACGAGGCTCCTCCACTTCGATCGGTCTTCTGCATGCCGGGTCGCAGATTGTATTGACCCTTTTGTAATTTCTTTGATAGGGAGCTAATGGGCCCTTGCTGAGTTGGGCGCAAAGAATCATTCTGTTCAGGGTTGGTCACACTCACAGGTCAACGCCCATCCAGCGGCCTCCACGCATGAAGTGCGAGCCCGGGCAGGACTCTGGCCTTAGGGCTAGTTTATCCTAGGAATCAACCTTCTAGTGCTCTTGGACGGTCTGCGCATCGTGCGGCGTAAGCCAATCGACTGTGCACTCTGACTAACAGTCGGGGGAGTCTGGAGGCTGTACTGTTTCCTGTAGAGCGGGGGTGGTTGCGGACCTTACGGCAACTGCTCTTGAAACGACCATCGGCTACCCGATCCTGGGTGAATAGCCGGGCAAAGGATGCCGTGGTCAGCGATAGATTCGGTATACACCGTTTCACCGCTTCGTAAGGGAGAGGACCGCGCAAGCGACCTCGAACTCGTAACAGAACGAGAGACCGGAGTAATCTGGTCGCAATTGGAAGTAAGGGCGTGAGTGTAAGCCCGCTGCGTAACACACCTAGTTATTTCGCGGTTAAGGCGTTGGCCTGTTACGGGCATGTGGCGGAGCTTGACGGTGGTTTTTTTAGTCTTCTGCGTTCACTTTACGGAAGAGAGAGAACGAGTAATCGGTAAAAATTTCCTGAGGTGACGGATTCGCCCGTTGTAGTTGACAACTCTATATAACTTCTTTGATAAGGTCGTTCCATCTGGCCGGTGATCTGCCTCTGCTTCTTCTTCCCTCCACTTGACCCCCGGAAAGCATTTTCTCCAGATTCTCTGGGTTTCTCCTGGCAACATGACCGAAGTACTGCAGGACCCTTCTCATGCATACGGTGGAGAGCCGCACTTTGATGCCGAGTTCTTCCAGGACAGATTTGTTGGTGCGGCGTGCTGTCCATGGGATTTTTAGCATTTTACGCCAACACCACATCTCCAGTGGATCGATTTTGGTGCGTATCCGAGCTTTCAGGGTCCATGTCTCCGATGCATATAGAAAGATCGAGAAAACCAGAGCTCGAACCAGCCGAACACACATTTTGCAATATACCTAGCAATTTAACATGTAATTTTATGAAAAATATGTTTTAGGGTGGAGAGTTTTTTTTATTCTTCAGAATTTTAAAACCTCCCTACGCGGAAAAGATGTGCTGTGGTATATAGACCAGTGGGAAAATAAAATAAAAACAATATTTTCTGGTTAAGTACTGCCGCAAGGTGGATGCACTTTAGGTGTTCGAGCCTTTTTATGGTATAAAAAGGCTTCTGGGGTTTGTGATACGGCAATCCAAACACTTCAATAATATTCGGGTTATGCGCACGTTGTACAACTCGATTGTTAGCAGTCGCATGGAAACGAATAGAGCTATTTGGAATCCGCATGAAGATACATATAGCCTCATGCTGGAAAAGGTACAGACATGTTTTTTTTTAATTTTTATACTTCAAGTTAATGTTATGTATGTGCTGTTGACTGTTGAGGAGTTCCCTCGTTGGAAGCCAACCCTGGGTGCCGCAGTACTGTCTTAGTGAAACTTAGAATGGGCTGTCGAAATTGAAATACATATAGAAAATTTCGTGTCTGTGTTGTTGACCGGTGAGTAGTACCCTCATCGGGAGCCAACCCAGGGTGTAGAATCAGGTCATGCTTACCATAAAAAAAATGCTTTGTCATCTGAATTGAACCAACATGTAAATATTCAACCATTTGATGATATTTGAGGAGTTCCCTCAATTCCTCAGAACAGGATTTTGATAGAAATGCGACAAATCTGTCAACTATATCCTTTTAAATAAAATAAGAATTTTTGAAATCAGTTCATAAATAGCAGAGTTCTGAGATAACAAACATAAAAATATAAAAGATTTAAAAAAAGATACAACAGAATTGATAACCTTTTTTTTGTCGGTTAAATTGTGTCGTAAATGGGTCTATTGTGTAAAAAAGGTTTCTGGTAGAGTGGTTAAAGCAGTTTTTAAACAATACAGTTGCGTAATGTCATTAAATATATTTTCGCTTGATAAATAGGATAAAACGAATTTACCGCGTGAAGTTTGTAGCACCCGACATTTCGGCAACGTTGCAGCCACCGTTGTTGGTAGACTGAGTCTACCCTGGACAACGGCGGCTGCAACGTCGCCGATTCGTCGGGTGCTACAAACTTCACGCGGTAAATTCGTTTTATCCTATTTATATTGTCAAACAACCGTTATAATCTTCGATTTCATACTATTTTCGCTTTCATATCTCTGTATCTGATGTTAAAAATGTTTTTCTGACAAATTGTTTCCTCTTTTTTCCTAGTTGCCTAATTCCGAGGATGGCCTGTACAGTTTCTTTATTGTTTTCCAATTCTAAATAACTCGGTGGTGCTCATTGGGTGTAAAAATAAATATTTACTCTCGACGAGGGTTGTACCGTTTTATTACTTTTATTTTATCCCGTAATTTTATAGATGAAAAAGAAACAGCCATTAAGTTAAATAGTGATAGATGATCAGTGTGCGGGTGTCAGGTGAGATTTAGCGCCTGGGTCGTCAGCATTATTTTGTTCTACTTTGCGGTTGTCTAAACAGTTTTATGAATGAGAGACACAGTAAATAAGCGACACAGAGATTAATACTTAGTGTATGAATAGCAGGTAAGATTTTGGGCCTGGGATCCTAATTGTTCCGTGCAGCTTAGGTGGTGTTAGCCAAACTCTTTCTGTCATCCGACCTGCCCAACTCACGGTTCAACTCCTATCTGGTATCCTCGTCGAAGAGAGGCTTTCCTTATCAGGGCTGCTGTGAGCTTCTGTCACGGCTGTAATCATTCAGTCGTAGGCGGTTGGGATCAGAAGATAGCGGATTAGGGGGGGATAACTCAGGCAGAACTAGGCGGTTGGAGCACTATCTGCATTTGCGCCAAAAACGGAGAAAGCTCCAGCCGGCAAATAACCAGGGGGGTCTGGATACGTATGTTGCCCATGACAGCGTACCTTTGAATCGACCCGTCGGCCACCCGATCCCGAGTGACCATGGCGGGCAAAGAGCGCCACGGTCGGAAAAATATTCAAACTGAATATGCTTACGTCAGGTAGAGGCCACGCAAGCGACCTCGAACCTGTGATCAACCGAGGGACGGAGAAATCCAACCAATCACCCTCCCTCTTCGAGGAGGCTACCGGATGGGAGTTGAACCGTGCGTTGGGCCGACCACAGTTACACAAAGAAGTCCATCGCCATCCAAGCTACAATGAAACATTAGGACCATGTGGAACATATACGACCATGTTGCGTATCTAGATTTAAAATCGTAGAATTAAAATAGCACAAAACTTTTGTTTGAGGGCAAAAAAACGCTTTTTAATGTTACGCAAAGTAAACTATCATCCCACAAGCCGACAAAACCATTAGGAACCGAACCATTGTAGCCTAACCGAAACCATTGTTAAAGCTATTTATTTATTTAACAAATCAACATTACAGTACACACCAATTCGTTGATATACACATAAATATAACAATATCAATTATTTTAAGTACATAGGTACTCAGGTTTTAAATATAATATATTATATTATTTCAGATATATCAGACTCCTATGCAACGTGCTTGAATGGCAGAAATCCCAGCAAGGCGTCTCATCAACGCCCATCAACAAAGACAGCTGTTCGGTTACCATCAAATGCGAAAACACCAACAACAACAACACTGCTCTTTTCCTATCAACTAGCCCACTAGCCAAGCAGCACATTATACAGCCAGTCATCTACAACGGAAGAACATTCAAGTCCAGACAGCGATTTCGAAGAAGCCACACGGAGAAACCAAACGAAGAAGATCCTTTAAACGTTCATTTCACCACCCAAACCGAGGTCTTGAACCAGGCTAACAGGTCAAACACTTTTCCTCCCGAGGTAACTAATAGAATTCAAGCGAAGCAGTACCTTTTCAACAACTCGAATTTTCGATCAGCGGAATATCGGATAAATTTCGATAATTATTTGCACGATCGCAACGGCAACAATTTGTTGATGATTGCGCCAAATTCTAAGGAAAACAGCGACTCCAAAGCACTAAAGATCGAGAGAATTTACCAAAGAGAAAAGGATGAACCGGCGGATGAAGTGTTTGCAAAGAATCCCGGAATAAAGAAAGGAAACGGAGGGAATGGATATCAAGATATTTATAAATGAAAGTGTCATAATGCGTATTGAAGATATACATAGCTGTATATACGAAATACAATAAAGGTTAACTTGCACCATGAAATTTATGTTAAAAAATTACTGTTTTAGCCTCTTCTGTAAAATTTGCGAAATGTCAGTTATCATAGTCTGACGAAATGGTACAGATAGGTAGGAAAGACTTTTGTACCTTGGCCATAGTTTACTTTTAAACGCTTCATAATATTCATAATTATTACTATCAACATTAATTGAATAGGGTATTACATTGCTCAATGCCATAGTAAGATTTGGCAGCCCCCGTGTTATATGGCAGTACTGCGCCGGCGACATGCACGTGGAGTTGATAGCATTGTCTGGCGAAAGTTATAATAGCAGTGAATACACTATAACAACATGGTCATCTATAACAACATGGATAATGAATGTTTTTAAAAAGGACTGATTGATAAAATCCCACTATTTAATCAATAATTACACTTATGCAATCTTTCGCATTTTTATATAGAAACAGAAAACAAAAATAATACCAAGAGATTCGAATGCCATCGATTAGTCTATTATCTATTTATCGAGACTACTAACAAACTACCTAAGCAACAGACACATGGTAGTTAAAATTAATAACAAATTTAGTAGCGAGGAGATAGTACGTTCAGGCACTGCTCAGGGAAGCATTTGGGACGCAATACTGTACGACATGTACACAAACGGTCTTGTCTCACACAAAGTCTGTACACAAAGACTCCTTGGCAGAACCTGCACATTTTTGTGTCTCTGAGCTTGAGGTTGAACATGTGTTTGTTCAGGCCACAATGCCCCGTGAGCGTCCTCACCAGTATGCATAGATTGTTCCTATTTAGCGACAAGGCCTCACGGGCCGTCTTACGGTCGTAAGCCCTAATTAGCGCGTTGGAATGATTCAACCCTGGCGTGTTGTTCCAGTGGTTGACGGATTGTTCTAAACATATTTGTTTGAGCATTAGGTTTGCAAGGCTTTTTGGTATGCCACAGCAAGGTTCAGGGCCGTATAACATTCCCTTTGCTCCCGTCTTAGCAAGTTTGTCGGCTTTTTCATTTCCCTCGATTCCTGCATGGCCGGGAACCCATCTTAGAATTACCCTGTTCTTTTTGCCCAGGGAATTCAGTAGTGATATGAAGTTTTGTACTAGCTTTGAATGAATGGTATTCGAGGCTAGTGCCATAAGAGCTGCTTTGCTATCCGAGTGGATATAGATACGGTGGTTGGTGTAGTTCTTTTGGAGGTTGATATCCGCACATTGAATAATGGCGTATACCTCCGCTTGGAATATGGAGGCGTATTTCCCCAAGTTTACACTTCTTTCGAAGTTTATTGGGACTATATACATTTATATTAATCCTCGAGGTGAAATATTACAGTCTTGAAACGCGTCGACATATTTCACTAATTATATTTGCATATAAATTAATTCAAGGAACTATTTATTTGCCAGAGATACTATGTAAGTTTGAATTGTACGTACAGGTAAATTGCAGAGCGAGGAGATTGCATCTATTGTTTAACGAGCCGTACCATCGTACAAATATTTTTGTAGACAGGCCAGTGGGAAGGGTTATAGCTCTTCGTATTATGATTATGTTTATCATAATCTGTCTTTTATTTAGTTTTATATTTATATATTTTTTTCTTGTTCAATGTTAGCATTAATTTAGTTATGTAATTTATTTATTTTTAGACTTACACTCTAGCTTTAATATTCAAGGGCGAATTGGATTGTCTGTAATGCTCTTGAATAATATTTGAAACTAATAAATAATAATAATTATAATAGTTAATTAGATTAAAATTTCGAAAAGACACTCTTTGCCCGATTTCAATTTGCTTATCAGCCAGCCCTCGTATTTGGCCCCACGCACACCAGTATCACGGTCCATATTATTTGTACTTGATCATGTGTATATTTTGCTATTCGCTGCGACTAAAATTAGCCCAATGAAACACCATAAAATATGATTATTTTATTGTTTTAATCGATTAGTATAGATATAGAAAAAATTGTGTCCATTGTTATTATCTACTAGTAGGTAAATATGGTTAGATAAGCACTTAAACGAATACAGCAGTAGGTGGTGTGCGAGACAGCAAATGCGACAAGTAGTCAGCTGTGTGTTTAACGCCGTACTGTGAAGCGATGTGAAGATTTTTCCCGGAGACAAAATCCTTGTTTATGTGACCGTTGTGAAGCTCCGCCACCTGCGTAGAGCAAGCGGCTGCCGGATCACCAGATGTACTCAGACTTCCCATCCTGAAAACAATTAATTGAATGTACTTGATATAAGGGGATATGATCCGAAATGAGGAAATCCGCAGAAGAACCAAAGTCACTGACATAGCTCTAAAAATCAGTAACTTGAAGTGGCAATGGGCAGGCCATAAAGCTCGCAGAACCGACAACCGTTAAGAAAAAAGGTTGGAATAACTGCAGTATAGGAACCTCTCTCAAAATATATATATATATATATAGACTAATAGATTGTAGCATTTTAATGCTAAATCTGGAAGAAAATTTTGTCGGTCGCTATAAATAAGCGAGATATAGGCATTCAAAGCTTAAATTTAATATGTAATCAAATAGGCCAAAATAAAATTCACCACGCTATATTCACCACGCTGATTCCAAATCTTCCATAATCTTTATTCGATCTCAATAAATAAGCGAGATAAAGGCGTTCAAATTTTTCATCCCAATGTCAAGAAAGTTGCGGCCATTTTGTTTGTACATACCGTGTTGGACACTTTCGAGTATATCGTAATATCGATAACAATTAGCGATATTACAGAAATTATGACAATTTGCAGAGTTTTTAGATTAAACGAAATATTTTGAAAAAAAAAACGATTGGAAAAATACATATTTTCGCGAAACTTAAAAAAAGGGCACTATTTTCGATGTCTTTTCATTGACTTTGCATATTGATGACAGAAGATATCCAGAAATGTCGTTTGTTTTTCAGGTTACCTTTAGTCATCAATACACCAAGTCATTTCGTAAAATCTTCGAAAATTGTCCAATTGTTTTAATTTGATATTGAAGAACTTTGGTTTGTTTCAGGTTACCTTTTGTCATCATCACCAAAGTCGATTTGTAAAAACCTCGACAAAAATCCGAATTATCGCTAACACATTGTCATGTTAAAACAGCGCCGCAGGCAAATTTTTTTTTTAAATTTCGCCCAAAATTCGCCCAAATTCATTTTTTTTTCGAATTTCGCGCGAAATTCGAAAAAAAAATTTTTACTTGCGGTGATATGCAAATATTTAGGAATTTTCTATTTTTTCAGGATATCTTTTGTTATCAAAACGCAGTCATTGAAAAAAACCTCGAAAATAGTCCAATACGGCCGTTTGTTTGACGGTGGTTTGACGTTTAGTAGGCAAACTTTAAATGCCTATATCTGGCTTATTTATTGAGAGCGACAAAAGATTATTGCAGATTCGGAATCTGTGTGGCGAATATAGCCCGGTAATGTTTAAAAATCAAGGAGAGGTTCCTATACTGCAGTTATACCAAAAGGTTCTCGAATGGCGAATGTAGAAATGACATACAAATAGAAATGTCAGATGTGAGAATGTCAGGGGCAGGTGGCTATTTTACCGACGTATTTCAAGGGCCGCTCGATAGATGACGGCAGTATGTTTGATTCGATTTGAATAATAAAGCATAAAATTATAATGTTATAATAGATGTGTTGTATCCATATACATATACAAATGACATACATAAAAAATTTTTTTTTTGTTGTTTGGAGGAGTCGATTTCATAGACCCTGGTATGGCGATTTTATGGGTAGTAAAATCTGGCCTCTGTGGCCTGACAGAGGCCAACGCCTTACGGCGAGGCACCGGGAAAGGTACCCAGCGGGCAGCCTCGCCCCTGACTACTAGTTTGGTAGGATATCTCCGTCTAGAATTAACCATCAGGATATGTCCTACCTCCTGACTGGTTACAAGATCGAGGTCGCTTGCGCAGTCCTTTCCCTTGTGTAGCGGTGATTCGGTGTCTACTGAATCTATCGCGGACCACGGCATCCTTTGCCCGGCTGTTCACCTGGGATCGGGTGGCCGAATGATCGTTTCAAGAGCAGTTACCGTAAGTTGAACAACTACCTCCGCTCTATAGGAGACTACTGTTTTCAGACTCCCCCGGCTGTTATGCACAATTGATTCACTGATGCCGCACGACGCGCAAACAGTCCAGGAGTTCCCGAAGGTTGACTCCTAAGGGGAGACTGGTCCGCAGGCTAGAGTCCTGCCCGGGCTCGCACTTCTGCGTGGAGGCCATCGGATGGGTATTGACCCGTGCGTTTGACCGGCCCTATACACATGGGTCTTAGTGACCAAACTACAACAGGGCCCATTAGATCCCATCGTTAGTATAATAGAGTAACACTATTTTTAAAATTTGTCCCATCTAAATAAAAAAATCGCAAATGAAGTTATTCAGTTTTTTCTATACCATGAAAAGTTTGCTTATTGGCATGTACGAGGTCTCACATATAGAGACGATATAATATAAATAAGAAATAATTTGATATTACCAGAATTCATTGCCGGGATGAGCATTGCCATCCCACGCATAACTCTCGACCAGCAATTTTCCAGAATGTTCGCCTACCAGTTTGGATGAAGGTTCCCTCTTAGAAATATGTATCTTTATTCCACCTGGAAATTAAGTGAATATTATATTTAGCAATGTCAAATGATTTTTAAAATGGTCCAACACTACTCGGAGTAGCTTTTCAGTTCACAACTGAAAAACATAAAAACAGAGATATGTTTTTCCATGTCATCAATGGATTAGAGCAAAGTCTCTTACTGAATAAATACTCTCCTACTATACAGGCCCGTTGTGATTAACCGGCATCCTTAAACGGCTTGAATCGATACGGGCAAAAAGCTACTTTTGATAAACAATTTGTGAAAAAATAAATTATTACTTTAAAAAAAACACTAAAAACACGCTTTTATAAATGCACATAAAAATCAAAAAATACACTCCATGTACAGGTCTATATACATTTTATTATTACACTATTTTTCAATATTTACAATATTTACACTAAATATTTACAAGTCAATATATAATAGGTTTGTTATAACCTTGAAAATAGATCATGTTCAAAGTCTATTACGTGACCTTTCTCACAAGTTCAAACACGACTATGATACGATATTCCATCATGGAATGCCAGTCTTCCTGTCTTCCGGCTTCATCATCAGACCTTGAAACTTAATCGTGTTCAAAGTTCATTACAAGACCTCTCTAACAAGTCCAAACACGGCTATGATACGATATTCCATCATGGAATGCCAGTGCCTATCTTCCGGCTTCATCATCAGACCTCGAAACCTAATCGTGGTCAAAGTTCATTCCAAGAATTTTCTAAAAAGTCCAAACAGCTATGATACGATGTTCCATCATGAAGTTCCAGTTCATATCTTCCGACTCCATCATCAGATCAGTTCGACAGTACCATATTATTGTATTGTCATCAGAACTACATATAGCTGCCAATTTTCATAATGCTACGATCCTTGGAAGATGGTTAAATAAGTTACCTTAGATTCCATTACATAGTTAGTTACATACAGGTCGACCTAATAAAAGTGTGTTAATAAAAAAATAATAAAAATTAACACAACTTTATAACAACGTAACTTTTGAATAAAAGTTTGAGAAACGTTCATCGTACTGTGTTATCTAGCAATAAGAAAAATATTGCAAATAAACAGTATTTTACCTACCGCTAGATGGTGCAGCTTGCTCAACGCTTTTCATACTATTTTTAACCCTTGGAGTAAATGGGTATTTTCATGGATGCATCTGTCTCATTTGCAGGATTTTCGGCAACATCGACCATAAAGTACCTACTATAACTACGAAACTACTACACCAATCATAAAAAGAACAACTGCACAATGATTGCATTGAAATTTCGAATATAGAATATTGAAATATCATTTTGTAAAACAATTAGATAATTATGAATAAATATGAGAACGTCAAAGAAGTGAAAAAAACGCGCGACCAGATTTGGTCGACTCGTACTCAACGGATAATTGTTTCGCGACCAGATTTGGTTGACTCATACTCAACGGGTTAAAATATAAAAATTAGCCATTTCCATTTTTTTTTTCATTTTTTAATTCAAAGTTGGATTTTTGCTCGTACTGATTCACCCACTCTCTATCTCGGAAGATGGCCCTTATCGTAGAATTAACTGTTCCATGGGAATCAAATATCCCAAAAGACCACGAGTACAAATTAAAAAAATACCATGATCTCGCAAATGCCTTCACGTGGTGGAAGTTGGCGCACATGGCCTGCCAGCTAAATCCCTGTTTCACCTTTTTAAAGATCTTGGTCTCTCCAGGAAAATAATCAACTGCTTCTTAGAAAAATTATCTAAAACCGCGATTCCGCATCTCAAATTCTATGGCTTCGAAGGGGGAGTGAATGGGTGGTAAGGTGGACGCTCACATGTGGCAAGACAGCTGTCCTAAACCTACCACAGCCGGTCGTTAGTCCGGAATCCACTGCTCACCCCCCAGAAGTGTAATAATACTATATGATGGGCCCTACTTCGGTCGGTGAATTCCATGGCAGCTCCCTTTGTATTTTATTTTATTTATACTGGTTAATTAAAACTCACCTGTATATGGAAAAATTGCAAATTTAAAATTAAAATATCTAATTAAATATCTAATCACAGGCTCAGACAGTGTTGTATATCACCTCTGCATTTCAATCCGATTTCATAATTAAGGAAGCACTACATAAATCGGAAAGTAGGATCAAGGCAGTGCCGAGCCGCCCCTTAGTTAGTTAGTTAGTTTGTCTGGGCTTTTTCCCGCACTTGACCTCTTGATTGGGCCGTTGTGCGTGGCTCATGTTTCTATTTATGTTACTCCAGCCAACTCAGGCTGTCCCAGAAGGTTAGCAGCCTGTTTGGGTTGCTACAGGCCTCCGGGACAGATGCTGGAGATTGTAGTATTCTTGCCCGTTGCTCTGCCACGCTCCTGCATTCCATGAGCACATGCTGTGGCGTTTCTTCTTCCTCCATGCATCCTCTGCATAGAGGGCTGTCTGTCACACCTATGGTAAACAGGTGTTTGTTTAGGGGACAGTGGCCTGTCATAGTACCTATGACTTTACGGATTTTGTCCCTTTTTAATCTGGTGAGGTTGCGGGCAAGTTTTTTGGACGCTTCCGGAACCGCGTTCTTTGTTTGCCTGCATCCTGCGTTCTTTTTCCATTCTGTAAGGTGGGTTTCTTCGGTGTTCCTGCGTAGCCATGTTTTTATTTGGGCCTGGGGAATGGGCATCAAGGGTTCCGGTACATGTAATATTTCCTTTGATCCCCTTTTGGCCAGTTCGTCTGCCGCGTCGTTTCCCAGTGAGTCGCTGTGCCCTTTAATCCATTGCAGGGTCACTCTATTTGACCCTGCAATGGATTGGAGCGCATTGTGGCATTCCAGTACAAGGACAGAGGTTATGGTATTTTTTGCTAGCGCTTGTAGCACAGAGGCACTGTCGGAGACAAATTTCAAGCTTAGGTCTCCGACATCTTTGGCTGCAACTGCTTGTGCTGCTCTGGTGATGCCAATGCATTCTGCTTGGAAGATCGTATTTAGGTTGCTTAGGGTAGTTGATATTTTGATGTTTAGATCATTTGAGAAGACGCCGGCTCCAGTACCTTGAGTGGTTTTGGAGCCATCTGTGTATATCCTTACTTCATTTGTACCAGAGTGATCTGCTGGTTCTGCAATGAGTTGGATATTGTATCTTCGATCAAAGACATGATGGCATATTATCCTGTCCATGGGTGCGTCCAGAAGAGGTATTTCTTCTAGAACCCGTTTCAGAATTTTTGAGTGTGGTGTTTCTGTGTTTTGTTTCCACAGTCCATTTGCTCTTAGTCTTAGAGCGGCTGCCTTAGCCTCCTCTTGGATGACAAGATCCAGAGGTCTCATGTTTAGGAGGTACTCTAGTGCGGCCGATGGTGTGGTTCTCATACATCCAGTGGCTGCTACACACGCTAAGCGTTGCAGGCTCTGGAGTCTCGCTTTCACTGTGGTCAGTTGTGTTCTGGGCCACCATACAACTGATCCATAAGTCAGAGAGGGCCTGATGACTGATGTGTACAGCCAGAGTGTGATTTTTGGGTTGAGACCCCATTTTTTCCCCACTAGTCTCCGACACTGCCAAAAAGTTAGGCAGGCCCTCTTTGTTTTGGCTTCGATATGACTCGCCCAGTTTAATTTGCTGTCAAGGATGACTCCCAGATATTTCACCTCTGTAGATAGGGAGAGTTTGGTGTTGAATAATTTTGGTGCTTGTAGTTCTGGCAACTTCCTCTTCTTGGTGAAGAGGATGAGTTCTGTCTTTTTTGGATTTACTGACAATTTATGTTCGTCACACCATTTTTCTACTATCTGCAAAGCTGAGCGCATGACTTTACATAGCATATTTTCTGCGTTTCCATTAATCATTATTGCTAGGTCGTCGGCATAACCAATAGTAGTGTAGCCCCTTTCATTCCGAGCCGAGCCGCCCCTGTCTGCAATGCGGACAGCGCACAGAAGCGCCAGATACACAAGCCTCGTGGCGTCATCGTTCGCGGCTCCGAGCCGAGCCGTTAGTTGTTTATTCCGGTGACTCGATCGCTTCTTTTTGAGTCGGTTACTCTAGAATCGGTCATTCAGATTATTTTCAATTCATTCTTCGCCCAAGTGCAGGTGGCCACAGACGTTATAAATATTCCTGATTGATAATAACAGATGGGAGTTAATGGGACCTTGCTGAGTTGGCCACGTAGACCCATTCTGTTCAGGGTTGGTCACACTCACGGGTCAACACCTATCCGACGGCCTCTACGCATGAAGTGCGAGCCTGGGTAAGACTCTGGCCTTATGGTCAGTTTCCCCTGGGAATAAACCTTCTGGCGCTCCTGGACGGTCTGCGCACCGTGCGGCGTAAGCCAATCAAATGTGCACTCTGACTAACAGTCGGGGGAGTCTGGAAGCAGTACTGTTTCCTATAGAGCGGGGGTGGAACAGCCGGGCAAAGGACGCTGTGGTCCGCGATAGATTCGGTAAGCACCGTTTAACCGCTTCGTAAGGGAGAGGACCTCGAACTCGTAACCAATCGAGAGACCAGAGTAATCTGGTCACAATTGAAAGTAAGGGCGCGAGTGTCGGCCCACCGGGTAACATTCCTGGCTATCTCGCGGTTAAGGCGTTGATCTCTTACGGGCTCGTGGCGTAGCTAGACGGTGGATTGTTTTGTCCCCAAGTCTTCTGCGCTCACTTCCAGGGAGATAGAACGAATAATCATTAAAACTTCCTGAGGTGACGGGCTCGCCCGCTGTAGTCGACAACCCAAGTTGATAATAACAGATAAGAGGTTTAATAATTAGCAAAATTAGATGTTAATATCTCATAAATATGTTGGTATATTAATTTAATTATTATTATTATTTATTATTATATATTTAACAGGCAGGCAGCTAAAGCTGATGCGCCTGAGTCCGTGCTTGCATTACAATTTCTGTGGAATAAGTCCAGTTTATTTTTAAAGTCATTGACACCTGAGTCCGTGCTTGCATTACAATTTCTGTGGAATAAGTCCAGTTTATTTTTAAAGTCATTGACACTATTGACACCAGAATGGGTCTACGTGGCATTGATCACTTCACTTGGGAGAGCATTCCATTCGTTTACCACTCTACTGCTGAGGAAATGTTTCTTGGGATTTGAATGGAATGATTCACGCTGGAGTTTCAGATGATGCCCATGCAGATGCGTGTTAGTGTTCATGGTGTAGGTAGTCTGCAACCCAGGATTGTGATACGATGCAGTCAGGATCTTATATGTCTCGATTAAGTCACCGCATACCCTGCGTTGCTCCAGAGTGGTCAAATCGAGAGTCGACAATCTTTTCTCGTATGTTAGATGCTTCAAGTTAAAGGGCAATTTAGTCGCTCTTCGCTGGACCTTCTCTAGAAGATCGATATCCTTCCTAAAGTATGGATTCCAGATCTGATAGGCGTGTTCCAAAATGAGTCTCACAAATGACTTATAGATTTTCAGCATCAGTTCCTCTGTGATATGGTGAAAAGCTTTTTGAAATAGGAAAAATAGAGAGTTTGCTTTCTTTACCAATGCAGTCACGTTTTCTTCCCATTTTAGGTCTTCGGTGACTATTGCGCCAAGATCCCTTTGTGATCGTGAATAGCCAATCAAAGCATATTAATCGGCCTTATTCTTTATTAACTAAATTTAAACTACAACTTTAAAACTAAACTACTAAAATTTATATTTTTAAATAATTTAACAGCCATGTGCCTTAACCACTGGAATGCCAGTACCACCGATCGGTGGTTTTACTGTTGTGACAATTCGCAGGCGGCTGATCTCCGTATTTATGTAATTATGCAATTATTATTTAATTATTTAATTTAGTGTTATAAAAACGATTAATCAAATACAACAGCAGATGGGGCTTGAGACTGCAGAAGAGAGCAATAGTCAGCAACGTGTTTGACGCCGTACTGCGAAGCCACGTGAAGATTCCTTCCAGAGACAAACTCCTTGTTTATCTGACTGTTATGAAGCTCGGCCACCTGAGTCGAGCATGCAGCTGCTGGGTCACCAGTGTACGTCAGATTTCCCATCCTAAAACATATAATATGCAAAAATGGGAGTAATCTCCTTATAAATTCATGGCGAGTTACAGTCTGGTCATTAAGAGTAGATATTAATTCGACGTGGTTAGCTCATGAAATTGGAAAATATTCGATGTGGCAACACTTAGCCTTATGACAGCAGACGTATGTCATCGCTTGGTTTAGCTCATGAAATTGCGTTCATTTGATCATTAGTTCTTGATATTCATATCGCACCTCCGATCGAATAGTTATAACTTTAACAGTTCACTAATTCGTCAATGGCACCTAGTGAAGTAAAAGTTACGACTGGGAGCGTAAATTGAGAAATGGCGATAATTTTTATAACGGAGCACCATCATTGAAAATTTTCAAGTTATAACTGTATTTGATTGGAGGTGCGATATTCTTTCGCGTTAAAAAAATAAAACTATTCGAAACGGAGCTAGAAAAGTCGTTTTCAGTGTCTCAAAATGATACATTTTGAGGTTATGTTTTATTTGACACTTCGTATAGTTTAACCACAAATTGTTGGTCTCAATCGTAGTCAATCGTAGTCACCTGTCTCAATCGTAGTCAAAATTAATGATTATTTAAGGGACACTCGACTAACATCTTTTCTTTTTCTTTCAAGCTCACAATTATCCAAACGTTGATGTTACGTGATAGAATCAGTAGAAGAGCAGAAACACATGTACCTATATTATTTAGTCTTATTATTCTCACATTACTGTGTTGCAATAGAAATATTTTTTCCCCAAAAGTAGGGTCTACTCTTTCTGATCAGACTGTAGAAAGGGGAATACATTAAAATAAATGTTGAATACAAATGGAGTTCTAGGGTCATTCCGCCATTTCGTGCAAATCGCCTGTAAACTCTAATATCAGACTGCATACCGCATTTAGAAAAAAAGTTTTATTGAAATATATTTACTCTAAGTGTGAGGAAGAAGGCTCTTCAGGAAATCTAATTCTAAAGTACATAGTTTTTTTTTAATCTTAAAAATACATGGAAAAATTTCATTCCTCTCCGCTTCCAAACCACAAACTTCAAGTTCGTCGATGTGTTGTACCTAAACTTGCCAACACATACTTAGTTGTCTTAGCATACATGAAAGATAAGGTAAACACACTATAGGTATTAAAATATAAGACATCTACAATTACATATAAACAAAATATTTCTACTTTTGTCTTTGGCAACAGAGATTCTATAATTTCCCGCGCAAAAAAATAATAAGTATATCTTGCTCTGCAACAGGAGCCCAAGCTTCTATCGTAGATCATTATGCTCCTCATTGGTCAGTCTGTCGCGTAAGCTCTGAAGGCTGTGTGAATAGTCGCCGTGTAAAAAGATATTTAAGTTCTTTCTCTTCATTTCGAGTTTGTCACCGTTCAGCAGTCATTACCATCCATCCAAGTCAAACAGTAAGTACAAAACAAAAAAGCTAAGTTTATATCCACTTTGGTGTGTTTTGGTAGGGTCTTTTCGTCCACTGTTATTGAACCTTCAAGGTCATCAATCATGCGAAATATGCAGAATAAACTTCCATTATTTCATTCCACTCCTTGTCATTACCTTCCTTACCTTCCAAATTTATGTAGGATGGTAATGAAACGTATTGGAAGGTAATGAAAACGTGTCAGATGGTAATGAAAACTTTTGGAAGGCAATGAGTTATTGACCATTTCGAATGGTTTTGAAGGTTTTTATAGGAAACTTAAGAGCTAAGTAGATAAATGTCAATTATCTATATGTCAATTTTGGCCTGTTTAAGTTTATTTGGGGTAAATTATGAAAGAATTCTAGAAGAAAGAGAAGAATTATAGAAGAAAGAGAGCTAAGCTCTTTTATCTCCAGTTTCATCTACGTACCGTGCAACCATACCAAGCATTTGGGGAGATTAAGCGTTGGGATTGACATCACATAACCTGAATTAATCAATCGCGATTTTGTAGAAAGCTTCACTCAATACGATGAAATTATAGTAAACCATGTGTTTAATGTAAACCACCTTGCTAGCAATGAGATGAAAGACGATACACCGAAAGTTCATGTAGCAAGCAATGTATTGAACAACGAAACACCCGCTCTTCATAAATACATTAAATGAAGGCATAATTATTTCAATACCAACCAAGACGATAAGTTAGGATGACAATTTTTTTTTATTATGAATGAAGCGTGGAAGTGTACTACCGTTTTTGAGACACAACGACATATAAAAGTCATGCCGTTTTATATGAATACTGACGGCACAATGTTGATAAGCACACTGATGACGTGGATAATGACAATACAAAAAATTGCAACGCCAAAAAAGAAAATGTTAAGAATGTAGCTTGTCATGGTGTACATTCCGACAATATTGATGATTTGGGTAATAGTCCAATATCTATTAAAACAAGCTGTATTAGTACATAGGAAAAAATTGAGAATACTCAAATGGCACATACACCGTACTTTTTTTTTAATGTTGGGATAAATCTAAAATGCTTATAACGGAACGGACCAAAACAGCCTGGGCAACGAACAGTTTCAACAACTTCAAATCACCAGGACTAGATGGAATATACCCAGCCCTCCTAAAATGCGGAGGAGACAAACTTATCGAACAACTAGCAAGCATACTATGTAGCTGCATCGCCTTTAGATACATTCCACAGAAATGGAGAGAAGTAAAGGTGATCTTTCTACCAAAACCAGGGAAAACTGATTACACAGACCCGAAATCTTTCAGACCCATTAGCCTTACCTCCTTCATGCTAAAAACACTAGAAAGACTATGTGACAGAGAACTGAAGGACACAGCACTTAAAAACATAGGTATTCACCCGAACCAACACGCATACACACAAGGCAAATAGACAGATTCAGCACTGCATGCCGTCGTAAACAACATAGAAACTGCACTAGCAAGGAAAAACTCCTGCCTAGGCACCTTCATCGACATAGAAGGAGCGTTCGACAAGACAAATTTCAGTAGCATTCAACAAGCTCTAAACAGACATCAAACCGAACCATTGATTACAGAATGGATAATGAACATGCTAAGAAAGAGAATCATCAGGCTATCTGAAAACCAAAATCACCAGGCGCTCGTGATGAGAGGATGCCCACAAGGAGGTGTACTCTCGCCACTTCTATGGAACCTGGTAGTAAACGACCTGATAACAAAACTAAACAACAATCATTTCCTAACAATAGGATATGCAGATGATCTAGTAATAATGATCAACGGACTAGTAACAAGCACATTGTGCGACCTTACACAAACAGCTTTGAAAATAGTAGAGAAATGGTGTAAGGAGAATTACCTATCGGTAAATCCAAAAAAGACCGACACCATTCTCTTCACACATAAACGGAAATTGGGTACATACAAAATGCCAACCTTGTTTGGATCCAGACTAACGCTATCTAAAGAAGTAAAGTACCTAGGAATAACTTTGGACGAAAAACTAAACTGGAATAAACACCTAGGAAACAAACTAAACAAAGCAACAGTCGCCTTCTGGCAATGCCGAAGAATGGTGGGCAAGAAATGGGGACTAGCCCCACATATTATACTGTGGCTGTACAAAATGATAATAATACCAATGATAAGCTACGGAGCTGTAGTATGGTGGCCCCGCACCCAACTTACTACTGCAATCAACAAATTACAGAAAGTGCAAAGGCTAGCATGTATAGCAGCGACCGGCTGCATGAGAACAACTCCGACAGCGGCGCTGGAAATCATGCTAGGGCTTCTACCACTACACTTACATATACAAAAAGAAGCAGCCGCAACGGCTACTCGTCTAAAGAATCTAAACTTATGGACCAAATATAAAACACCGCACACGAATATATATGATAATATACTGTCAAGTTTTCCAATGCTGGATGCGGCAATCGACAGAATACCCAAAACTATGATCTTCTGGAAAGAATATGCCATATCATTAACAGAAGACTCAAAAGAAGCACTGAATCAAACGGACCTAAGAATCTACACAGATGGATCAAAAACCAACAAAGGTACAGGATGTGGTGTCTTCTCGGAAGACCTAAATATACACATCTACAAACCACTCGGAGCACACAACACAGTATTCCAAGCAGAATGTATGGGAATAATAGAAGCTTGCAACGCAGTGAAACAACGACAGCTAAAACACGAAAACATATGTATTCTATCGGACAGCAGGTCAGTGCTACAGGCACTGGGAAGCGATAGATTTACATCCGGGCTCATATAGGAATGTCATCAAAGCCTCCTCGAGGTATGCGGAAAAGGCAATAAGGTGACACTGCAATGGATCAAGGGACACAGTAACTCAAGAGGAAACGATGCTGCGGATGAACTAGCCCGTAAGGGCTCAGACACACCGGCATACGGACCCGAACCTATCGTGCCCCTACCATACTCGCACATAAACAACCGACTTGACAACCACTACAAACAACTACATCAAACACACTGGAAAGAGATAGACACCTGCAGACAAACCAAAGAAATAGTAATGGAATACAACCACAAACTTACCAAAACACTTCTAAGGACAAAAAGGCACCAACTACGCAAACTAGTGGGACTGATAACAGGACACAACACACTAAACAAACACCTCTTCAAAATGGGCGGAACGAATAGCCCTATGTGCAGAGCATGCATGGAGGCGGAAGAAACCACAAAACACATTCTGCTAGATTGTGAACAGGTAGAAGTATACAGGACAAAACACCTTGGGACCCCAGGCACCCTGCGCGAGGCGGCAGGAAACCTGAAAGCCCTGCTGGCTTTCGTCGAGGAACTGGGGTGGGTGGAATAGCGCTACCCCCGTTACACGCAAAATAGGCACACTGGATGTCGACTTGCGGAGGAACGCCCAGTATAACTAACTAACTAACTAACTAATCTAAAATGCTTTCTTGGCCCGTAGTAGACGATGAAGATAATGTTGCGGAAACTAGCAGTTTCTATACTTTGCCAATGCCTGACATTACTAGACGAGGAAAATATTCATTTTAAAATCTTCCTGATTAAAATTATAAATAAAAGCGTTGATCTCAAGATATTATAATTTCCATTTTATCTTACGATTAGTAAGAAAAGTTTTCCTATATTGTTAGTATAGAGTTTTGTTGCATTATTATTACAAGCAGTTTTTAAGCGAGATAACATTGATGCTCGAGTCACGATAGATTACAATAGGGTTAGAGTAACTGATTTATTTTTTTGACTTTTAGATATTTTATATTATAAAGATTTTTTTTTTGATTGAGTATTAGAGCATAAAAGCTTACATTTGGTACTAGATTCCGTGAAGTTCTACTAAGTTACAAAAGTACAAGAGCACAAAAGTCTATTGATTTTACAAGGAAAGTAGATCTCAAGATTTTATATTTTTTATTTTCTATTTCTTATTCCATACTTTATGTTTCTAGAATTATAATAATATGTTTTGTATGTAATTCATGTAATGCGAAAAAGAATAATAAAGATTTCTTAAAATTTCTTAGATGATTTAGTTCATTAGTGGCCGCTTTAAAAATAGGCTTCATAACTTTTAATGTTGGTTTTGGTTATGGATATTTTTAATAAATATATTTTGTAAAGAAACAATAAATTACTGATGTTATTTCTATATCAGATGTCATTACCATCCTCAGCTAATATTACCTTCCAGGCTATTGTCATTACCATCCCTTGACGTATCATTACCTTCTTGGCAAATTTCATTACCATCCCGATCGTCATTACCCTCCGCCCATTTATTAGTAAAGTACACTATGTACCAAAGTGCCTCCCACATAAATGTCTTTACTAGGAGGTCCTAATTATATTAAATATCAATAAATCTGAAATTCAAGAAAAAAAAATTTGCTCCGCGGAATCGCCTGTTTTGCACGAAAGGACGGAATGACCCTCTAATGAAAATCACCGACCGGAGTCGGGCCCATCTTAATACTACTATTACACTTCTGGGGGGTGAGTGGTGGACCCCTGACTAACGACCGGCTGTGGAAGGTTTAGGACAACTATCCTGTCACATGCGAGCGTTCACCTTAACACCCATTCACTTCCCCTTCAAAGCCGTAGAATTTGAAATGCTGAAAATTAAGTTTTAGATAGTTTTTTAGGATAGAATTAATTATTTTCCTGGAGAGACCAAGATCTTTAAACAGACTATTGGCTGGCATGCCACGAGTGTCAACTACCACCGCGTGAAGGTGACAGTGAAGCCGATCCAGGTTTTTGCAGGATCATGGTATTTATTTAATTTGTGTTTGTAATCTGTTGTGATATCTGATTCCCATGTAACAGTTAATTCTTCAGTAAGGGCTATCTACTGAAATAGGGAGTAAAGAGTTACAGTGGGTTGCCAAATTATTAGGGACAGTACTTGTTTTTTGAATTTTCAAGTTTAAATTAATTTTGTGAGCAAATAGTGGGTGTTAGGTCTTGTAGTTATGTTGTTATTTATTAGGGTGTTATATTAGAACAAGAAAACAACATATTCCTTAGTCATAAGTATTTATTTTTTCACAAAAAGTGATGACAGAAAATTTTCAGAAAAATCTTAATATTTTGTAACGCCACCATTAGCTGCAATAACGGCTTTCAAGCGTCGGGGCATGCTCTCTATGCAGTCTGTTGCGTTCTGCTGGAGATTGGGGCTGTGATGCCACACTCTTATAAGTGTTTCAATTAATTGCCGCTTGGTGGTGACTACTTCTTTGGCGACCTCCCTTTTTGTCAGTTCCCAGAGGTTTTCAATCGGGTTCAAGTCAGGGGAATTACCCGGCCATGGCAAAACCCTCACGTTTTGGTCAGCCAGGAATGCAGTAACACTCCTGGCTTTATGGCAAGGTGCTGAGTCGTGCATAAACACATACTCCTCATCACCAGGGAACCATTCTTCAACCTGAGGTAGGAGCCGACTTTCCAGTACTCGCTTGTATTGGTCTTGCCTCATGGTCCCTTCCACGATGTAGAGGCGTCCCATACCCTTGGCTGAGATTACAGACCATACCATGATGCTAACAGGGTGTTTAACTCTCTCCACAAGGCAGTCAGGATGGAACTGCTCCCCTGGGCGTCGGCGGACGAATGAGCTTTTATCAACCATAATTTGAAAAGTTGACTCGTCAGAGAAAACTTTTCAAATTATGGTTGACTAAAACATTATGGTTGACTAAAACAAAAAAAAGTTGACTCGTCAGAGACCTGTAAAATATTTACATAATCAAAAATCGTTATTACTAATATCACAAGATAATTTGTAAATCATAGTTACTCGACTCCAGTCCTCAACAGTCAAATTTCGGTATTGTCTGGCCCATTGCAGTCGCTTTTTCTTCATTGCCAAAGTCAGGCGTGGTTTTTTGGTTGGGCGATGACCAGTCAGGTTCTCTTCGGCCAAGCGCCTCTGGACAGTCCTTTTAGAAATGTTGATGCCCTCGTCCTTTATCATTGTAGTCAGCCGAGCCACACTCTTTTTACGATTTTGAAGACAGATGTCTCTGATTTTACGGTCGGTACGAGGAGTGATGATCTTTTTTCTGCCACTTTTACCAATTCGGTCCGCTTCTAGAGGCAGTTTTTTATCTGTCTTTATTTTAATTCGGTTTACCACTGATTTCGAAACACCTGTAAGTTCTGCTACCTCTCTCTGGGAACGTGTAGAGTGGAGTAGTAAGGTCTGTTGTATTTCCCTACATTTTCTTGGGGATATGTCTGAAGACTTGCCCATACTGAAATTTTTTTTTTTTTGGTTATTGAGGCGTACTATTTACCAAATTGAAATTTACACATTACATTTATCAAAACCAATCAATTATAAAACATTACTTACGTTTAGATAATATTGCACTGCAAAAACTTACAAAAAATTATTCCAAAAATTAATAATTGAGCTCACTCTAACAACCGTTTTCACCAAATGTGATTTAACCTCACTTATTTGACAGATAAGACAGACTGCCAGTGTTGCCACTTTATAAAACGAATAATAATGATATCAGCAGAAAAAATACAAAAGAAAACTACATTGGGATCAATTTATTTGCTCACAAAATTATTCTAAACCTGAAAATTACAAAAATCAAGTACTGTCCCTAATAATTTGGCAACCCACTGTATATCTGGACGGAGGGTTGTGCATCCAATACTTTCAAGGAATTGATACTGCATGGAGAATGAATCGACCTCCAGAATCCAATCTGAAGCTTTTTCGATTATTGAGAAAGGTTTTGTAGTGGAATTCTTCGCGCCTTAGATCTATCCCGCACAAAATGTATTGGAAGTTTGTAGGGTACTCTCAGACCCTTGTTGGCACGAGCCACTGATAGGCCAATTACCTTGCGAATAACAGCAAAGACAGTCATTGCGGTAAGTGTACCGTCCTCCATCTAAGGCCACCTTGTACCTAGCTAGAATATGTCTATCTATGCAAGGAGTATTACTACAAAGTGGACATGAACTATCCTCTGAATAGATTACTGAATCTTGCTTGCTGGAGCAAGACACACTTCTTGCAGCACTTCCAGACCCCAGTGGGTCTGGAAGTGTATGCTGAAAAGCATTTAAATAAAATTTCAGCATTTCTGACGTCCAGTCATAGAGCATTACCTTCTAGTGCATTGGAGAAGGAATGCAGAAGTCCCAAACTGTTGACCAGTCATTCTGGCATTGAAGGTCAAAAGCATGAGCCATACTGTTGCTAATGTAATCTTCTCGCAAGAGCGACTTATTTAGGTCCACATCGCTCAAGCTTGTACATCCATACCCGATATTAGTGTCATTCTGGCTGATTCCAGCAAGAAACTATTTCTGAAAGCCTACGCGGGCTTGTAGATTATTTGGTTCTCAACTGTCACTCAGAAGACAGAATTGAAGTTTTAATTATTCTGGATTTGGCATAGAGCAGAGAGCGCAGTTTTAGAGCTAGCTCAGAATTGTGTTTGGACCTGAAGAAAGTCGAAGCATCAGCCGGTTTGGCCAAGGACAATCAGCTATCACCAGCGCATCCCGATGGGGCAATTGGGTTTTATCAGTACAGATGAAGGTAGTACAATTTGGAATCATTTTAGAAGTGTTTTATTGCATTGTTTTGCAAAATTCGAATTCTTGAATGTGCCCTATAATAAATCAATATGCCAAATCTTTAAACTTCAAAGTATGATAACACCATACCTTCTGTGAATACAAAAAAAAAGTAACATAATGACGAAAACATTAATTTCCTACTATTTTTTTACTTAGTTTCCGAAAATAAATATCTACTTTAATTTCCCCGTATTTTTTTTTTTTTAAATTTAACCCTTTGAGTAGCGGCATAATTTCATGGCAGACCGCGGCAATTTATTGTAATTTCTTGCAATATCGCCGCGCACGACAAAAAGTACTATAACTATGAAATTCTATAGCAATCATGAAAAGAATAACTGTGCAATGATCGCATTGAAATTTTCTATTTAAAACAATTAGATAATTATGAATAAATATAAGAAAGTCGAAATAGTGAAAAAACTCAGCATTTCTAACTTGTACTTGTCTTACGGAAAAATATGGAACCCTATTCAGAAATTTTAAATACTATCGTGATCTTTATTAGATTCTCTATCAATGGTAATATTTCGTTTTGCTTATTTAGATAAAAACATATTTAGATATTAACTTATTAAAACCAAAAAAAATTTTGATGATTTCTCAAAAAAAAAAAAAATTATGATGTTTGACAATGGAATTCTACCAGAAATATTCGCGAAATGACGCGCGAAATTATTCTAGCGGCCGTCTATGTATCTATGGTAATAATGAGATATTTGGTAAGGATTTTCGGATGCGTTCGAATTAGAAAATGATATTACTCTGCGCTCCGGGAACAAGCCGTCAATATTGATCGTTCCATAGTCAACGGTGTTCTGATGTGCAATTAAATGTGGTCGTTACGTAGCCGAAGGGTAACCATTTTTCCATATACAGTTTTGAATACAATCCAGCCAAGCCTAAGGCTTATCTGCTGGAGATTATGATACGGTGACTTTTAATGCGACTTTAGTGGCCATCTTGACCATATTATAATTTATATGCTGCAATTACATTAGTTGAGATTAGTCACCACTATAAGTGCAGCGTTGAAAAAAAGGTGATAATGAGTTACAAACTCTTTGGAGCTCCGTTCAGATCCGTTTATATTTCAGATCCGTTTGGATCTACTCATATCTACTAAGTATATAGCTACATATAAAATAGAATTAATATCTACCAGAAATCATTGCCGGGCAATGCATTGCCATTCCAAGCGTAACTTTCCACGAGTAATTTTCCCTTATGGTCTCCGTTCAGCTTTGATGAAGGTTGCCTCTCTGAAATATGTATCCTTATTCCTCCTACAAATTGACAGAAAAATGACTAAACATGAAGAAGAAATGTTGAGTATGTATATGTACGTTGCATTGAAAACTTCGATTTCCTAAGAAATACCGTAACTTATATTTCTAGTCATTTACCAAATTGCAAAATACTTCATGTCAAAGCGTCATCATTAGGCTTCAATTATTAGTCTGTGTCATTTCGTTGAAGTGTCAACAACGGTAATTTTGTTAGCTTCGAAGATGTCGAAATTTGAGCCAACAAAACGTCTTTTGCGGGAAGCAATGCTTTTCTGCTTCCATCTTGAGAAAACTGCCACAGAATGTCATAGATTGCTGCTGGAGGCTTACGGGGAATTTACTCCAACAGAAAGGACTGTTGAGACTTGGTATCTCTATTTCAAAAGTGGTAATTTCGACGTGCAAGACAAAGAGCGCCCAGGCCAGGAGCAAAAATTAGAAGAAGCCAAATTGGAGTCCATACTCCATGAAGATTCGAGTCTGACGCTGGGAAAGATAAGAGAAGTGCTTAATGTTCATCCCTCAACCGTTTCGTGACGTTTAAAATCTATGGGAGTAATTCAAAAGGAAGGGCATTGGGTTCCTCACGAGTTGAAGCCAAGAGACATCAAAAGACGTTTCATGACTTGTGAAACGCTCCTTCGCCGTCAAAAAAGAAAAGGTTTTCTCCACCGAATAATCACCGGAGACGAAAATTGGATCTTCTACGGGAACCCCAAACGCAAAAAATCTTTTTTAGCATAGTCCACACGAGGATGAGCGAATTCATGCACCGGAATGAGTACCTTGGAGTATCAGTTCAAAAAGGCTTCATGCGCGGCGTCTCGGGCTGCCTCGAGCACAACTCTCTCCTGGCTGCTGCCATCAAGGATGCGAGACAGCACGAACGCCAAATCAATGTATGCTGGCTCGACCTAGAGAATGCCTTTGGGTCAGTCCGACACAGTCTCCTCCACTTTGCACTCCGCTGGTACAACTTCCCACCAGTCGTGCGTGACATTGTAGCCTCCTACTACAACTGTCTGACTTTCCATGTTAAAACGCAAGAATGGACTACCCGCTCTATACCATATTCAATTGGACTATTTCAGGGCTGTTGCCTCTCCCCGACGATTTTTAATATAGTTTTTAATATACTTCTGGAAAGCCTGAGCCAGTTTGACAGGAAGTGGGGCTACCGTTTTAAAACAGACGGCCAATACACCTCGTCGTGCCTCGCTTTTGCCGACGACCTAACTTTCATTACCAGAAGCCCCAAGCAGCTTTCCCTGCTATTACAGAAAGTGGAGCTTTTCTGCGACTGGTCAGGCTGTATAAAAGTGAAGCCCTCCAAATGTTTTTGCCTTGGACTCGCCCGCATGGGCACAAAATTTACATCCTATGACCCCAAATTGGTCTATAAGGGCTCTAATATCTCCCTTATAGACCCAAACAATCATTTCAAATTCCTCGGCAGAAAAATCACCCATCAGGGAAAAGACGTCTCGGGCGATCATGTTATAGAGCATTTCAAAAGTTGCCTGGCGAAAATAGATGCCTTGCTAATTTCTGGCCCTCGTAAGGCCTGGATCTATGACAATTATCTAACGTCACATTTGTCATGGCCCTTTCTTATTTACGATTTTACCAAAACCCAACTGTCCCGTCTAGATGCACTGGTGACAGCTAGTTTAAAATCCTGGCTGTCCTTAGCCAAACCAGCTGACCCCTCGACTCTCTTCAGGTCCAAACAAAATTTTGGGCTAGCGCTTAAACTGCCCTCTCTGCTCTACGCCAACTCCAGAATAACCAAAAATTCGATTCTGTGCAATTCCAAAGATCCGGCAATATCGAAGCACGTAATAAGTGGCTGTAGTGATTCAAATGAACTACAAGCCCGCGTAGACTTCCACAAAAGGTTCCTTACTGGAATCAGCCAGAATGGCACTGGTCTGGGGTATGGCAGTACAACCACGAGCGACGTGGACTTGAAGAAGTCTCTTTTGCGGGGAGATTACGACAGCAAGAGTATGGCTCATGCTATTGGCCTTCAATGCCAGAATGATTGGACAACAATTGGTGACTTTTGCATTCCGCCTCCAATGCACTGGAAGGTAATGCTCTATGACTGGACGCCAGAGATGCTGAAATTTTATTTGAATGCCTTTCAGCATACACTTCCAGACCCCAGTAACCTCGCTCGTTGGAGCTTTGCCGAGGATAGTTCTTGTCCCCTCTGTAGCAATACCCCTTGCACAGCTAGGCACATTCTAGCTGGCTGCAAGGTGGCCTTAGATCAAGGACGGTACACTTACCGCCATGACAAAGTTCTCGCTGTTATTCGCGAGGTAATTAGTCTCTCAGTGGCTCGTGCCAACAAGGGTTTGACAGTATCCTCCAAACCCCCAATACAGTTTGTGCGGGATGGCTCTAAAGGCAAAAAACATTTAACTACAAAACCTTTCTCAATAATCGAGAAAGCTACAGATTGGATTCTGGAGGTTGATTCGGTCTCTAAGCAGTATAAATTCCCTGAAAGTCTCGGATGCACAGCCCTCCGTCCAGATATAACTCTTTACTCTCTATCTCGGAAGGTGGCTCTTATCGTAGAATTAACTGTTCCATGGGAATCAAATATCCCAAAAGACCACGAGTACAAATTAAATAAATACCATGATCTTGCAAATGCCGTAACCCGGAACGGCTTCACTGTTCACCTTCACGCGGTGGAAGTTGGCGCTCGTGGCCTGCCAGCTAAATCTCTATTTCACCTCTTTAAAGATCTTGGCCTTTCCAGAAAAATAATCAACTCTTTCTTAGAAAAATTATCTAAAACTGCGATTTGCGCATCTCAAATTCTATGGCTTCGAAGGGGGAGTGAATGGGTGGCAAGGTGAACGCTCACATGTGGCAAGACAGCTGTCCTAAACCTACCACAGCCGGTTCGTAAGTCCGGAATCCACTGCTCACCCCCCAGAAGTGTAAAAAAAATAGTATTATGATGGGCCCGACTCCGGTCGGTGAATTCCATGGCAGCTCCGTTTGTATTTATTTATCGTTCGTACCCCGGTGAATCACTTCCATCGACCTCAACGACCTTTGCATTCGGTGGGACCAAAAGGGTGTCATCTATTACGAGCTGCTGAATGCGGGAGAAACCATCATGGGCTATCGCTATCGAGCTCAGCTCAAGAATTTGAGCGATGCTGTGAAGATAAAACGGCCGGAATAAGCTAAAAGGCACAACAAGGTAATTTTCCAGCATGATCATGCTCGACCACACATCGCGATGCAGGTCAAGAACTTCCTGGAAACGCTTCGCTGGGACATCCTACCCCACCCGCCGTACTCCCCAAATATTGGCGCCATCCGACTACTATTTGTTCCGGTCAATGGCCCATGGCTTTCCGAGCAGCGCTTCCAGTCTTTCGAGGATATTGAAAAATGGCTGGATTCGTGAATAGCCTCCAAGGACGAAGACTTTTCCGCTGGGGAATCCGTCTCTTTCCAGAAAGATAGGAGAACGTCATAGCTAGCGATGGACAATACATTGAATGAAATTCACTTTCCAATTTGCTTCGAAATAAATGTTCAATATCACAAAAAAAAACGAAGTTTTCAATTCAAAGATATAATAGATTGCTCAATGCCATAATATGTTTTGGAAACTACTGCGATGGCGACATGCAGGTGTCGCTGATAGTATTGTCCGGCGAAACCAATATCAATTTATTTGGCCACATATAATAAGAGTGATAATAGATGTTTTTTTGAAAAGCTCTGATTGATTATAAAAACCTAATAGTCAACCAATGATAACAATAATAATAATCGATTGTTAGTGCCATCTATCGCATTTTTATATAGGATGATCACATCACAGAAACATAACAGAAATAATACAGAGAGATTAGAATGTCATCTATTAGTCTATTTATACATTATTCCATGTATGAAAACATTTCGTATGCAAACCTCCATACTAAATAAAAAATGATTAAAATAACAAGAGCTATGATAAAAATTCATTTGTTATTATAATATTATTTTATTTTGAGATAGAATACCTTATAGGCGTGTTTAGAATGCCATTTAGGTAATCACCTAATAGTCCACATATTACATCCTAGAAGTCCACATATTACGTAATCACCGAGAGGGAGGGGGAGTTGGAGCTGAGTCTTACGCTTGATTATGTGGGGGGTGGGGGGTGGGGGGGGGGGGGGGTGCCCGTCCTGATTACGTAATCAACTTTGGTCACCGCATCGCTTTTTTTTTGGTTAAACTTGTACGGAAATAGCGCACAGCCGCGCTGAAGATACTTCGCGCAATGTGCGTAGATAGTCCACGCGCTGCGAATGAAGGCCTGGGCAGCCGGGCCGGTTTCTTCGCGCGCTAGCAAGCCGCTGGCCGCTCGGCGTAGCGGCCGCTCGGCTGCAACTCTGGACTAGAGCACCGCTGCACGCTCTAACTCCATCGCAGAAAGATTAATGTGGTTGTGTGGCGTATCAACTATGGCAGATTTACACATGGAGTTTCTCAGTACATACATTCCTGTTTTAGATATAAGTAGAAAGGCATTATTACATGCATTTTAAATATTTTTTCTTTTCAAACCGTCTTTACAAACCACTGCGGTTTGAAAATTGGGATCTTTACTTTGGGATAATTACTTTGAATTAATAAAGTACATTTTTAAAAGCATTCTAAAATGTTTTTTACCGTCTTCAAACACTTTACAAAAGCTGGGTTCTAGATTCTTCACATTTCTCGCAAATTCGGATGATTACCTAATCTTGGGGGGGGAGGGAGGGGGGGGGGGGTCAGGCCGCTGATTACGTCTGTTGACATGGGGGAAGGGAGGGGTTCGAAAAATCCCAAAAATGTGATTAGGTAATATGTGGACGGACCCTTATTGGGCCAAAGTTTAATCAATGTTTGGAACTATGAGTACCATCTACACGTTGCTCTTCATATTAAAATAGAATAAAATAACTTTAATGTGCTATAAAAACATAACTTATTAAATATTACACTGGTTTTGAAAAAAGACAATTTATGCACAAATGGCGGACTAATCGCTATAGCGATATCTTACTTAAAATCCTAGCTGCCAAAACCTAGTACGGCAATGAGAAGTCTATTAACCTATATAATCAATTATTTTACTAGGAAATATTGTATAAAGTACACTTATGGTAACTTCAATTGATCGAACTTTACAAACTCTATACACACACATCCGAATCACCGCGCTATCGCATTTGGCGCGTTAGTTGCACTTAACAAAAAGAACCGAGAGCGCCGGTTTTGATAAATTATCGCTGCGCCTCGGACGGCCCCTTTGCACGCGACGCAAACGTCGCGTTGTCACGTTAGTTAGTTAGTTATACTGGGCGTTCCTCCGCAAGTCGACAACCAGTGTGCCTATTTTGCGTGTAACGGGGGTAGCGCTATTCCACCCACCCCAGCTCCTCGACGAAAGCCAGCAGGGCTTTCAGGTTTCCGGGTGCCTGGGGTCCCAAGGTGTTTTGTCCTGTATACTTCTACCTGTTTACAATCTAGCAGAATGTGTTTTGTGGTTTCTTCCGCCTCCATGCATGCTCTGCACATAGGGCTATTCGTTCCGCCCATTTTGAAGAGGTGTTTGTTTAGTGTGTTGTGTCCTGTTATCAGTCCCACTAGTTTGCGTAGTTAGGGCCTTTTTGTCCTTAGAAGTGTTTTGGTAAGTTTGTGGTTGTATTCCATTGCTATTTCTAAGGTTTGTCTGCAGGTGTCTATCTCTTTCCAGTGTGTTTGATGTAGTTGTTTGTAGTGGTTGTCAAGTTGGTTGTTTATGTGCGAGTATGGTAGGGGCACGATAGGTTCGGGTCCGTATGCCGGTGTGTCTGAGCCCTTACAGGCTAGTTCATCCGCAGCATCGTTTCTTCTTGAGTTACTGTGTCCCTTGATCCATTGCAGTGTCACCTTATTGCCTTTTCCGCATACCTCGAGGAGGCTTTGATGACATTCGTATATGAGTCCGGATGTAAATCTATCACTTCCCAGTGCCTGTAGCACTGACCTGCTGTCCGATAGAATACATATGTTTTCGTGTTTTAGCTGTCGTTGTTTCACTGCGTTGCAAGCTTCTATTATTCCCATACATTCTGCTTGGAATACTGTATTGTGTGCTCCGAGTGGTTTGGAGATGTGTATATTTAGGTCTTCCGAGAAGACACCACATCCTGTACCTTTGTTGGTTTTTGATCCATCTGTGTAGATTCTTAGGTCCGTTTGATTCAGTGCTTCTTTTGAGTCTTCTGTTCTGCGTTGTCACGTTGTCGCGTTGTCAAAAGTCACATTGGCAACTTGACGATTTGCCACTCCAACTTTTAACAATAGCAGAGCATTATCAAAACTGTGGACAAAATTTGTCCATAAATAAAAAAAAATAAAATACAAACGGAGCTGCCATGGAATTCACCGACCAAAAATCGGGCCCATCATATATAATTATTACACTTCTGGGAGGTGAAGGGTGGATTCCGGACTTACGACCGGCGGTGGTAGGTTTAACAGCTGTCTTGCCACATGTGAGCGTGCACCTTACCACCCATTCACTCCCCCTTTGAAGCCATAGAATTTGAGATGCGGAAATCGCGGTTTGAGATAATTTTTCTAGAAAGAAGTTGATTATTTTCCTGAAGAGACCAAGATCATTAAAAAGGTGAAACAAAGATTTAGCTGGCAGGCCACGAGCGCCAATTTCCACCGCGTGAAGGTGAACAGTGAAGCCGTTCCGGGTGACGGCATTTGCGAGGTCATGGTATTTATTTAATTTGTACTCGTGGTCTTTTGGGATATTTGATTCCCATGGAACAGTTAATTCTACGATAAGGACCATCTTCCGAGATAGAGAGTAAAGAGTTATATCTGGACGCAGGGCTGTGCATCCGAGACTTTCAGGGAATTTATACTGATTAGAGACCGAATCGACCTCCATAATCCAATCTGAAGCTTTCTCGATTATTGAGAAAGGTTAACGACTAACGACTTTGTCCAAGGCCACCTTGCAGCCAGCTAGAATATGTCTAGCTGTGCAAGGGGTGTTGCTACAAAGGGGACATGAACTATCCTCGGCATAGCTCCAACGAGCGAGGTTACTGGGGTCTGGAAGTGTATGCTCAAAGGCATTTAAATAAAATTTCAGCATCTCTGGCGTCCAGTCATACAACATTACTTTCCAGTGCATTGGAGGAGGAATGAAAAAGTCTCCAATTGTTGTCCAATCATTCTGGCAATGAAGGCCAATAGCGTGAGCCATACTATTGCTGTCGTAATCTCCCCGCAAGAGAGACTTCTTTAAGTCCACATCGCTCATGGTTGTACTGCCATACCCCAGACCAGTGCCATTCTGGCTGATTCCAGTAAGGAACTTTTTGTGGAAGTCAACGCGGGCTTGTAGATCATTTGACTCACTACGGCCACTTACTACGTGCTTCGATATTGCCGGATCCTTGGAATTGCTTAGAATCGAATTTTTGGTTATTCTGGAGTTGGCGTAGAGCAGAGAGGGCAGTTTTAGAGCTAGCCCAAAATTGTGTTTGGACCTGAAGAGAGTCGAGGGGTCAGCTGGTTTGGCTAAGGACAACCAGGATTTTAGACTAACTGTCACCAGTGCATCCAGACGAGACAGTTGGGTTTTGGTGAAATCGTAAATAAGAAAGGGCCATGACAAATGTGAAGTTAGATAGTTGTCATAGATCCAAGCCTTACGAGGGCCAGAAATTAGCAATGCATCTATCTTTTCCAGGCAACTACTGAAATGTTCTATAACATGATCGCCAGAGAGGTCTTTTCCCTGGCAGTTATTATTCCGTTTCAATGCCAGTTGAAAAGGCACACCAATTGAATAAAAAAGTAATAATGCCTTTCTACTTATAATTTATACCATTCTACATATAAAAACGATTTTATTATTATTATTTCCGACTCGGACTCTATTAGAATACAGTCTGGCCATTAGGAGTCAGAAAAAGCCGATGAACTTACTAAGACGGGAGCAAAGGGAACGTTATACGAACCTGAACCTTGCTGTGGCGTACCAAAAAGCCTTGCAACCCTAATGCTCAAACAAATGTGTTTAGAGCTATCCGTCAACCACTGGAACAACACGCCAGGGTTGAATCATTCCAAAGCGCTAATTAAGGTTTACGACCATAAGACGGCCCGTGAGGCCTTATCGCTAAATAGGAACAATCTACGCATACTGGTGAGGGCGCTCACGGGGCATTGTGGCCTGAACAAACATATATTCAACCTCAAGCTCAGAGACACAAAAATGTGCAGGTTCTGCCAAGGAGCAGAGGAAACTCCCCTGCACCTCATGTGCGAGTGTGGCTCGCTGATGCGTAAAAGATGCACCCGCTTGGGTGGTCATTACCTCCAACCTGAGGAGGTAAAACAGTGTGGCGCCAAAAGCCTGCTGCGTTTCTTAAATGACTCGAGGCTTAGCGCAGAATTGTAGTAGGTGGCGAACAAAATAAATTACCAATGGTAGCAGTGTTACAAGGCTCATAAAGACCTTAGAAAAGCCCCAGTCAACAAATAAAAAAAAAATAAAAAAATAATAGGAGTAGAAATCAATTCGACGTGGGGGGATAATATGTTGATGTGGTAACACTAACCTTTAGAGCCGGTCCACACGATGCGGTGCGGTGCCGTACCGCAAAGATTTCAACGTATGGGTGTACACACGTACAGTACACGGTGCGACGCCGCAACGTTACAACGACGCCACAGTGGGCGAATAGTGTTCTAGTTAATTGTTAGTAGAACTAGTGAAATGAGGTAGTCAATGCAAATAGCTTCTTCGTTGTTACTTATTTTAAACATTATTGTGTTGCAATATTACACATTGCATTGTTACACATTATTGTGTTGCAATATAAATATTTTTTCCCAAAACGTAGGGTCTACTCTTTCCGGCCAGACTGTAAGTTGAAAGCATTTGGATGTTGAAATATCCATATTCAATATTTTTTTGCAATCAGATTTCGTTTTTTCCTCGTAGATGAAAAGTAAAATGAAAACAAGATGTCGCTCGAATACTTCTGAATATTCCCTCAAACTCTGAGACAACTTAATCCAGTTTTAACTCAACGGTCTGTTATAAAATATTTCTTACCTAATGGATGATCGCTATTTTCTAAAACCGAACCGTCTTCAGCGATATCTGTAAAATTAAATGAAAAAATATAAGCACAGTAACGTTATGCAGCTACGGCCAACTACTTGAGCTTCCTGCGGATTCTCGATGTTCCTCTCGCAAAGCATTGCTCACTTCATACCTCCATGGGCCGATCGGCACTAGCGCCACCATCGTAAGTTTTGGGCACACATCCCCTTATATATATTTTTATAATATGAGAGTTTGGCCGACTCCGCGTGGGTCTTAGGGGCTCTCTAGACGATCAAGCATGCTTGTCAAGCACTGCGTCGCAGGCTGAGAAGGGATCGTAAGCTGCAGGAAACATGCATATATTTTTTTTTTATTTACCAATAATGCCTAATACTGTAGTTTTATACCAGGGAGTCACGTCATTCATCAATCAATTACATCTATTTTAACGTGACTCCCTTGTATAAACTACAAAATTAGGCATTTTTGGTAAATATAAAAAAAATATTTTTGCATATTTCCTGCGGTTTACGATCCCTTTCCAGCCTGCGACGTGATGCTTGACAATCATGCTTGATCGTCTAGAGAGCCCCTAAGACCCGGAGTCGGCCAAACTCACGGGTCAACACCCATCCGGCAGCCTCCACGCAGAAGTGCGAGCCCGGGTAGGACTCTGACCTGCGAGCCAGTTTCTCTTTGGAGTCAACCTTCAGGCGCTCCTGGAGGGTTTGCGTATTGTGCGGCATCAGCCAATCGATTGTGCATTCCGACTGATAGCCGTGGAACCTGGAAATAGTATTGTTTCCTATAGAGTGGGGGTAGTTGCTAACTGTACGGCAACTGCTTTTGAAGCGACCAATCGGCTACACGATACCAGGTGAGTAGCCGGGTAAAGGATGGCGTGGTTCGCGATAGATTTGGAACCTGTAACCAGTCGGGATACCGGAGTAATCTGTTTGCAACTGGAAGTAAGGGCGCAGGTGTCGGCCCGCTGGGTGATTAACCTGGTTATCTTGCGGTAAGGCGTTGGCTTCTTACGGGCGAGTGCGTAACTAGACAGTGGACTGTTTTCATCTCAAGTCTTCTACACTCACCTCACGGGAGACAGAATGATCTAATATCGTTAAAACTTCCCGTGGTGACGGGTTTGCCCGTTGTAGTTGACAGCTCCAGTTATGGCATTGATCAATCTAATACCCTATATACTCAATGGCGGTAGTATTTAAATCAAACGACGTGTTGTAGAACTGGGGTAAAATAATAATAATGAATTTATTAACCTTCATGAATAGGATAGATGTAGGCGAGATGAACATCAGACACTGAGTGGAGTAGAGGCATCAGTTTCCTGATTCGTTCTAATAATGTCCTCGCGAAGGCATTACTCTGATGTGGAGCTATTCTCCATACGCCCAGTCCTGAAACAAAAATTTAATGATTACAGAATCAGATATTTTCTCTCTCCAAAAACGAGCCATAAGAATTTTGATTAATCTTGACCGCACCGAATCATTATAAATAGGATAGAAAACGAATTTACCGCGTGAAATTTGTAGCACCCGACGTTTCGGTGACGTTGCAGCCGCCGTTGTCCAGGGTAGACTGAAGAGCTGTCAATCCGTTGTTTTGCGGGTAGGCCGCATACCGCTTCCGCCACTGCATAGGCTATAACGGTGTGGGGGGCCGGACTCGGAGCGCGGCGAATTTTGAAAATCCATCTTGCACACAACACTCACGTATCCTGTTTTACGTCTTTGCGTTCGGCAGCGGGAACATTTTAAGAAGAGGGTTCCAAGTAGAAGAGAGTTTGTAACTGTCGTCTCTATTGAAGTTCGGGGCTCTTCTTATTTCAATGGCTTCCCGGATCATGCGAGGAAAGTAGAATAATTGTTCCTTGGATAGCACAATTCTAAGCCCGGCCCCCCACCACCGTTATAACCTACGCAGTTGCGGAAGCGGTATGCGTCCTACCCGCAAAACAACAGATTGACAGCTCTTCAGTCTACCCTGGACAACGGCGGCTGCAACGTCACCGAAACGTCGGGTCTTACATATTTCACGCAGTAAATTAGTTTTCTATCCTATTTATAATGTCAAACAACCGCGATAGTCTTCGATTTTATATGCACCGAATCATGTCGTGATCATTTCAGAACTCTCACTTTACACAGTGTACCATCACTGTAAGTCTTATGAATATATTGATATTAACAAAGAAATATATTAAAAGGAATACAAATCACAATTGCCTTTACAAAAAGTGAACTATTGTTTTCATATTATTTTAATCGACTTTTTTTATGAAATATTTGTGGTTTATTTATTTATCGATACATATATATTTTCGGAATGTACTCAATCAGATCTTTCATTTGACACTAAACACGATATATTTATGTTAATATATTGATCGAGCGGTAGGTAAATATGTAACACTAATATTCTTTAATACCGATACTTTACCTATCGCTAGATGGCACAGCGAGCTCAACGCTACTCAAACTTTTTTCAATAGAATTTAGAAATTTGTAAGAAAAAAAAAACCATTTCTTTTTTGATTTTCTCATTTTTTTTTACGATGTAAGTTGCTTTCTTGCTCGTACTAATTCATCTCTTTCTAGGATGCCAGCAACTAACAATTCACCAGTATAATCATTACAGCCATTTGAATTTGTACGTATATAGTCATAAATAGGTTGTTTGCTAGAGTAATGTAGGACAGTTTATTTCTTCTGTGCTATCAGGTAGTAAAGTATACGCCGCACCAAATTTCTCGGTCCCTCGCCCACATGCTTAGTTCAAACGTATTGCATTTACCAAACACCAATGCACTGAAACTAAAAAAAGATAGAAATCCTTTGAAAGATTAGGACTTCTATCCCTTTTTACAAGACTGCCCAACAAAAAGGAGTGTAATGTATTCAGGATTTATGTATGTATGTGTGAGGGACCACCCCTCACTAGACTCTAAGTTATTCGGTGTGAGGTGGTGGTGTCAACCCGCGGGTTATCTCCGTATTAAAAGTCGATTTAAAGTGTGTCAGAAGGTATTTATTGAGAGTTCAATATTGCCAGTTCGTAATGCTTCCCAAATAGGATATATTGACACGAATGTAGTGGCTATCTGCCTAAAGTTACGAGGGTGTGTGGATAAGGATTGTACTTTTGCTCCTAGTATCTCGTACTGGGCACGGCTCGAGTCTGTGGGAGTGCAGACTGATGCGTCTCGCCTCGATAGGGAAAGGAAGGAAAAGGTAACCAAGAAGCCAGATCCGTTGACTCGCCTCTAGAGAGTGGTACCGGGTATGCCGTCGCTGTCTTGGGGGTCATGATCACTCATGAATGATACTTTGGTCGTATTTTTGCCGGTTTATATAGGCCGAAAAATTATGCAATCCAAAATATTCTGAGTAAAAGTATTGTTTCATCGTGCTGATTCATCGCTGCACGAGGTAGAATTATAGCTGAATTTGTGTCAGTGCATTTCACTGGAAATCAATGCATTTGTTGATTGCATGTAACGATACTTAAGGGTCGTTACATATGTTTTACAGTTCTTTATCCCACCATAACTTCGAAACGCTTGAACCTCTATAGAAGTGTGTGGTTTTAGGATCATTATGTTATGCCAAATGCCATAGCGTTTGAATTTTGTTTCAATAAATGCTTTTCTGTGCGATTTCTAATAATTTTAAATACAATAGTTCACTTTTTGTACGGCAGTCGTGTTTTTAAATTTTTTAAGTTATTGTTCTTGTTGGTGTCAGTGCATTGGTGTCGTATAAATGCAATACGTGTCATCTGAGCATGCGAGGGACTGAGAAATTTGGAGCGTCCCTGTAATCATAAATAACTAAACTCACCGATACCAACCACATGGACGTAAGCAGTGGTATGGTCCTCTTTTGCTCTATCGTTGGCCTCTAGCAGAAGGACATCAAAGGACAGAGACAGTCTCTTGAAGTATAGCTCATTGTTGAAAATGATCTTCTGTGGGAAGCGGACGAGAGCCGCCTCTGACCTCTCTCTTTCCAGTTCTAATGGATCAACCTTGGCCTGATCCAAAGCCTCTTGGGGTAACATCACGGCTCTCGCGTTGGCTTCTTCGAACGTCAAACTGTCGGCCTGGAAATATTACATGATATCTATTTATTTATTTATTTCATAAAATAAATAAATAAATAAATAGATTTATTTATTTATTTATTTCATCTTCGGAAAACATAATGGGCTCCATTAATTATAACTAATTATCATATTACAATATTTTGCTGGCCGATTAAGTGTTTTCTACAGTATTGTCTTACAATATTTTCTTATACTTATACTGATATATATTTATCAAAATTGAGCTAAATTAAATTAAATTACTATCGAACTGTAACTCTGGAGGACTCTAAGGACTCTAACTCTAACTCTAAGGACTCTTGCCTTAGGGCTAGTTTCTACTAGGAATCAATCTTCTGGCGCTCCTGGACGGTCTGCGCACCGTGCGGCATAAGCCAATCGATTGTGCACTCTAACTAACAGTCGGGGGAGTCTGGAAGCAGTACTGTTTCCTATAGAGCGGGGGTGGTTGCGGACCTTACGGCGACTGCTCTTGAAACGACCATCGGCTATCCGATCCTGGGTGAACAGCCGGGCAAAGGATGCCGTGGTCCGTGATAGATTCGGTTTACACCGTTTCACCGCTTCGTAAGGGAGAGGACCGCACAAGCGATCTCTGGTAGTAATCTGGTCGCAATTGGACGTAAGGGCGTGAGTGTAAGGCCACTGGGTAACACACCTGGCTATCTCGCGGTTAAGGCGTTGGCCTCTTACGGGCATGTGGCGGAGCTTGATGGTGGACAGTTTTGTCCAAGTCTTCTGCGCTCACTTCACTGGAACGACTAAACGTTAAAACTTCCTGAGGTGACGGGTTCGCCTGATGTAGTTGACAACTCTATTTATCGAACTGTAACTAGGATAGGAAAGGGGAATGATGGAATATAGGATAGGAAAGACAGACCGGCAAAAGGTGCCTTGGTTTGCGATAAATTCAAACTTAAGGTAGACATCAGGTAGAGGCCGTGCAAGTGACTTGAAACCTGTGACCAGACTAGTGGACGTAGAAATCCAGCTAAATATCATAGTAAGGTGTAACTAAGGCTGCCTGCCCGCTGCCTACGCTTCCCAGGCGTTTGACTCTCACGGGCCTAATTTTCCTACTTTTCCCATTCTTCCTTTTATTAACGTTCTCATGTTTTTTGCATTATAAGTTGTTCATGCAAGCGTTATAAATTTTTCGTAGGATCGTGAATTCGTTTTGTATACATAGGTTTGCAAATATCAGCAAATGAGCAATTAGAAATCTGTTCTCAATATCTTCGCAAACATCTTGCAAGCAGTACTTCATCGAATCTGGTATCATGACTTTGTACGCGGCGTATATATACCAAAACATCATGTATACGAGAAAAAATATCGAGACTACTTCAACTAACTCAAATATTCCTTCGCATAATACGCGAAATAAAGAGGACTTGCGTCATTTTAAGGTGCGACTGAGTAAGGTTCAGAATAGCTTTCTCTGCCAATCTTACTTATTCTACAACAAACTTCCATTACACATCAGGAGCCTTAGGGAGGTTTACGTTAAGAAAAAGGTACAGGGTATTTTGACTAAAAACCCTATTTATAGCATTGAGGATTTTGACAATATCAATTTTTCGCAGCTCTATTGACCTGCTTGACTATTATTATTCCTTATTCTTTCTATTATTGACTATTTTACAATTGCGTTTTTTTTCTTCTTATAACTATTGGCTATTGACTATAATTATTATTACTGATTTGTTTAAATTTTTGTTTTTTCTTTAAAATATCTTCCCGTATGATCATTTGTGAAATTATCCAATATTTGTTTGATTATTTAGTACTATTGTCTACATGAAAATTTTACGAAATTATGTAAGAATTTTGATTGAAAATATTGGAAATTGTTGTTTCCTCTATAAAATCTGATTCTTGAAAAATTCCTAGAAAATCTGTGCAATAGACGTTCATATCTTATACCTTAATAGGTATTTATTTAAATATTATACTTGTTATTTTTATTAGTTTTGACATAACCAAGTGTAGGAATTCCTATCAACTGGTTTGAAATAAAAAATAAAAAATATCATGTATTTGCTATCTGTAAATGTACTATCAAATTAAATAAATAAAAAAATAACAACTCACATTGTAGAAATCGAACCACATTTTTCTCCATTCATAAGCAGCTTTAGTGGTCTCATACTTTCCTAAGACATCCTTGAGAAGCGGTATTTTATCGATGATATCTTTGGTTGGTTCGATCGAACCAAATCCTCTGCTTATGGTGTTCTGATCCGGAGTGATGATGCACTCTTCGTATTCAACTGAATATCTCTTTTCCAATCTTGTGCCAATCAGACCTAAAAGAAAATTAACCCTTCGAGTAGTGGCATAATTTCATGGCAGACCGCGGCAATTTATTGGATTTTTTTGCAATATCGCCGCGTTCGACAAAAATTACTATAACTATGGAACTACTATAGCAATCATAAAAAGAATAACTGTGCAATGATTGCATTGAAATTTTGCATAGAAAATATTGAAATCTCATTTTGTAAAACAATTAGATAATTATGAATAAATATGAAAAAGTCGAAAAAGTGAAAAAAAACTCGGCATTTCTAACTTATACTTGTCTTACGGAAAAATACGGAACCCTATTTAGAAATTGTAAATACTATCGTGATCTCTATTAGATTATCTATCAAGGGTAATAATTCGTTTTGCTTATTTACATACAAAAATATTTAGATATTAGCTCATAAACCAATAAAAATTTTGATGATTTCTCGAAAAAAAAATTATGATGTTTGAAAATGGAATTTTACCAGAGATATCCGTGAAATGACGCGAGAAATTATTCTAGCGGCCGTCTATATAGATGTGTCTATGGTAATAATGAGATATTTGGTATGGATTTTAGGATGCGTTAGAATTAGTAAATAATATTACTGTGCGCTTCGGGAGCAAGCCGCGAATATTGGTCGTTACGTAGTCTACGGTGTTCTGATGTGCAACCAAATTTGGTCGTTAAGTAGCCGAAGGGTGAAAATAATGATTGGAGTTCATGGAAACAAGGAAGCAGATAAACCGGCGAGAATGGATTCATCGGACCCGATCCGACAATTCTCCCTGAGAAAGAATTTTTAGAATCAGACTACCTAGAGGACAACTAAAGGGACTGGCATTTGGGTCGAATTTCACTATTTCATCGATCTATACAGGGTGAGTTTTTAATCAGTGGCATGCTTGTAGTGGGGAAATCGGTACGACAAACTAAACATCTTTTATTTTTTAAATGTTTGTTTATTAAAATTCCCTTATTGGAACGATACGACCTTTTAGAGCTCCCGTATCATATGGTATGATAAGATGCCAATATATTGGTCCGAATTTGAATTCCGATCAATATCTTTTCTATCAGGATCTCGCCCCATGCCATTCTTCAAAAAAAGTGAAACAGATTTTCACACAGAACCAAATTAATGTACTTGAATGGCCCGGATACTCCCCCGATCTCAACCCATTGGGCCATTTGCAAAAAAAACGGTTGATCCAAGATGATCAGTGTAGTAATTTAAGTCTGATTTCACGACGATGAACTGAAAGGAAGCTGTCAAAACCTGGTAAATTCTATGCCTACAAGAGTGAAAGGTGTTATCAACGCAAAAGGAGGACACATTCTATAATAAAACTAACAGTATATAACTACCAGTACTGTTTTTGTATGTTTATGCCAAATAAAGCACTTTTGGAAGAAAAATACTCCTTGTTCCAATTAATTGTACTGGTACTGTATCATGTCGTGAACACTTCCAAAAACTAGGGATATTGACCGTATATGCGATTTTTGCTCAAGAAGCTCTTTGCGAATTCTATTGCAATAAGAGCTCGGCCATATCCCACGAGGAAGTACATCGGCATGACACCAGGAATAAAACCCTGTATCTCCAACCGTTCGTAGCACGTACTGCCAAGTTCCAGGCGACTAGTCGATACTTAGGCCTCAAACTTTTCAATAAATTGCCCGAAAGATTAAAAGAAATTAAAAACATCGATATTTTCAAGAGATCCATCCGAGTCTATCTGCTTAAAATCAACATGTATGCCCATAACGACTTCTTAAAATATTTTGAAAATACATAGCATCGTATCTACCCATTTAATCTAATACATATTATTTACCGTTAATTGTTTTGTTGTAAACTGTTATCATATAGTCTATGTTTTCGTAAATTGGTAAGTTTAAAACTATATATTGTATATCATCTCTTGTCTAAATTGAGTAACTAATTTAAGATTAATTACTGTCATTCCTACACAATTGTATGGTTGTATTGGAAATAAATACCTTTTACTTTTACTTTACTTTACTATACGAATTATTCACAATTTTAATTATTTAGCTTCTATTTTGATATTTTGGCAATCTAGTAGTTAAATTCTTGACTACCTATGTATGTTAAGTAAAGAGTAGTAACGAGACTTACTATCTAACACAAATTTTTTGACACGTCCAAGAGTGGTTTTCAGCCGTCTATTAGACACGAGGAAAATGTAATTAAAATATCTAACCGACGATTATTCCAGTTTTCTCTACATTTTTTTCAGGATCCGGATCGACGACGCCAGCATTTCTTCGATCTCCGATATTGATGAAGACAGTTCTTCCGCTGACACTTAGCAACGCGGATAATTTCATCTCGTCGTAGGTCAAGCAATCTTTCATTACGAGAGGGGAGGTCTCGTTAATTTTTCCAACATTTTCCCAGCCGCTCAAGCTGTAACAGATATAGAAAAAACAGGTCAGATGCGAAAATGAATCGCTCACCAAGGTTTCTTTACCTTTGAAAAAAGTGGGTTCTTAACATAAAATATTTTCACACATTTCCGTTTCTCGCAGACTTAAATTAGGCTGGGGATGAAAATTAGGAACTTAAGGGCCTCCATAGACGGACAGCTTCAAGCAGTCGGTCTATGGAGGCCCTTAGCATCTTCGTTATTTTATTTGTATTCCGTTTCATCAAAATTAAGAACCAGTTTTAAATCTTAAACTTTCGTTTTGTCTTTGGCCATTCCAAAGCGGGATCTTAATCTTGACAGCTTGATCACTCCCTCGCCCGCCCGCTGTCGTCTCGATACCACAACTTTGTTTTAAAATATACAAATATACGAGGCTTTCATACGATATACAAGGCTATAAAATAAATACAAGACTATTTATCTACAAAACTATTGACACAGGATTTTCAGGGTAAAATATAGATATTAATTAACGATTAGCTATGATAATCGGCGCTCATCATCCCTTATTTGAATTAGAAGTTAATTAGAACTAGACGTTCATTAGAAGTTAATTAGAATTAGAAGTTAAGCAAACGCCTTTAAAATTGCGACGAAAAGTCTTCGATATCACGAGAGAAAAAAGAGCTATACGGCTGTCAGGCGCAGACTGATCGATTTAGATCGTTCTTAGTTAAGACCCCGAACAAGACCCATCCACCATGACACTTTTAGAAACGGAATACAAAAAGGGTTTAAACAGTGCTTAATATAATTTTAAGAGCCTAATAGCCTCTAAATGAGCACTCTTCAGTTAGGACCCATTAAAGGAAATACCATAGCGTCATTTCAAAATTAAGCTTTGTTTCGGCGCATTTTTAGACCCCAAGTTAGGCACCTGCGGGAAACGGAATGCAGACCATTGACTAGAAAAAAAGCTTTAGCAATACTTTAAATATTGTTATTTTTAATAAACAAACGGCACATTTTTAATAAATATATAATTATAATGTATTTATTTATTTATTCATTAAGGCAATGTACAGAGTTTGCAACAAGCGTATCTTCGTAACCTTCCTTAAGTAATATCTACACTAGGGATATTACCTAAGAAATAAAATTTCATTGCGTTAACCGCATTAAATTTATCCGAACAGCCGAGACGGTACCCCGTACAGCCGAGATGTAACAGAGTTTGAAAAATTGTGACAAGTGTAAACTACCCTTAACCCTTCAGGCCTCGGTCCCTCAGCCGATTGACAAGTTGATGTCTCGAAAAAATTTAGTAAAAATTAGTAAAAAAATTGAATTATGACACTGTCTCACCAAAACATTAATTACTGCCAAACCACTGTACCCATAATTAAAATAAAACATATTTACATAATAAAATAAAAGAAACTAAATTAAAATAAAATTAAAACGGGGCCGTCACGCTGAATCGTGTTGTGGCCGATATCGGCCATCTCGGGGCTCTAGGGGTTAACCAAAGCCAGCCTTCATGTGCAAGAAACTGCGCGTGTAGCCTGGCTCATGGACTTTTGGGATGTTTAATTCCCTTGGGACAGTTAATTCTACGATAAGGGCCATCTTCCGAGATAGGTCAGCTTGAAGCAGTCAGTACCGACAGCTTCAAGATGCGACTGCTTGACGAACTACACTCTTCTATTCATCGGAATACACGAAACTGCTGGAGCAATCACGACCGCTTCAGGCGGTCAGCAGCATGATGACATTTCAGGCGGGCCGGGCCGTACATGGGCATCTCGAGCAGTTGATCATTGAACAACATACAAGAGACTGCTCGAGTAGTCGCCACCGCTCTGCTCCGGGTGGTCAGCGGCATGAGGAAATTTCCTGCCGGTCGTACATGGGCAGCTTCAGGAGTTAGTCATTAAACAAAATACACGAGAACGCTTGAGCAGTCGCAACCGCTCCGGCTGGTCAGCAGTATGATGAAATTTTATTGTGCAGTCGAGCAGTTGCAAGATATACACTGACTGCTTGAGCGGTCGACTGCTCCAGCGCAGTTATCCCCTGCGATCTTTACCCTTCGCCCGGCGTCGCGTCTGCCACCGCCTGCGAAGCGGATGATGTTTTTCGAGGAATAAAAATTTACTTAAATAAAGGTACGATTCCGAACATAACTGCAGGCTACAGACCGCAACCGCCGACTGCACTAATGCTGTCAATTCATACTATTATTATACTTAGACTGCACTACGGCTCTAGAACCAGTAGTGTCACCGAACTGCATAGTAATAACATCGATATATAAGGGCCTAGATAGGCCGTTCGCGCGCAAAAACTACCACTTCAATACCAATACGGATCGCCGCCAGTAGTAGTTCTGCCAGTATTTCCCGGTGAGAGCGATCCCGCGACTAATATTGCCTTGCCATTCTCTCACATACTGTTCAATGTATTGCTCTCTGTATTGGTCTCTGTCACCTGTTTTTACGCGCAACAAATATGACCCAACTCATTTTTATATGAGGGCATATCTAGGCCTTATATATCGATGAGTAATAACTATTAATAACACATAATTAGTTTTTGTAATAAAATAGGTTTTTCGAATGGCGACGAGGAAAAATTGATAAATATTGTGGCTTAATATAAAATATCGGTTTGATATCCTTCAAATAAAACAGAATCAAATTGTCTTTTATTTAAACGATAATTAGTTCTAAATATTTTTTTGTCACTCCACAGATGATTTTTAATCAGCAATGAATAACTCCTTCATGTGGCCTATTTTTAAATAAAGGCATTAGGGGCTTTTCTCTTTTTCTGAGAATATATAAGTCTTGAGAATATATAAGTCCTAGTCCTACAAAAGACTCAAAATCATAGGAATCGCTAATTACATCAGACATCCACTGACTGCAAGCTCGGGCTGTTGCTCTGTCCAACATTGATACGACAGCGGGCGACAGCAGTTTTGCAGTCTGCAGTCTACGATGCGGTCTGCAGTAATGTTCGGAATTGTACCTTAAGATTATGTTGTTTTTTACTAACCTCAGTGTTAAAGCTAGTCTTTCTTCTTGTGGGATACTTCTCCTCTTAATGGTTTTTTGACGTTTAATTTTGTCCGTCACTATATTGTTTAATTCGTCAAACAATGATATAGACGTTCTAAAATAATTAAAAAACTTTTTCATCATCACTTAAGTTCTTGAAATAAGTGATGAAATTGACCATGTTGTTATCGTAATTCCAAAATTGGATGAACCCAGATTTTTTATAGCTTTCTACGCTGACGTCTGCGCATGAGCAAAATCAGCAACAGTAGTGCCTCTTCCTCAAAATCCATATTGTATCTGCAGTTAAATTGTCAACTGCTCGAGCGATTGGCAGTGGCCGCTCGAGGAGTTGACAATGACTGCTTGAGCGGTCCGTGAAGGATGCTTAATGACGAACTACTCGAGGTGCCCGTGTATAGTTGGCCATACGGAGAAAAGAGTTATATCTGGACGGAGGGCTGTGCATCTGAGACTTTCAGGAAATTGATACTACTTAGATACCGAATCGACCTCCAGAATCCGGTCTGAACTTTTCTCAATTATTCAGAAAGGTTTTTCGCCTTTAGAGTCATCCTGCACAAACTGTATTGGGGATTTAGAGGGTACTGTCAGACCCTTGTTGGAAGGAGCCACTGTGAGGCTCATTACCTCGCGAATAACAGCAAAGACTTTGTCGTGGCGGTAAGTGTACCGTCCTTGATCTAAGGCCGCCTTGCAGCCAGCTAGAATATGTGATAGCGAACGGTTTCACTTGGAGGCTGCCGAATGGCTGTTGACCCGTGAGTTCGACTGACCTGTGAGTTCGACTGACCTGACCTGTGAGTTCGACTGACACACGGGTCATAATGGCTTAACCCTTGGAGTAAATGGGTATTTTCATGGATGCATCTGTCTCTTTTGCAGGATTTTCGGCGAGATCGACCTTAAAGTACTATAACTACGAAACTACTACACCAATCATAAAAAGAACAACTGCACAATGATTGCATTGAAATTTCGAATATAGAATATTGAAATATCATTTTGTAAAACAATTAGATAATTATGAATAAATATGAGAACGTCAAAGAAGTGAAAAAAACGCGCGACCAGATTTGGTCGACTCGTATTCAACGGATAATTGTTTCGCGACCAGATTTTGGTTGACTCATACTCAACGGGTTAACTGTACTGGGCCCATTAGCTCCCGATGATCTCACCAATAGGGTCTTTTTAAAATTGTATTTATTGGGAATAAATTGATATAAAACAATGATTTTGGTTACAAAAATAACCGGAACCGAATGACCAAAACCTTAACCTCAAACTTATTTAATTCTGTCACCCAACTCGAACTTACCCATTTTAGGGTGGACAGGACTCTAATATTACAATAAATTATTTAAACGTTATAGTAAAATGTTCATAAAACTAAATTGCCTTAAAATATGGTCTTAAGAAAAAACACAATCCTAATAATAAATCGGCATTAAAATTAACCCTTCAGGCCTCGGCCCCTCAGCCGATTAACAAGTTGATGTCCCAAAAAAATTTAGTAAAAATTAGTAAAAAAATTGAATTATGACACTGTCTCACCAAAACATTAATTACTGCCAAACCATTGTACCCATAATTAAAATAAAACATATTAACATAAAAAACATAATAAAATAAAACAAATTAAATTAAAATAAAATTAAAACGGGGCCGTCACGCTGAATCGTGTTGTGGCCGATATCGGCCAATTGGGGCTCTAGGGGTTGAACATAATACTCCTTTAAATACAAGAGACAAGAGAGAAAGTTATGAGAAAGAAACAAAAGAAAGAGAATGAAAAGAAAGAAAAAATCATGAGAAATTATCAAAAAGTCATTAACCCCTCAAGCCCCGATTGGCCGATATCGGCCACAAACTGATTCAGCGTGACGGGCCCGTTTTAATTTTATTTTAATTTAATTTGTTTTATTTTATTATGTTTTATTATGTTAATATGTTTCATTTTAATTATGGGTACAGTGGTTTGGCATTAATTAATGGTTTTGGTGAAACAGTGTCATAATTCAATTTTTTTACTAATTTTTACAAAAAAAAATTTGGGACATCAACTTGTCAATCGGCTGAGGGGCCAAGGCCCGAAGGGTTAATATGAAATATACAGAAAGTAAAATTAGATTTCATATGATATTACCTCAAAATCAAAATAAATAGAATGCATTGTGGACACGACAAATAACAATAAATATTTAAGAATTCGTTTGTAAGTCTAGTTCGTGAGCTTTGGTATGGAACCCTAAAAAGGAAAATATATGCAATAATTGTGTCTTAAATAGCTTACCCTTCTTCTTTACTCAATAACATGTAGGCATCGCGAGGTCCACAAAATGTAGCTGATCTTTTCGGCAGCATTCGATCGACAAGGTCCAAAACTGTCATATCTTTGTAAATTTCTTTTTCGATGTGCGTCCCATATCTCCTGAAAGTTTACAAAAAAGCTGTTAAATAATTTTATATAGTCACTAGCAGACCCGCCACGCGTTGTTGTGGCTAAGGTTTTTGTTATATTACATTGTAGTAAACTATTTAAGAGGAACGGTAGGAGAACATCATTCATGGGGACCACCATGCTTTTTACATAGATGCCATTTGTAAAAAAATATGGCAACCTCCATGACAGATTTTCTACTACCGTAACCCCTTAATACAATGACATTATTATTGAAGAACGAAGACGGAAACGTTAATGCTGGTATAAAAATCCACTGGATTGGGATTTGAAGGGGAAGGACTTTGAACACGATTGATTAAAATTTTCGTACAGTTGATATTAAGCAAAAATCAATACAAAAGAATTAATTTTAAAATTTATTATTATTTTTATTCAAGTTTGTAACAAATGAGTATATTACAAAGTTGTTGGTAAATAACATGTGACACTTAAATTTATGAATGAGGTAGGTAGGGCAGATAGTCTTAAATCTTTAACAATAATATTTATTATTTTGAATTATAAATACTTTTAATTTAAATTAAATTTAGCACTCATCGGTGCAAAATATTTTTGGTTAACCTGTCTTTAGCTAACACAAATAGATTCGACGGTTTCCCTACACGTGAACATGCAACATATAGTTGCCCATGAGAAAAACATGGATTTTCCAAATCTAAACCACAAATGGACATTGTTTGGCCTTGAGACTTATTAATAGACATGGCAAAAGCTATACGAATTGGAAACTGTAGCCTTCTGAAGGGTATGGTAGAATCTGACGGTTTCATTGGAATACGTGGCAACAGGACCACTATTCCTTTAAACTTCCCAGTTAAAATGGTTGCTTCAAGAATATTTCCGGTGATCTTTTGATGACCAAACGCGTACCATTGCATAATTGAGGTGGATTCAAATTACGTAGATTTAATTACTTTAATCGAATATTATGTGGTGGCATTCCAGGTATATCTAGTGAATTTAAAAATTCAATTGGAAAATGTATACTTTCATTTTCATCAACAACAGTATCGATTGATCTAAAAGACATCAGATCGCCTGGTAACAACTGTTGTATCTGGAAGTTAATTTCGTCAACATCAATATTTTTGGCTGCCAAAATCGCCTGATAACTGAGCCAGTTATGATTCAAATAATTATTCTGTATATCCGGAAAAATACTCTGAATGAATTATTTTTTTTTCCTGAAGAACAGTGCAGAAATTGTCTGGCAACTACCAATGCGATTTTCTGTTGCGACCGTATTTTGGCAAGAATCAACGATATTAAAAATGTCTTACCGGTTCCACCTGGTGCATCCAAGAAAAAAAAACCGCATAGTTCAGCAGCAACAGCCAGCATAATCCGATCATAAATATTTTTTTGTTCTGCTGTCAGTAATGGCTCACTGTTCATGATAATTGTTGCTAAATTACCATGGTCATATTGTTTTTCTCGTTGTAAATCGGTGTTGACTAAGTCGGTGGATGGGCGATCAGATGTTGGCATACCATAATGATTAAGTGGTAAATTTGAAATTAAAACACATAAATCCTAGATCAACACTAACGCTTCATTATACATCTCTGGCGTATAATCTATGTGTTGGCATTGATCTGTCTAATTCGGTGCAATATGTCTTCTGTCATACAATTTTTATATTTTTCCCACAAAGTTTGTGCTTGCGATGGATAACATGTCGTCAAAATAATTGCAAACAGCTGACGAATGATATTGGGCGTTGATGTCAACGCAGCTTCAGCAAGCGTTAAGTCCCAATGGTTATCGTCTTCTAGCAATTGCAGTTTACGACATGCATCTTGGTATGTATTGAATACTCGACCATTAACTGTTCGCAGAAATTCAAAAGACGTTGGTCCGGGAACATTCACCAATAACAAACGTAAATAGAAGCACTCACGTTGCTTTGGATGTACCGTGTAAAGTCGCCCCAATGTCTTAGCTTTGAATATGCCTGTAATGGAAGGATGTGGTTGTCTTGTAGCTTATATGACACGTTTGTAGGTTTAACACAGCAGCGCTATCTATTGATTACTTACTCAATCCAGTCAACAGATATCGCCATCTGTTAAAATCGTTTGGAGCTAACAGATAATTGTGAATGTCAAATAATAGACAAATAATTTGCAATAAAATAATATTGCGACTATAAATTAAGATGTAAGCTATCCTATCTTTCAATTTGGATCAAACTGTAGACGGTGTGCAAATTTGATTCAAATCGGTTAAGTAGTTTAGGAGTCCATCGCGGACAAACAATGTGACACGTAATTTATATATATTAATTGCAACTATAAATTAAGATGTAAGCTATCCTATCTTTCAAGTTGGATCAAACTGCACACGGTGTGCAAATTTGATTCAAATCGGTTAAGTAGTTTAGGAGTCCATCGCGGACAAACAACGTGGCACGTAATTTATATATATTAATTGCAACTATAAATTAAGATGTAAGCTATCCTATCTTTCAAGTTGGATCAAACTGCACACGGTGTACAAATTTGATTCAAATCGGTTTTAGTAGTTTAGGAGTCCATCGCGGACAAACAATGTGGCACGTAACTTATATATATTAAGATTGCAACTATAAATTAAGATGTAAGCTATCCTATCTTTCAAGTTGGATCAAACTGCACACGGTGTGCAAATTTGATACAAATCGGTTAAGTAGTTTAGGAGTCCATCGCGGACAAACAACGTGACACGTAATTTATATATATTAAGATAGGAAATAAACGGTCCAACACAATTCGTACTACCTAAGTAAGACAGCTCTTATGGCAATAGCCTCGAATACCATTAATTAAAAGCTGGTGCAAAACTGCGTATCACTGCTGAATTCGCTGGGCGAAAAGAACAGGGTAATTTTAAGATGGCTTACCGGCCATGCAGGAAAAGAGAGAAGTCAAAAAGCCGACGAACTTGCTAAGACGGGAGCAAAGGGAACGTTATACGATCCTGTGGCGTACCATTAGCTGTCAAAGGGAGCTAATAGGCCCTTGCTGAGTTGGCCACGAAGACCCATTCAGTTCAGAGTTGATCACACTCACGGGTCAACAGCCATCCGGCGGCCTCCACGCATGAAGTACAGGACCGGGCAGGACTCGACCTTCTGGCGCTCCTGGACGGTCTGCGCACCGTGCGGCGTAAGCCAATCGACTGTGCACTCCGACTAACAGTCGGGGGAGTCTGGAAGCAGTACTGTTTCCTATAGAGCGAGGTGGTTGCAGACCTTACGGCGACTGCTCTCGAAACGACCATCGGCTACCCGATCCTGGGTGAACAGCCGGGCAAAGGATGCCGTGGTCCGTGATAGATTCGGTTTACACCGTTTTACCGCTTCGTAAATTATATACAACAAAAAAAAAATGAAAATAATTATTACCGTTTATATTCAAGAAACTGTTGGAAAAGTACCAATGCTCGCTCATGCAGAACTGGGTATGTCGAAGCAATGTTCCTTTCCAGGGTTGCTTTGTCAAATGTTTTCTGCAGTTCTTTAAGTCTGAAATCAAAACAATGGATGCGTTAAAAACTCCGGTGAATTTCAGCTCTGTAGGTTGAAAACTTGCAGCCTGGTAAAATCTCCCCATCGTTGCTTTCCATAATTCTACCATTTTCCTTCAAGTTATACCACCGATGAGTTAAGGGGGGAGCCTGGTATTGACAAACAAATAAAATCATGTTTTTCATGTTTTTTTTTTTAAAACCTAAATTTGAAATCTATTCATGAATCTTTTACAACTCGAATAGCTGATAGTCTTAGATTGCTGTAAGTATAATTAAAACTTACTACTTTTCTGTAAAGAAAACTTTGAACAGGTTTTTCTGAAAACCATATTTTCCGTTTTGCACCTTTGATAAAAAAAAACAACTAGACGGATTGAGTTGTCAAAAAAAGAAATTGAAAGATTATTAAATTCTCTTCTATATGAAACTAGATGACCCGGTGAACTTCGTACCACCTAAAATTGATTTGATTGTAACTCTTTATAAGTGTTTATTGATCCTAATCAACCTTCCAAATCCAATTCATTGAAATCTATAATATGGCCGAATCATGTACGATTTGAGTTTTTCGACTTTTTCAACTTTTTCAACTTTTTCGACTTTTTTTAATTTTTTGCATATTTTGACTTTTGGAGTTTTTTGACTTTTTCGACTTTTTCGACTTTTTCTACTTTTTCGACTTTTTCAACTTTTTCGACTTTATTTTCGACTTTTTCGACTTTTTTGACTTTTGTGACTTTTCCGAAGAACTCGGCATCAATGTGAGACTCTCCACCGTATGCATGAGAAGGATCCTGCAGTACTTCGGTCATGTTGCCAGGAGAAACTCAGAGAATCTGGAGAAAATGCTTTCCGGGGGTCAAGTGGAGGGAAGAAGAAGCAGAGGCAGATCACGGGCCAAATGGAACGACCTCATTAAAGAAGTTACAAAAGGGTCAATACAATCTGCGACCCGCCATGCAGAAGACAGGTCGAAGTCGAGGACACGATCCTCAGTAATGAGGGAACGATGGAGAAGAATAATCCTTATCAGAATCAATTAATCCACTATCACGGGTATTAAATAGAGATAAAATTAGCCATTTGCTCTAAGTGTTTAGGCGGTATAGTTATAGAAGATGTCATGAAATTAGTAACACGTGGCGAGGAACAAGACGCGTAAGTCTACGAGATAGGTAGATAGCGATATACTCGTAGATGGATAAATAAATTGCTAACCGAAAAATGCTTTCAGCGCCACCTGTATTTCGCCGGCACGAATGAGTTGTTTTAAAGGGGGTGTTGGAGAAGGGGGTTTTTTAGCATGAGGGGCTTGTCTGCTTGCCGGGAAAGTCTTGGGGTGACACAAACATTTTTTTTATTTACCTGTTTCACACTACTGTGATAACAATATACAGCAGAACTCCAATTATCTGAACTCCGACTATCCGAATCGCTGATTATACAAAATTAAGAAGGAAAAAAGTTAAGACGGAAGCAAACTGCAATTTGCAAAATAATGATTCTGTCTACGCGCGCTATTGTCCTTCGGGATGATGAGTCACCATCTCATACTGCAGCTCTATTATGGGAGACAACAAATTATTGAGCAATCAGATAAAGGATTGCAGGTAAACAGTTGGCTGAGATGTATGGTGTTGGACAATCAACGATTTAAGACATTAACCCTTGGAGTAAATGGGTATTTTCATGGATGCATCTGTCTCTCTTGCAGGATTTTCGGCGACATCGACCTTAAAGTACTATAACTACGAAACTACTACACCAATCATAAAAAGAACAACTGCACAATGATTGCATTGAAATTTCGAATATAGAATATTGAAATATCATTTTGTAAAACAATTAGATAATTATGAATAAATATGAGAACGTCAAAGAAGTGAAAAAAACGCGCGACCAGATTTGGTCGACTCGTACTCAACGGATAATTGTTTCGCGACCAGATTTGGTTGACTCATACTCAACGGGTTAACCCAGTTGTTACTGCATTTCATGGATGCATCTGTCTCTCTTGCAGGATTTTCGGCGACATCGACCTTAAAGTACTATAACTACGAAACTACTACACCAATCATAAAAAGAACAACTGCACAATGATTGCATTGAAATTTCGAATATAGAATATTGAAATATCATTTTGTAAAACAATTAGATAATTATGAATAAATATGAGAACGTCAAAGAAGTGAAAAAAACGCGGAACCAGATCTGGTCGTATCATACTCAACGGGTTAAAAGGAGCAAGCCTACGTTTTAAAACTTCGTGTCAGAGCTTGAAAACGAAGAAGGAAGTTCTTCATGAAAATCAATGAAGGCAGCAACAAACAAAGATTTAGAAGATGCCGTTCTCGTTCTATGGGAAACCCAATTTCGGGTCCGATTCTTTGTGGAAAAATTAAGATCTTAGCTCAGAAGCTTAGTTGTTCATCCTTTAAGACATTAAAAGGAGCAAGCCTACGTTTTAAAACTTCGTGTCAGAGCTTGAAAACGAAGAAGGAAGTTCTTCATGAAAATCAATGAAGGCAGCAACAAACATTTAGAAGATGCCGTTCTCGTTCTATGGGAAACCCAATTTTGGGTTCGATTCTTTGTGGAAAAATTAAGATATTAGCTCAGAAGCTTGGTTGTTCATCCTTTAAAGCAAGTAACGGCTGGCTAATAAATTTTAAGTCCAGGTATTCGTGAATTATATTTTAGTGGCGAGAAGTTATCAGCAGACTCCATAACTGCAGAAGATTTTATTAAAAATTTAAAGCTGTAGCAGAGACCGGCGATCTTGATTTATTGTACAACGCGTTGATTTATATTATGATCAATGGTCTGATCACTTAAATGATCTCAGTAAAAAATTATGCAGTGCCATATTCGCCATTAGAAAGATAAGAAGTTTATGCGGTTTTGAAGCAGCTAAATCCGTTTATTTTGCATATTTCCACTCCCTAATAACGTATGGCCTACTGTTTTGGGGAATGGCACCAAACTCAAAAAGAATTTTTCTCCTCCAGAAAAGAGCGGTACGCAGTTTATATAGAGTCTCACCGAGAAGTTCTTGTAAGCCGCTGTTTGTAAAATCAGGAATAATGACTCTATTTTCTTCTTACATCTACCAAAATATTATGTACGCTCGTAGACACCTAACAGAAGCTCCGGTGAATAGTGATTTTCATCATCACGATACGAGGAATAAATCCAATCTCCACATAAACCGACAGCGACTTAGCAAAGTGCGAAACAGTTTTATTCACCAAAATTTGTCCTTCTATAATAAGATTCCAGAGCAAATGAAAAGCCTTGGAGAGGACCAATTTAAAAAGATAATTATACATAATTTGGTAAGAAACCCAATTTATGGTAAAAGGGAGTTTGAAAATTCTGAGTTTATTTTCCATGTTGATGATTAATGAAATGCGTAAAGTTTTAAACATAATGGTATTATGATATATGACATTCTAATTTTCATATAATTAAATTCATTTTAAAAAAAAAATACGAAGGCATATTGCTGGATTGGCAATAAAATATATATTTTTTGATTATTCTACATATAATTTGCATTTCTATTTTAATATATTATTCTCCCTGACTCATTACATTAGCATATTTTGATTATTTGTATGTAGGTAATATTGAATATAATATTACAGCCATGACAACTATCACGATAGTTATGTTTATAATAATGAAATTTTTAGCATTTAATTTTGTGACGCATCCAAGTGTAGGAATGCCTATCTCCTGGAGTAGTTGATTGTATTGTATTGTATTGTATTACAAACCGGTTTCGTTTGTAAAGCTCTGCCTGAAACCACTTTAGCTCCAAAAAATCCAATATCCGAATTTTCGATTAGCCGAATGGGCTACGGTCCCAATTGATTCGGATTATTGGAGTTCTACTGTAAGACAAATATTACCTTATAGTCTCGATAGGGAAGTCTATCGGAAACTGCTCACTGGCTTCCATCAATTTGTCGATTAAGTTGCCTTTGTCGACCTCAAGTGGTTGAAATGCGCAATCAGTGATGGTGCTCATCGGCCATGGTTTGGAAACCCTAAAAACAAAACAGCATTATCAAAATGTATGTACAACCGGGTTAAACTCCATAATTCAAATTAAAATTTAGGAATAATTCAGAATCGAAGACCAACAAGACAAGTTTTAGAAAATAGCCTAATAATACCCAGGATGAAAACATCATTTGGACAAAGACATTACTCTTTCAGTACGCCGAGATTTTACAATCTGATCAATATGGAAATAAAAATGAATTTGACATTTAGGGAATTCAAAAATAAAATAAAGAAATGGTTATCAAATCATGACAGACTAACCATACATCAAATGTTAGAAATTATAGTTTATTAAAACTTAGGTGCCCAAATTACTACTATATTTTTAAATATGTATGTTGATTATATTTTAACATTGAACTAACTACCAACATTATTTACCTTTGTTGATATATGTATATTGTGGTGACAATAAATTGTACTTTTTTTACTAGGTATTTTTATATTAAATTTTATATTACTTAACAAATTTATATTTAATATTAAAAACTTTATTTTTCTCTTTATTTTAGTTTTAAGACTATTCTGTTAATCATTCTTTATTTAATCGAATGTTATATTACATTTATTGCCGATTATATAATTGAATTGCATTTTATTTATTATATTATCTTTTATTATATTTTTATTATTATTATTTTTGGAGGACCATATTTTAGGGCAATTTAGTGTTAGAAGCATTTTACTAAAACTTTTACATAATTCATTTTAATATTATAGCCCTGTCCACCCTAGAACAGGCTAGTCCCAGTCGGTTGACAGAATGAAATGGTTAAGGTTTTGCCATTCGGTTCCTGTTATTTTTGTAAGCAAAATCAATGTTTTATAGAAATTATAGAAAGTTTTATAGAAATTAATTGTTTAATAAATAAATAAATAAATAAAAATATATATTTTTTATACCCGGTTCTTTTTTGTTAGCGATTGGTTTCGTACAGCTTGCACCATAAGATCCAATGTGTTCTCGGGTCGGCCCAACTCACGATTCAGCTGCTATTCAATAGCCTCCTCGTGTGAGGGACTACTCCAGGAAGGACTTGCGTCTCAGGCCTCACGACTGGTGGATCGTTTTCTCCTGGGGAATTGCCCTCCGGCGCTACTGGATGGTTTCCGCACCGTGCGGTGTCAGCCGATTGGTTGTGCACTCTGACTAATTACTGAAGGAGTGTGGAGACTATGGAAATATACTGTCTCCTTAGCAGCGGGGGTGGATGTTGATCTGTTGTAATGTCACTCTTGAAACGACCTATGGGCCACCCTTGAAACGCTCCATGAGGCATAAACCAATCGATTGCGCACTCTAACTAACAGTCGGGGGAGTCTGGAAGCAGTACTGTTTCCTATAGAGCGGGGGTGGTTGCGGACCTTACGGCGACTGCTCTTGAAACGACCATCGGCTACCCGATCCAGGGTGAACAGCCGTGCAAAGGATGCTGTGGTCCGCGATAGATTCGGTAAACACCGTTTCACCGCTTCCTAAGGGAGAGGACCGCGCAAGCGACCTCGAACTCTTAACCAATCGAGAGACTGGAGTAATCTGGTCACAATTGGAAGTAAGGGAGTGAGTGTAGGCCCGCCGGGTAACACTCCTGGCTATCTCGCAGTTAAGGCGTTGGCCTCTTATGGGCTTGTGACGTAGCTAGATGGTGGACTGTTTTGTCCTCAAGTCTTCTGCGCTCACTCCAGGGAGATAGAACGACTAATCGTTAAAACTTCCTGAGGTGACGGGCTCGCCTGCTGTAGTCGACAACCCAAGTTGGTAGTCAGGGGGCGAGGCGGCCTCACTGTGTTACATTCCTAGTGCCTCGCCGTAAGGCGTTGGCCTCTGGGGGGTTCGTGGCTTTGCTGAACGGTACATTTGTATCGTCCCAAAGTATTCTACGCTCACCTCAAGTGAAACGATCATTATCGTTCGTCCGTTGTAGTCGTCATCTCCAAATAACCAGTTCTTAACGGTTCCGTGGAGCTTGGGCCTGATGGCCTATCTGTGTTTATACCTAGGCCGGCTCAACTCACGGTTCAGCTCCCTTCCAGTAGCCTCCTCAAAGAGGGATTAACCTAGAAAGGGCCGCCGTGAACTCTGCCCCCGGCTGTGACCTACCGTCGTTAACAGTTGGGATAGGAGGATCTAATTCAGGGGGTACTGAGTGGTTTGGGACACGTGCAGCATTAGCCAGTCGACTGTGCACTCCGGCAAATAACCGTGGTAATCTGGAAACGTATGTTCCTAAGCAGCGGGGGTAGTTATCGACCTGTTATCATCTATCCTTAAAATGATCTTTGGCTGACAAAGGGCAAAGGGCGGACGGGATAGGTTATGAATTATTCTTTTGAAGAAAACACTTTTATTAGGGCAGAAAACCAAAGGGACAGTCATAAAAATCTTAAAGACCCATACACGTAATGTTCAAAAGGCACAAAAAGTGATTTTACTTTCCTGGCACGAGGCAAAGTATTGTGAAAGCGCTAAAAGAAAATTTCAAGATGACGATGGAAATATCCATTTTGATCGCTTCTGAGACGATTAGGACCATTTCCAGGTCACAATCGTCACCCCAGGTCACAGGTCAACACCCATCCGGTAACCTACAAGCAGAAGTGCGATCCCAGGTAGGACTCTATGCCTGCGAGCCAGTTCTCCTGGGAATCGTAGTTCGAGCGCTTCTAGACGGTTTGCGCACCGTGCGTCGTCAGCCAATCGACTGTGAATTCCGACAGATCGCCAGGGCAGTCTGGAAACGACTTTGTTTCCTATAGAGTGGGGGCGGTTGTTTAATAAATTTATCGTGTTTAGTGTCATATAAAAGGTCTCTTTGAGTACCTACATTCCGAAAATATGCATTTATACCTATATATGGATAAGTACATAAATCACAAATATTTCATAAAAACCGTAATAAAAATAATAATAAATATAATAGTTCACTTTCTGTAACGGCAGTCTGTTTTTTAATCTTTTTAATATATTTACTAGTATTATAAAAACTCACCATTCCAGTTTTTGTGAACTCGCCATAGTTAAATTCGTTTTTCCAAACACGCCAAAACTATGAACAGAAAAGAAATTTTATTTTACAAACTCATATACCTACCTTTAATTGATAATGTGCAAAGAAATGGTGGCATACCATTGTGGCAAATACCAAAAATACAACATAAGGCACAGCGATAAGACATGTGACATTTTAGCTATAAGGAAAATATTTCGTAAAATTAAATGTCTTGATTGACTTATGCTAGGTTTACACGGGCTTAGTAGCTAAATAAATAAAAAAATAAAAAATAATAAATAAAATACAAACGGAGCTGCCATGGAATTCAGCGACCGAAATTGGGCCCATCATATAGTGTTATTACACTTCTGGGGGGTGAGCAGTGGATTCCGGACTAACGACCGGCTGTGGTAGGTTTAGGACAGCTGTCTTGCCACATGTGAGCGTGCACCTTACCATCCATTCACTTCCCCTTCGAAGCCATAGAATTTGAGATGCGGAAATTGCGGTTTTAGATAATTTTTCTAGGAAGGAGTTGATTATTTTCCTGGAGAGCAAAGACTTTAAAAGGTGAAACAGAGATTTATCTGGCAGGCCAGGAGCGCCAACTTCCAAAGTGATAAGGTGAACAGTGAAGCCGTTCCGGGTGTCAGCATTTGCGAGATCATGGTATTTATTTAATTTGTACTAGTGGTCTTTTGGGATATTTGATTCCCATGAAACAGTTAATTCTACGATAAGGGCCATCATCCGAGATAGAGAGTAAAGAGTTATATCTGGATGCAGGGATGTGCATCCGAGACTTTCAGGGAATTTATACTGCTTAGAGACCGAATCGACCTCCAGAATCCAATCTGAAGCTTTCTTGATTATTGAGAAAGGTTTTGTAGTGAAATATTTTTTGTCTTTAGAGCCATCCCGCACAAACTGAATTGGGGGTCTGGAGGGTACTGTCAAACCCTTGTTGGCACGAGCCACTGAGAGGCTAATTATACCTTGCGAATAACAGCAAGGACTTTGTCGTTGCGGTAAGTGTACCGTCCTTGATCTAAGGTCACCTTGCAGCCAGCTAGAATATGTCTGGCTGTGCAAGGGGTATTGCTACAAAGGGGGCATGAACTATTCTCGGCATAGCTTCAAGGAGAGAGGTTAATGGGGTCTGGAAGCGTATGCTAAAAGGCATTTAAATAAAATTTCAGCATATCTGGCGTCCAGTCATACAACATTACTTTCCAGTGCATTGGAGGAGGAATGCAAAAGTCTGCAAAGAATGACAAGTACTTATCGCTTGCACGAATACCTTTTGTGTAAACATGCTGTAGCGCTTAGTATTAGTGGAAGTGCTAGTCCTAGTGAATAGAAGCCGATCCTGTTTACTAAGCAACAAGTGACTTCCCCCACCACAAATTATAAAGCACTTGTCGCTTGCCAGTTTGCTAGTTTTATTTTGCTAGCGACAATTGCTAAGTTTATTTTGTGATTATGACTGCAGAAAGGTGGAATTCCGAAACAACTAAAAATTTCATGCAATAATTTAAATCCTCTTTATTATCCTAACATTTAATATCTTTATAATATCCCTATAATACATTTTGTAATCCCTAATGATATTTGAATAGTATTTAAACACACTGCTCAAAATAAGGCAGTGGTGATGTTCCGTTTCGAACTGATGTCGAGCCACTAGTAGGTACCCTTTACTAATAACAACGTGTAAACGGTTACTTGTCGCGATCACTAAGCAGGTTAGCGACAAGTACTACTAAGTGACAAATATTTGTCATTACTACTGCTACTAAGACCGTGTGAACCTAGCATTAGGCATAAGTATTACAATATTAAGCAAATTGTGACATGATTACGTCATGCTTTTGGCTGCATTCAAAGTATCTATATTGGGCCCGATTGCGTTTCTTTGTGAACTAAAACTAAAATTAGTCCAAGCGAACGAGACAGAGCAATAGGTTAGAGCGGAATATGAAACGAACAATAGTCGATAAATACTACCTGTCGAACTTATACTCGTCCGAATAAATTCGAGCATATTTCGTTCGGCGTAAGATTTGACCTTGGCGCACAGTTTTATTGCGAAAAAGTGACAACCGGTTATCTCACATCCCGCTCTAGCGTATTGCCCTGTCTCGTCCACACGGACTAATTTCCGATTTTAGTTCACGAAGAAACGCAATCGAGCCCATTATTTGTTGAACACATTAAAACTTCTTTATGGGTATTAAACATTAACTGTATTATGTGAAATTAAACAAGAAAATACAACATAAATATTTTTTGACTATGATTTCTTTTTACAGAAAAAAACAAGTGTTTAGATTTTATTTTATTTTATGTTTTTTATTTTATTTTATTTGGTACCCAAACAGAATATTGACAACACATACAGTGACATATACATATAATAATACAGTTACATGACTACATCAATATCCTTTTTATATGAGTACACAATTAGCACAATGCATGAACAATGGTTGAATGTTTTAAAAAACTACGTATAAAAAAAGGAAAAAAAAAACAAAAATACCAGAATTACAGTATTTTAAAGAGGGACGCTTTGAAGGAGCATAAACTATCATGAAATATATCGATGCGATTGTCAAGATGAAATTTGTTATACAGACGACAAATACCTGGGATTACGTTATTAACTCCGGTATAGTTTTTTGCTAAAGGTGTTTTAAATAAGTCTGGGTATCGAAGACTTCTTTTAGTAATGTTAAATTGTATTTTTTCTATACAAGAGGTATAGATTTTATTATTTAAAATTTTGTACAGGAACACTAAATCTGCAACCTGCCGGCGTTTTTCTAATGTGACAAATTTAAAAGCAGTCAGTCTTTCCTCGTAGCAAGTCAGATGAGCAAGTCAGATATTATTAGACTTTTAATTTTGATATTAATGATTGTTCTGCAGGAAAACCTGACTTGAAAGTCATGTAATACCTTTTATCTAGGCCTTTGTTGATGAGAAAAAATAATGAAATATTCATTAGTTTACAAAAAAAGATTTTTGTTGGTATCCAAAGTCCAAATCAAAAAAAGTTGTAGATAAGCTTCAACTCAGTTTTTCGTTTAAAACATCGATGTTATTTAAAATAAAATCTCCTAATATACAACAATACTTTTTCAGGAAAAAAACAGCACTTTTTTTTCGGTATTTATATAAGGATACACGAGTCTACTGTTTCAGTTTTTGCTTTAGCCTCTTAAGCTTTAATGGCTTATACAAGTGAGTTTTTTATTAGCGGCATCCTTGAAGTGTATGATTCAGTATGAGAAAATAAATACCTTTTGATAAAAACTTGTACAAGAACCGTTTTTTTTGTGAACAACTTGACTGCTAAATAAAAGTTTGGCAAGCGTTGAGAGCGCTTTTTTGCGCGAATATTGTTTGTTCAAGATATTTTACCTACCGCTAGATGGCGCAGCGTGCTGAACGCTTAGGGTCCCATCAAACTTGCAGAAGGCAAATTTGCAGATGGCAATCTTGCAGACGGCATTCTTGCAGGCGGCAGTTTTGCAGAAGGCAATCTTGCAGAAGGCAGTTTTGCAAATGTCAAACTGACGTTTCGAGAACCTAACCTAACCTAACAGAAAAACTTAAAACATTTTTTTTAATGTTTAGTTTGATGTACTAAATCATCCACTACAAGGATGCCGGTAATTAATGTCACTTCGATTTTAGGGAAAGAAAAACCTAACCTAACCTAACCTAACAGAAAAATGTACTGAAGGTTGCCGCCTGCAAGGTTGCTTCCTGCAAATCTGCCGTGAATCTGCCCACAACAAATTTGGAGCTGTCAAAAGTGACATTTGTGCAAGTTTGCCGCATGCAAAACTGGCGCCCCCATCTAATGCCCACTCTACACGTTGGCCAATTTATTTTATGTGCCATGCCTATGTCTCTCGTTGTTTTCCATACATTACATACATTGTCATCACGGTTATGCCGACTCGCTTCCACCTTAGCGATGAGGCCAAGAATTGGCCAGCGTCACGCCAGCGTGTAGAGCGGCCATGTTACTGGAGCAAACCAACCACAAACCTCTGTTGTTTTGTTTAAAAAGTACGTATCTCCTAGTAGAATAACAAATGATCAACTTACTCAAGTGCGGAATAGGTAGGTACTAATCTACAAGGTAGCGTCGCGCCAACAACTGACGAAATAAAGACTGAGGACTGATTTTTATGTACCTACTACGTTTAAAGGTAATATTACTGACGTGTGGTTTAAACATCATTTCCTCCACGTTGGAGCTTAATTGATCATTTTGTTGTGTCGATTGCACAATAATTTTGAATAATATCAACCGACCTTTACCTTTACCTTTTCAATCGAAAGTAATCGAAACAATCCTTTGCTGTCAAACGTCAAATCTGTCAAAATATCGCCTGCCGCCGGGGGGCAGTGCGGGCGTCAACATAATAATAAATATAAAAACAACTCACTTTCTCGCCGCGAAATTGCGCAATACTAATACAACCGCTTTTTTCTGCGGATTTCCCGAAACTATCGTCGATCACGTATTCCGGCCGGTGAACAGGAAAACCACGAGGAAAACGGCGTTACCAATAAGTCAAACGCTGAATACGACGCCGCAAAAACAAATCTGAAGACTGTTTATCTTTTTATGTTTACGTACCGGCGATTAACTGTAAACTGATCGAATGACTCATGACTGAGCCCGTTTCATCATATTATTAACTAGTTACTAAGTGCTGTGTGCAGCAGTTTTGATTGAACATTGGGATACCTGTGAGCAGTGCGTGTGAGTTTTCATTACATATTATAATATCAAAGCCGAAATTACCTAAAAAAAATCGGACAGGGCTGGGGTTTCTTAACCCGTCAGACGCCAACAGTGCCTATAGGCCTAGGCATTTTGCATTGTTTGACAGTTCCGCTTGTAACCGTTTCGGGCGGCCCCCTTGTAATATAATATATAAATATATGATATACACGACTAACAAGATTAGGTATTATTGCAGTATAGGTACCTCTTCTAGATTGTTGATTTTTTAACGTCACCAATAATAAATACAAACGGAGCTGCCATGGAATTCACCGACCTGAGTCGGGCCCATCATAATACTATTTTTTACACTTCTGGGGGGTGAGCAGTGGATTCCGGACTTACGAACCGGCTGTGGTAGGTTTAGGACAGCTGTCTTGCCACATGTGAGCGTCCACCTTGCCACCCATTCACTCCACCTTCGAAGCCATAGAATTTGAGATGCGCAAATCGCAGTTTTAGATAATTTTTCTAAGAAAGAGTTGATTATTTTTCTGGAAAGGCCAAGATCTTTAAAGAGGTGAAATAGAGATTTAGCTGGCAGGCCACGAGCGCCAACTTCCACCGCGTGAAGGTGAACAGTGAAGCCGTTCCGGGTTACGGCATTTGCGAGATCATGGTATTTATTTAATTTGTACTCGTGGTCTTTTGGGATATTTGATTCCCATGGAACAGTTAATTCTACAATAAGAGCCACCTTCCGAGATAGAGAGTAAAGAGTTATATCTGGACGGAGGGCTGTGCATCCGAGACTTTCAGGGAATTTATACTGCTTAGAGACCGAATCAACCTCCAGAATCCAATCTGTAGCTTTCTCGATTATTGAGAAAGGTTTTGTAGTTAAATGTTTTTTGCCTTTAGAGCCATCCCGCACAAACTGTATTGGGGGTTTGGAGGATACTGTCAAACCCTTGTTGGCACGAGCCACTGAGAGACTAATTACCTCGCGAATAACAGCGAGAACTTTGTCATGGCGGTAAGTGTACCGTCCTTGATCTAAGGCTACCTTGCAGCCAGCTAGAATGTGTCTAGCTGTGCAAGGGGTATTGCTACAGAGGGGACAAGAACTATCCTCGGCAAAGCTCCAACGAGCGAGGTTACTGGGGTCTGGAAGTGTATGCTGAAAGGCATTCAAATAAAATTTCAGCATCTCTGGCGTCCAGTCATAGAGCATTACCTTCCAGTGCATTGGAGGCGGAATGCAAAAGTCCCCAATTGTTGTCCAATCATTCTGGCATTGAAGGCCAATAGCATGAGCCATACTCTTGCTGTCGTAATCTCCCCGCAAAAGAGACTTCTTCAAGTCCACGTCGCTCGTGGTTGTACTGCCATACCCCAGACCAGTGCCATTCTGGCTGATTCCAGTAAGGAACTTTTTGTGGAAGTCTACGCGGGCTTGTAGATCATTTGAATCACTACGGCCACTTATTACGTGCTTCGATATTGCCGGATCTTTGGAATTGCACAGAATCGAATTTTTGGTTATTCTGGAGTTGGCGTAGAGCAGAGAGGGCAGTTTAAGCGCTAGCCCAAAATTTTGTTTGGACCTGAAGAGAGTCGAGGGGTCAGCTGGTTTGGCTAAGGACAGCCAGGATTTTAAACTAGCTGTCACCAGCGCATCTAGACGGGACAGTTGGGTTTTGGTAAAATCGTAAATAAGAAAGGGCCATGACAAATGTGACGTTAGATAATTGTCATAGATCCAGGCCTTACGAGGGCCAGAAATTAGCAAGGCATCTATTTTCGCCAGGCAACTTTTGAAATGCTCTATAACATGATCGCCCGAGACGTCTTTTCCATGATGGGTGATTTTTCTGCCGAGGAATTTGAAATGATTGTTTGGGTCTATAAGGGAGATATTAGAGCCCTTATAGACCAATTTGGGGTCATAGGATGTAAATTTTGTGCCCATGCGGGCGAGTCCAAGGCAAAAACATTTGGAGGGCTTCACTTTTATACAGCCTGACCAGTCGCAGAAAAGCTCCACTTTCTGTAATAGCAGGGAAAGCTGCTTGGGGCTTCTGGTGATGAAAGTTAGGTCGTCGGCAAAAGCGAGGCACGACGAGGTGTATTGGCCGTCTGTTTTAAAACGGTAGCCCCACTTCCTGTCAAACTGGGTCAGGCTTTCCAGCAGTATATTAAAAACTATATTAAAAATCGTCGGGGAGAGGCAACAGCCCTGAAATAGTCCAATTGAATATGGTATAGAGCGGGTAGTCCATTCTTGCGTTTTAACATGGAAAGTCAGACAGTTGTAGTAGGAGGCTACAATGTCACGCACGACTGGTGGGAAGTTGTACCAGCGGAGTGCAAAGTGGAGGAGACTGTGTCGGACTGACCCAAAGGCATTCTCTAGGTCGAGCCAGCATACATTGATTTGGCGTTCGTGCTGTCTCGCATCCTTGATGGCAGCAGCCAGGAGAGAATTGTGCTCGAGGCAGCCCGAGACGCCACGCTTGAAGCCTTTTTGAACTGATACTCCAAGGTACTCATTCCGGTGCATGAATTCGCTCATCCTCGTGTGGACTATGCTAAAAAAGATTTTGGCCACAGTGTCTGTGAGAGCAATGGGCCGAGCGTCCTTTGGTCCGGTGCAAACTGGGACCTTCGGAATTAAGATGACTGTCGCTCGGCCAAAATTCTGTGGGACTACACCGCTATTCCATATATTTCGGAAGATGGATCCTAAATATTGCAGAAGGCAGGGGCATTTTTTGTATACTAAATAGGGAATACCATCGGGACCCGGAGTAGAGCCCGACGGCTTCCTCTTTACTTGATTAAGAATCTCATCTAGAGATGGAGGTTGAGAAGCAAAAGCTACCGTAGGCAGGGGCGGAGGTGTAATGCCCGGCGGAGGGCTGTAATTATGGAGCCGCATTGGGTCCTCATACGTGGTCGAAAAATATTCCGTGGCCATTTCTTCCGGGATTTGGATTTTTCCCTTGGCGGCAGACAAAACCGTTTTGCTGTAGTTAAAACGGTTTTTGTCGAACCGGGCTTCCTCTTTGGATTTGAGAAATGCTGCCTTGCGCTTGTCGTTTTGCGTTGCTACGCTCTGTATGAGTTTTAGTATAGAGCGGTACGCGCGCGAGAAGTTGTGGCAGAGGGCTTTATCCCCGGCTTTCTTGGCTTCACGTAACTGGCGACGAAGTAGCCGCTTTTGCCTACGGAGCTTTGCCTTAAATGCGTTTTCTCTGTGAACCGGGTCGACATGGGTAGATTTTGGGTAAATACCCGAGAAGTATTCATGGACCGCCACCTGGAAGGACGACAGCTGGACGCTGGCAGGGGCATTACGGTTCACAGAGTGGTCAAGAATAGAAGTTAAATTATTATTATGAAATTCCCAGTCCTCTTTCGCAAGTGAAGGGAATTTTAGAGGAGGGAAGGATACGATTTGCGCGGGTAGAGGAGACCGGTCGGGTGACAAACTGCGGGCAGATGTGGATCTATTGTCCGTTCACAATCGCGACATGTTAGTTCTGTTCTGAGCAATGAAGCTGAAAAAGCCCTGCTACCATTCCCAATTACTTATTTATGTGAAGCAGGATTTTCATGCCTTGCTGTTATGAAGAATAAGTACAGGGATAGGTTGGATCCTCAGCATGACATGCGGTGGCACTTTCTATAAACATAACTCCACGTATACATGATCTTTGCTCAAAAATACAACACCAGGGTAGTCACTATTTATTTTGCTGTAAATTTTTAACTGTTTTAATGCTGAATTGTCTGATTTTAATGCAAAACATTTTTAAAAAAATGTTATTTCTAATTTTACAACTACATCCTATAAAATTACATAATGTATCATTTTAGTACTTGTCACTGGAAAATAAAATAAAAAATTAGATTAGGTTCGCGTACTTCAAATATATTCGCACTTTGGGTCGCCAGCCAAAAAGGTTAAGAACCGCTGTAGTAGAGCATTGATATTGAGCCTTGTATATGCACAGTAGAGCTTTGATAATCCGAACACTGAAAATTTGTACCCTGTTCGGATTCATGAAGCGTTCTCATTATAGTATAGAGGATATTTAATAAACCATTTGTTAAAAAATATAAGAAAGATTTTGCAATATTAGAGATATATTTTAAAAAGGACATAACGACAATAAATGAGAAACGTAACTAATACACTGATAGTCAACTATTAACCCCTCAAGACAGTAACGTCCCGAATCGGGTACGATTTATTGTAGTCAATTCTCAGTAACGTCCCAAAACGGGTACGAGCGCGGCTCAACAAACCGCGCTCTAAACAAACTGAATTTACACCAAAAACACAGTGCAACCACCCCCTATTAGATATGTGTGAGAAAGATGGATAAATTCTGTATTGTACGATTATTCAGTCGTGCTTCTCGCAGTCTAGAATCCCTAATATAATTGTTTGTATTCTGGGGGCACTTAGTCGAGTGCTGCCTTTGCTCGGATCAGTGCTTCTCTTCGGATATTATGTAGCTTCTCTTCGGATATATGTATGAAAATAAATAAAACAAACTAATAGATTTGGTAAAGCATGTAGTAACGTACACAAATGTGTTTACAATTTCTAGATAGGGATATCGCTGAATAAGTGAGTTTTTTCAGCTCTCCAACTTTCTAATAATTATTTATAATTATCTAATTGTTTTACAAAATGAGGTTTTAATGTTTTATATTTCAAATTTCAATGCGATCATTCTACAATTCTTCTTTTCATGATCCATCAAGTAGTTTCTTTCTTATGATCGTTTTTCTAAAGTGCTATATTTTTGACCTTCAACTCTTAGAAATGACAGGTGACTGCCAAGATTTACACCCGCCGCTTGAGGGGTTAAACACACTTTATAATAAAAACTAATATCATAGTTTGCTGGGAGGTATTTAGCGACATAAAACATGCATTGTCTTGTACTTTTTCCGAAGGGCACAATTTTCGGATAATAGAGGCGTTCGGATTAGATGGGGTTTAGATTATCAAGACCCTGCTGTAGTTATATTCACGATTGACTTTTTTTTTTCAGAATTTATAACAACTCGGCTCAAGAATGTCAGACATCAAGAGCCAATCGGGCAAATCGTATGAAGAAGTATTCAATTCTGATTGGAGCCCTTCTAAAATTGAAGCAGATTCAGAAGATTTCAAAAACCTAACTTTCGATAGCTGCACAGACAAAACTACTCTCGATGAACTCATCGCAAAGAGCAATGAATTCCCAATCAATTTTCCAATCGATTCTGTCAGGTAAGATGTTTTCTTCGTCTCATGTATATATTTATTTATTTATTTATTTTATACGCAAATCAACATAACAATTTATACCAATCCATTGATATGCAATGTACACATAAATATAAAAAATAATAGAATTCTTACAAGTACATACACAACATGTTTAAATAAGTATTAAATACAAATACAGGCATTAATAATAAAAAAACTTACAAACTTACAGTACATAAAGAGTTAAAACAATTTATCTTATTCTGACATAAACAAGTAGCGCAATGCCCACACCTTGAAGAGATGCGGGCTCGCTGTATAAATATCATAGTCTGACACTGTCGAACATAGCGCATTTATGTGCCGCAAAGCTCGGGTAAGCAGACACCATCGACTTAGGTTGGTGCGCGAGGACGGCTCCGCAAATAGATTATGAGTGCGAGCACGATTATAATTGTCCGGAACAAAGAGACAAACCTTCGCTAGCATGCTAGGATTATCAACTCTTCCCCGGATCAGCTTGAAAATATAAAGCGTAAGAAACATTTTTGAATTTTTTCCAACATAGTGATATATGTAATGATCCTGATGGGGATTCCATATAACTGCATTCGTTTCCAATCTACTTCTCACAATTGAAGTATACAATGTATGCATAACCCGTACATTGTGAAAATGCTTTACGTTGCGAATAACAAATCCTAGTAGCTTAAAAGAGGACTTGGACAAATCAGCAATGTACTCCTTGAATGTAAGCTGGGAATCAAAAAGAACTCTTAGATCCTTTACCTTCTCAACCATAGTTAGCACCTCATCAGTGATGGAGTAATCATATATCAGAGGTGCGGTCGATCTAGTATATGTCATCACTGAACATTTGGATATATTGAATGAGAGATTTTTATTCTGGCTCCAAGACCAGACGGCATCAATATCACGCTGGAAAAGCTTGCAGGCCTCAGCAGTTCCATATAGAGATAGAAGAGATCGATACGATCTTGTTTCTACTCTTTATTGTGAAATTTCACAATGAGCGGGTTTATTGTCATATGATAATCTCTTACCACCAACCATACTATGAAGTGTTTATATTATGTATGCAAGTAATGTATGTGTAAGTGTGTATCTTTTTATTGGATTCGATCGATAGAATTGAAATACGATTCTGTCAATTTTCCCAGCGGAAAATGGTGACCCAGCCGGGAATCGAACCTGGGACTTTTTTTCTGGAAAAATTTACTGATATTCATGACATAAACACCAGAAACAAATCAAAGTATGTTACCTAGTGCAAAGTTAAAAATAGCGAGACAAGTCAAGGAATACTCCGGTCCCTATTTTTACTTTCCTGACGACCTATCGGAAAGCAAAGTATTGTGATCGCGCTAAAAAAAAATTTTGAGATGAAGATGGGAATATATATTTTGAGACTCCCTGAGACGATTGAGACTATTTCCAGACCGATCTCTGTCTGTCTGTATGTCTGTATGTCTGTATGTATGTATTCTTCCACGATAGCGCCCAGACGCTTAATCGGATTGAGCTGAAATTTGGTATATAAGCTTCTGTTAACCGTCGGAGGAACCCATTAGTTTTTGGAGTCCCTACGCCCTACGGTTGTGGTACCTCCCATACAAATTTGGGGTTCCCGGCGAAAAAATTGTTTCCGCGATAGCGCCCAGACGCTTAATCTGTCTAAGTTAAAATTTGGCATAGAAGCTTCTGTTAACCATCGGAAGAACCTATTAGTTTTTGGGGTACTTACGACCAACGTTTGGGGTACCTGCCATACAAATTTGGGGTACTAGAGTAAAAAATGTCGCTGTTTTTTCGCACCTCCCCGGATACTAGTCAGGAAAGTCTTGGGGTGACACAACCGATTTTTTTAATATGTTACCTCCATATATTAAAGACATTAAAAATAACAATATATTTAAAAAGTTTCTTTTAGAAAATATTTTTTACACCTATGAAGAATACGTCCAATTCACCATGAACGGCTAACGAAAGTATTGTGTACAATCGAAAATTAAATATGTATAAATAACTATTTATAAGTTCTGAAGACGATAAACTAAACTTGAAACATACAATGTAAACAATCTTCGATTTTATATTATACTTTTAATTTAAGTTATTTCTCATGCTTTCAATTATTGTTACCTGTTATTTCTTTTTTTTTGGTTTTTAAATTTATTTTTTAAAAGAACTTTTTCTTGAATTTTATTTGGTCACATAATGGGATTTAATATAACTACATATAAATAATATTTTGACTTAATCGATTTGTTATTGTCTTAATTAGGTTTAAATTTCTGTAAGTTCTTTAAATTTGTAATTGCACAACTTGGTTTTTAATTTAATTCGGATATTTTAGTATATATATTTCTACAATCTGTAAAGATTTTTTGAAAATAAACTGAACTGAACTTACAATGTAAGATTAGGCAACCTAACCACTAACCCAACGAACCTTGCATGTGTGTGTCTTGCTTGATGATTTAAAAAAAAATACTACAGTAAAACAGTAATTTTCAGAATGGCAGGTTATTCGAACAGTTATTAGTGTTTTTTTTTCACTGTTATATAATTTCTGTATTTAGCTGCTTTAATTTAGAAAGGGCAATGGGTAATTTTGTACCACCTTGCAAAGATTGTTGTTAGGATCTCTCTAGACGATCAAGCATGCGCATTGCATCGCGGGCTGGGAAGGGATCGTAAACCGCAGGAAACATGCAAATATTTTTTTAAATATTTACCAAAAATGCCTAATTTTGTAGTTTATACTAGGGAGTCACGTTAATTAGACGTAATTGATTGATGAATGACGTGACTCCCTGGTATAAAACTACAAAATTAATCATTATTGGTAAATATAAAAAAAAAATATCTGCATATTTCCTGCGGTTTACGATCCCCTACCAGCCCACGACGCAATGCTTGACAAGCATGCTTGATCGTCTAGAGAGCCCTTAACACTTTGCCACATTTACGAAACGAAAGTTTATTACAAAAGTAATATTTTATTCTATAGCATCTAAGCTGAAATAAAATGACTTTGAAAACACTCAACAATGGCCACTCTATTATTATTTTCGGCCACGGGCCGAAGAAAGTAAGAGTGTTGACATTGCAAAATATTTTATTTTATAATTACACATTTTTAGTAAGATACCTATTTACTTCGTTTTATTTAAACAATAAGTTGTTTATATTATTTACTAGCTGACCCGACGAACTTCGTACCGCCTAACAGTCAATGAATGTCGTGTTACAGATTAGCTGAACTTAATTTATGATTCTATGGAAGTAATACAATGAATACAAAATAAATATTAAGTTCACTACTTTATTAAGATAATAACACAAAAAGAAATATAAAAGTACAAAAATTAAGTATATCAATTGCGCGTCAGCATGACATGATTGAAATAAACTATGTAATAATTGTGGTCCGAATATTGTGGATATATCTTGTCGATTCGAAACATTTATTTCAATACTTTCTTTAATTTGAGGGAAGAGTTTACCGTACCGACGGAATGAACATTAAATGTTTGACAGTTACGAAACCCATGAACATTTTGTATGGGAAAATGTTTTTTCTTTTATTTTATTTTTCGTTAATTTTCGAATGTTTTTAATAGTTATTCTGCTATTCGGGACGGAGACAAATACAACAAATCAAAAACCATGAAAATCGGTCCAGCCGTTCTCGAGTTATAAGTATTCGAACAAACCCGACTTTGTTTTATTTATATAGATATACATATTATATGGATACAATATATATAAAAGATCATAAACTTTAAACCTATATCTGTATCCACTATGAATATTAAAAATTACTGCATAGTACCGAGTGAGTACTTTAATCTTATCCCAAAAGCCGAAAGGTAAATAAGTATATAAATGAAATAGAAAAAAGCAATAAGTAACATAGAAATAGATGATCAGTGTGCGGGTGTCAGGTAAGATTTTGCACCTGGGCCGTCGGAATTCTTTTGTTTTATGTTGGGGTTGCCTAATTAAGTTTATGAATGAAAGCGACACAGTAAATAAGCAGCACAGGGATAGATACTCAGTGTATGGGTGGCAGCTAAGATTTTGCACCTGGGCCGTTGTGATTCCTTCGATTTACGTTGGGGTGTTCGGAGTGTTTTCATGTGATTTCGTTTTTACTTTCTGGCTGTGGTACTGGCTTTGATTGATTTTTTAATTTTTCTATACTGGCCCAGTGCAGTTGGGCCATTTACCCATGTGTTAGTGTGGTGCCAACTCAGGTCCGCACCCATCCGGTAGCCTGTAAGCAGAAGTGCGAGCCCGGATGGAATTCTGTGCCTGCTGACCAGTTCGCCTTCCCAGGGGTACTGGAGCGCTCGATGGAGGATGGGAATCCGATGGAGGATGGACGGTTTGCACACTATGCGGTGTCAGCCAATTGACTGTGCATTCCGACTGATAACCGGGGGAGCCTGGCAACGGCTTTGTCTCCAATATAGTGGGGGTGGTTGTTAACCTTACGGCAACTGCTCTTGAAACGACCAATCGGCTACCCGATGCCGGGTGAACAGCCGGACAAAGGATGACGTGGTCCGCAATAGATTTGGTAGACACTCGAACCCGTAACCAGTTGTGAGAAATCTGTCCGTAACTGGAAGTAAGGACGCGAGTGTCGGTCCGTAATTTTCTTACCCGGCTTCTTGCGGTAAGGCATTGGTCTCTTACGGGCAAGTGTGCGGACAAATTGTAGATGGCACTCATAATTCAAAAAATTGTATAATCTCCTATTATATTCAAAATGGCGACTTTCGTGGTATAACAGTATGGCGGCGCACTGTAGATAGCGCTTTAAGTATAAAATAATAATATAATAACAAACGAATATTTAAATCATAGCTCTTATTATTTTAATATTATTTACATAAAGATGTAAATTCTTAATTTGGTATACAGGTTTAAACGCATAATAATTATACACTTTAATGCTCAGATAAATTAATAGATGGCATTCTTTCTCTCCATATTACTTCTATGATGTAATAAGCCTATATAAAAAATGCTATAGGTAAATTATTATTATCATTGGTTTAATTATTATTAGGCTTTTATAATCAATCAGTCCTTTATTAAAAAAAAACATTCATTATCAATGTTAATGTAGATGGCCTAATAAATTGCTATTAATTTAGCCGTCAATGCTATCAGCGAATTGCCAAATCGTACTATGGAGTTGAGAAATCTAATAGGTACCATCTTTGAATAAAGATCGGCTATCAAAAACGATTACTTTTAAAACTATTTTCTCTTTCTTTATAGATGCAGAACACTGAAAAATTCCGTTTCCAAAGAAATCCTCGAAGCCAATATCAATTCCACATACCCTATAATCAACGAAGGAACGCTCAAGTTATACGTGGACTTTCTGCACTTGAAGCGTAACTATGGCAGCAGTATTGAGAAAAGGTTCTACAAAGATATGGACGTTTTGGAGTTGATTCAAAGGTTCCTGGAATGTAGAGCTGTCAGTTTTTGGGGTCCTGGGGTAAACTATTAATTTTAGGATTTTTTAAACTCCTATATTAAAGTATAACTTTATACGAGTATAAGGTATTGGGTTGCTCAATGTCATAATACAGTTAGGCAACCGTTCTGCGATGGCAACATGCTGGTGGCGCTGATAGCATTGTCTGGCACAAGTGATAGCAATTTATTGGGCCATATATGTATAATAACATTGGTAATTAATTTTTTTATATAGGGCGGATTGATTACAAAAATCCAACAATTTAACCAATACTAACAATAACATTCAATTACTAGTGACATATCGCATTACATGTATGTTTTCGGAGGTAGGTACATGTATATTTCCGGAATGTACTCAATCAGACATTTCATTTGATACTAAACACGATATATTTATGTAAATTTATTGACATTTGGACATTCGGATTTATACAATTACTTCCTTGAAATTAGGACAGTTAAGGCACCGTATGACACTCGGGATGACAATGATTCTAACAATACACCACACTTCTAAATCGGTTTAAGCGTTTAACCCAGTTGTTACTGAAACTTTTTTTAATCTCGTATCACAGTAGTTTTTTAGTATCTTGATGCATAAAGTAAACATGGTAAAATACCAAAAAAAACTGAGATTTCAGGGAAGCTCGGAAAATGCGGATAGTTTTAACGATCAGTAGTAATAGGCAGGTAGGTTAACGCTATAACTACTACTTTATAGATTGTATCCTATTTTAAATTAAAGAAACACAATTATTAATATGAAAAAAGCTTTATTATCTATCTATCTATATCTATCTATAAAATCATTATCTATCTAGGACATACATTTATAAAAAACATGCATAAAATAAATTTGAATCACAAGTTTATTTGTAAACACTTACCGTTTTGAATACATAGTGAAAGTTAATTACGCTAATACGAATTAAAATAGAAAATCACTTCAAAATTATGATCATAGTATAATTATCTATGCACCAAAACACTATTAAACGATCACTGCGGCTATTGGTAAACAATAAGCAAAAGTTATCTGCTCGTTAATATTTTTAAATTGAGGGTATTCCTCATACTTTTTTTTTATCTTTATAACGATCGGTCTTTGTAAATGGGTTAAAAGTTATAGTGGAATAAAGAAGTGGAAAACATACATTGATAATTCGTGAACACATTATACTCCTTTTTTGTTGGGCAGTCGTGTAAAAAGGTTCTTGTCCGTGGCAATGTCATCGGTCTATCTTGTGTGGGCCACAAGATGGACAATGACATTGCCACGGTCGCAGGAAGTAGGTGGATGGAGGCGGCTCAAGACCGCTCGTTATGGCATTTTATGGGGGAGGCCTATGTCCTACAGTGGACGTCTACCGGTTGATGATGACGTTGAATATATGACGAAACTTGTTTATTTTTTGCAGTAAAAAATGCTTTTGAAGCACTATAAAATACAGAAATAAAAAATATCAGATACGACAACATTAGCCTATGCTGTTCAATAATACCAATAATTATTATTGATTGGGACCATTTAGGTGCGCCATTTTGTCTTCAAATTTTGATGGAAGATTTTTTTTATTTTAGGATATATATCTTCTCCGAAGTAAAGAAGAATCTAAAGGCCAGTGGGACACAATCGGAACCGACTCCGAGAAACCTCCGCTCATTCTTCAGAATATCCTCAGTTACGACGAAGTGAAACTGTCCGCTCTGCTCTACGTAACCGGTTACACTCAATTCATCAATAACGGCTTAAGACAGAGCTGCGGTGTACCGGCAGCTTCCAAGAGAGATATCACCGAAAATGGCATTATTATTGGAGTGATAGGAGCCAGGTTGAAGAAAAAACATGTCATGGAGTATCAGGATATCATTGTGACGAAGGATCAGAATTCGGCTAAGAATGGGTGAGTGTTTAAGAAGCTGCTATCAGGTTTGTTTATTTATTATCAACTAGCTGACCCGGCGAACTTCATACCGCCTAACAGTCAATGAATGCCGTGTTACAGATTAGCTGAACTTAATTTATGATTTTATGAAAGTAATAAAATGAATACCGATCGGGGTACAAAGGGGACATGAACTATCCTCAGAATAGCTCCAATAAACGAGGTTACTGGGGTCTGGAAGTGTATGCAGAAAGGCATTAAAATATAATTGAATCATCTCTGGCATCCAGTCATATAGCATTACCTTCCAGTGCATTAGAGGAGGAATGCAAAAGTCCCCAATTGTCCAATCATTCTGGCATTGAAGGCCAATAGCATGAGCCATACTGCTGCTGTCGTAATTTCCTCGCAAAAGAGACTAATTAACTCACGAATAACAACAAGGACTTTGTCATGGTGATAAGTGTACCATCCTTGACCTAGAATATGTCCAGCTCTGCAAGGGGCATTGCTACAAAGGGAACATGCTCCAACGAGCGAGATTAGCTCCAACGAGCGATATTAGCGTCAATGAGCAAGATTACTGGGGTTTGGAAGTGTATGCTGAAAGGTATTTGAATAATATATCAGCATCTCTGGCATGCAGTCATACAACATTACATTCCTATATATCATGGACAGCAATGAGGTGATATAGATAGACATATGTCGATGCCTACCTAAACTCCAAACTCAATGCTAATTCAATAGAATATAAATATTATTCCAGATTCAGTCCAATAAGTGACGCCGCTTTGGAAGATTCGGAGTCGTACAAAAGGCAGAAGTGGCATGAAATGTGGGCTAATTTCTATGGCGAACCGATCAATCTCTACGATAACGTTCACAAAAAAGTGCTCAATGATGAAAAACGAAACATCAAGAATCAATTCGCCCCAGCTAAGGCGAAAGGAGCTTACTTTGACAATTTTTACTACAAGAAAAGATTGATTTTGACCATAGACACATTGCTTTTAGAGGCGAACTATAGAGCTGGAGAAGTTGGCAAAATGGCATACATACATATGGTAAGTTTGATCGGAAGTAATTTTTCATTTATTCTATTAACAAGCTGGCTTCGCAACGAAAGTTTTAAATTATTTATTTTTGTAATATTTGGGTGTAATTCAGGTAATTCATCAAAAGTGTTAAAAAAAACTGTTTTATATCGGTTTTTAGGAAACTGTATAGGTTGATCTCTGTCTTCATAATCGAACATGCTTTTCTTTTTGGCTACCCTTTTATTTTTAACCCTTGGAGTAAATGGGTATTTTCATGGATGCATCTGTCTCTTTTGCAGGATTTTCGGCGACATCGACTTAAAGTACTATAAACTACTACACCAATCATAAAAAGAACAACTGCACAATGATTGCATTGAAATTTCGAATATAGAATATTGAAATATCATTTTGTAAAACAATTAGATAATTATGAATAAATATGAGAACGTCAAAGAAGTGAAAAAAACGCGGAACCAGATCTGGTCGTATCATACTCAACGGATAATTGTTTCAGAACCAGATTTGGTCGTATCATACTCAACGGGTTAAAGTCTTTTGGCAGATCATAACTGCTTTTCTCAATAAATTGATGAGCGTCAGACTTTTCGAACCCAGTTTGTCGATATTCTTTGATCCAGTCACAAAATATACGCAAATGTTCAAGAGCAATGCTTAAATGGACTTGTACAGATTGCCATAATTTGCTTATTATATTAACACGTGATAATATATCATACCAAACATGAAATGATATGATAAATTCTAAACTCAGCATTTCGTTTAAAACCGAATCACTATCACTGGGTGTCAGTGGGTGTCTTTGATTTTTCTGTTTGATTTTTTAAGCTTTCGATGCATTCAACAACTTCGTCAAATTGCAGTAATAAGGCCTTCACTGCCTCAATTCTGCTCTCCCAGCTTCAGTATGCCTTTGATTAATTTCCAGCTTTTCCTGGAACTTGTAAATAGCAAATAAATGTTCTGAATATAACCAAAAAATGTTTTTGCTACCACAGAAGAATTAGCTGCATCTACTAACAGCAGATTCCAGCTATTGCAACTATATGGTGTAAAAAAATCCCTAGGATTTATATTTAATAATCGAGTTTTAACTCCACTATTTGCGCCTACCATATTTGCACCATTGTCGTATCCTTAGCCATGACAGTTTTGAATATCTAAGCCATTTTTTTTAGCTCTCCCAATATTGTATTAGTTAACCCAGTTGTTACTGAATCTTTTTTTTATCTCGTATCACAGTAGTTTTTTTTAGTATTATTACCTTGATGCATAAAGTAAACATGGAAAAATACCAAAAAAAATCTGAGTTTTCAGGAAAGCTCGGAAAATGTGGATCGTTTTATCGATCAGTAGTAATAGGCAGGTAGGTTAACGCTCATATAACTACTACTTTATCGATTGTATCCTATTTTAAATTAAAGAGACACAGTTATTACTATGAAAATGGCTTTATTATATATCTATCTATATCTATCTATATAATCTATATCTATCTAGGTTATAAATTTATAAAAAACGTGCATAAAATAAATTTCAGTCACAAGCTTTTTTGTAAACACTTACCGTTTTGAAGACATAGTGAAAGTTAATTATGCTAATACGAATTAAAATAGAAAAGCACTTCAAAATTATGATCGTAAGATAATTATCTATGCACCGAAACACTGTCAAACGACCACTGCGGCGATTGGTAAACAATAAGCAAAAGTTATTTATTACTTTTTTTTGATCTTTATAACGATCGGTCGTTGTAAATGGGTTAAATATTCTCCTCCCGTCTCAGTCACAGCAAGAAATCCGACAAAGTTTTCTTCTATTGTGCCGGTTGATGTATTACAAAATCTTAAGATAACTGACATTTGTTCAATTCTACTACAGCCTCTAGTGTAGTTGGGCAAAAAAGAATAATATTTTGACTCTTTTACCATACAAATCACTGCATCGATAACTGTTTTGTGACATTAGTGCAATTAATTCATTTTTAATATCGTGGCTTAGATAATGGCGTGCAAGTTGTTTGCCAATAATGCGTATCATATGTTCCTGTAATTTAGGATCAAATTTTGATATCAATTTAATCAAATAAGGCGTGTGATATTTCGAAACCAAGACGCGAAAAAATTACATAAGATAAATTGCATCCGTGTGAAGTCGGGCCAGGTCGCTAGTGGTAACTAAAACGCGTTCCCGCCAAAACTCACAGCACAGTTGCTAGACTAAATAAAAACAAATTTGATTTGATGGCAATAAAATTACTTCATAGTTTTATGACGAGTAAATATTTTTCGTCACGTTTTGGCTTTTAAGTAATTTTATAATACACTTTATATATCTGTGGGCTCCGGCGCGAGGCCCCTCGGTCCGCGAGGCCTTTCTACGTCGCCACGCCTTACACCACAGGCCACGATGGCCCTGAAATTAGGAATAAACGCAGGGAGCCGTCTGATTGGCTTTCCTTTCATTTCATTATCCTTATTGTAGTTTTCTATTAGATATCTAAATGGTAATTTCAGGTTGGGATTGGTCTTGGAGTTTGGCGCAATGCAGACCATCAAGAAGCAACCTTCCTTGACGTCTTCGCACAGCGTTTAATTTACCTTAAAGATCAGATAAGGCATATAGCGGACGTACATTTTGCATACTTCAAACTCACTGAATGGAATAAGGTAGTCATCCTTCTTTATCTCTTTTAGTCTTATAGTCTCACTGCTCAGCGAAGACCTCCCTAAGTTGACATTACTCTCTTGGTGTTGATAAGTTTGTTTGTTTGTTTTGGTTTCTAGTTTACAAGAGGCGGGTTTATTATTATGAGACAATCTCTTACAATCAACCCTACTATGAAGTGTTTGTATGTATGTGTCTTGTTATTGCAATAGATCGACAACATTAAAATGCAATTCTCTTAATTTTATCTAAACGGAAAATGGTGACCCAGCCAGTAACCCAGCAGTTAGCAATTTTGTCGGTAGTTCAAGCAATTCTTGAGGACATTAATTTTCACCGACTTTTCCAGCAACTTTTCGGGGATTTCCGAAGACCTAATTTGCCTAGCGTTTTGATGGATCTTTTACATTAACATTGTAATAGAATTCTGAAAGCTTCCATCACAAAAAAATGCTTAGTAAAATTTACTTATTTTATTTATTTATTTTATTAATGAAAGCACAACCTATTTTTATTTTTTACATTTTTATAACATTCATTACGGTAACCAATAGTGAAATTGAAAAAAGTTGCCTAAAATGTATTAGGGTGTCCTGTATCACGCAACTGAGACTAAACTTGTTCTCTAGGGCAGGCTATATCACCTATTTTGTTGCAATATACGGTCTCAAATAAATATTATTAAAAATAAAAGGAAAAATTAATATTGCGATTAAATTGAAATCTAATAAACGATTTGTATCTGAAAATAAGGTATAATTTGCAGGAATAATGAATATAGTTAATTTTCGAATTTGATGTCTTTAGGTGATACAACCGTTTTTTTTAATTAAGTACTTGAAGTTATGAATTCCTATTTTTTTATATAATTTTTTTATTACATTTTTCTTGTCACTTTTTATAATTTTATGTGTAATATTGAAATGCATTTTTTTGGAATTAATTAGAATTGTAATTTCTACAGCCAGATAAGTGAAATAAATAACTTGAACTTGTACAGACCAATATATTGTCCGAATTCATCGTGATGGTCAATATATTAACATCTTAACAAACCATATGATACGGCAGTTCCACAAGGTCTATCCTTCCGAGGGAATTTTTCAACAAGGTCTCGCCCCATGTCATTCTTTGTAAAAAGTGAAACAGTTTTTCACACAGAACCAAATTACCGTACTTGAATGGCCCGAAAACTCCCCCAGTCTCAACCCGATCGAAAACCTCTGGGCCATTTGCAAAAAACAGCTCTCCAAGATGGATTATACAATGAAAACCAAGATGATCAGTGCAGTAATTCAAGTTTGGTTTCACGATGATCAACTGAAAGGAAGCTGTCAAAACCTGGTAAATTCTATGCCTACAAGAGTTATCAACGCAAAAGGCGGACACATTCTATATTAAAACTAACAATCTATGACTACCAGTACTGTTTTTTGTATGTTTATGTCCAATAAAGCACTTTGAAGAAAAATACTCTTTGTTCCAATTAATTTGTACAATACTGTATGTTAGTTTGTTTAGGTCAAATCTTTGAAGCTGAATTAAAACCACTTCCTCTTATCCTATGAAGTTAAAATTTTACTCGACGGTTCAATTAGGGAAAAGGTAGCTGAAATTATTACACATATCCTCGTTTAAAACGACGTTATCAATTTAATCAATTATATATTACTAATAAATACATGTACGTAAATGCAAATGTATGTAAATAATAATAGTATGTAAATAATACAAGTAGGTAAATGTATATATTTATATATAAATGAGAATATTATATGTATAATGTTAAATATTATATAAACAAGTAAAATATTACCATAGTTCTATAATTGCAGTATAAAATTACGTGCGCATCTTAATTTAAAAGAAAAGAATCTACCCTAGTACGGGCATTAACCTAGTTGGGTAGTTTTTAAGACATAATTTTTTGTACGATTTTCTCTTAAATACAGCATTATTATTATTATTATTATTATTAATTTCGATGACAATGCATTTTTATGGTGAGCATGACCTGATTCTACACTCAGGATCGGCTCTCGACGAAGCTACTCTTCCACTGTCACCAGCATAGATACACAATTATGATAGCCCGTTCTAAGTTCCACTATGACATAGCTGATGTACTCGAGACAGAAATTTTAATAAAAGCTTGTTTTTAAAAATGTGTTTTTACTATTAACTTATTCTATTATTACAGATTGTGGACGGTAAGAAATTTAAAGATGAAGGCCACCCAAATGGAGGAGTTGTGGTACACATATCAAAAAGAGAACCGTCCTCGCGATTGAGTGGTCCGGAACATGAAAATAAACTATTGTTTGTGACGTATGCTTGGGACGGAAATGCCCAGCCCGGAAATGAGTTTTGGTAAGCGATATAATATTATTCAACAAATAACACAATCAAACATGTAATTGAACAAGAAAAAATGTACAGTGATGGATAAGGGGGGGGGGGGGGGATCCTCTTATTAGTTATACGAGGGCTGTTTAAAAAGTATCCAACGTTTGGCTGGCAAAAATATATTACTATTATAAGATGGGGACCCTAATCCTCTTTAAAGTAGGCATCTAACTACTTAGCCCATTGTTCCTTCCACTGCTGAAAACGCTTCTAGAAGATTTCTTTTGGAATGGTGTTTAACTCCGCCGTTGCGTTCTGCATTATCTCTTCTCTACTCTGAAAACGGGATCCTTTCATTTCGCAAACAACCAGAAGTCGCAAGGAGCCATGTCTAAAGAGAAGGGAGGTTGGCGAAAGACTGGAATTCCATGTTTCGCCAAGAAAGTCTGAAACGGGTGAATCAGAATCAGTTGGAACATTGCCAAGATGCAACTGCCAGTTTTTTTCAAAGGTCTTATCTTTTTCGCCAAACTGCAAGACAAAGTTGACGGAGAACTTTTTGATAGTGTAAATAGGTTTAACCCGTCGGACGCCAACAATGCCTATAGGCATTTTGCGTCGTTTGACAGATCCGCGCGTAATCGTTGCGGTGGGCCCCCATATATATTATATACTAGATGACCCGGTGATCCTCGTACCACCTAAAATTGATTTGATTGTAACTCTTGATAAGCGTTTATTGATCCTAATCAACCTTCCAAATCCAATTCATTGAAATCTATAATATGGCCGAATCATGTACGGTTTGAGTTTCGTTTGGTGATTAAATGAAAGACGCTTGTAATTATAATAAATTCAATGTATTTAATTTACATGATGAAATATAAATGCTTTTTCACTTTCTCCACTTTTTTGCATTTTTCGACTTTTTGGACTTTTTTGACGTTTTCGACTTTTACGACTTTTTGACTTCGACTCTTTTGACTTTCTCGACTTTTTCGACTTTTCGAATTTTTGAAATTTTACACATTGTACGGAATGAATAACAGTTATGGTCAGCGATAGCACAGCTGTCAAACAATACGATCGCCGCGATAGCCATCTAGAAAGTGGCCAATGTTCCCAAAATGACCAATTTCGATTTTTTCGATTTTCAGTTGTTTCTTTGAGTTTTTCCTAAATATTTTTTTTTGTAAACCACCCCTGAATCAAGCCAAACAAAATAAAAGAATAATAATTCAAATCGGTCGAGTCATTTCCGAGATCCTGCGAGACTAACGAACGGCGATTCATTTTTATATATAAGATATATAGATACAAGATATAATACATACATAGATACCTATACAAGATACATATATACAAGATATAATATACATGATTAACAAAATTAAACAATATTAATTAAGCGGGCAATTGTGTAAAAAACGTTTTTTTTTTTTTTTTAAAAAACAATTTTTTTGTTGAAAACAAAGGAATTCATGATTTTATAAATTTCAAAAAATTGTAATTTTTCAGGATGGGAAAATTAAAATCTTCTGGTGATTCTGCGGCCGCTAGCTCGTGTCAGGTATCAGAATTGCACAATTCCTTGATAAACTGCCAAAAAGTTAACGTCAAGAACCTTCACATAGCCAGCAGGAAACATGGAGTTCTTCATATATCCAAATACCTGAAAGCACTCAGGAAATAAGTTACGTTGAAATGAAAATAATGAATATTTTGTACTACATTTTATTTTGCGATAAATAAATATTTTTACATTTTTTTAAACATTGTTTTGTGTTGTTTTTGTTGTTAGGGAAGAGAGGAGGATACATTCGGATGTTTTTACTTTCCTGGCAAGGAAAGTATTGTGGACATACTTCTGTGTGTCTGTGTGATGTGATTCATCCACGATAGTGCTGAAACGCTTCATCCGATTGAGCTAAAATTTGTCATGCAGGCATCATTTGAAATTGATATGCAGGCATCATCTTTGTATCAAATCACAAACACAATAGATAACATCCAAATATAGGGAAAATATTTAAATAGAAAATATTTTTTATAAAAAATTACATCTTTATTAACCCTAGAAAGCTAATGTTCATCAAAACGACGAGCATCTAATAAATATCTCCCTCTCCCTTTCTATGTGTTTTACCTACACACTCGCAGATTCGCGCCAACTTAGGCTCATTACGCACTGTCGACTGAGTCGCGGTGACTCAGTCGACGGCGATTTTCACGTTATACGGCACCTGCGACTTTCGTACGCATGACTCAGCTGCGACTCAGCTTCGACTGTCAACTGAGTCGCCGCACCTCAGTCGACAGTGCGTAATGAGCCTTAGTGACTGCTAGACTGTAATTTTGTATTTAAGATACCTAGGTACTTTGATTGGACACCTCATTTTTGTTTTATCTAGTACCATGTTTTTTTTTGATATACTATAACAATTTATTGTTGATTGCTCATTTTCTCTCAGGCTCACAATCATTCAAACGTCAATGTTAGGTGATAGTAAAGAAGCAAAAACATTAGTCTGAGAACAATACGCCTCGCAGACGGTACTGAGACATATCCTTAGATTATTAACCCTTGGAGTAATTGGGTATTTTCATGGATGCATCTGTCTCTTTTGCAGGATTTTCGGCGACATCGACCTTAAAGTACTATAACTACGAAACTACTACACCAATCATAAAAAGAACAACTGCACAATGATTGCATTGAAATTTCGAATATAGAATATTGAAATATCATTTTGTAAAACAATTAGATAATTATGAATAAATATGAGAACGTCAAAGAAGTGAAAAAAACGCGCGACCAGATTTGGTCGACTCGTACTCAACGGATAATTGTTTTGCGACCAGATTTGGTTGACTCATACTCAACGGGTTAAGTTACTATTCTCACATTACTGTGTTGCAATATAAATATTTTTTCCAGAACGTAGGGTCTTCTCTTTTTTACACCACTGCCCAACAAAGAAGGAGTTTAATGTGTTCAGGGTTCATATATGTGTGTTTTCCGTTTCTTTATTACACCATAACTTCTAAACGCTTGAACCGATTGAGGTGTGTGGAGGAGCGATGGTGGACTGTTTTGTCCTCAAGTCTTCTGCGCTCACTCCAGGGAGATAGAACGACTAATCGTTAAAACTTCCTGAGGTGCCGGGCTCGCCCGCTGTAGTCGACAACCCTAGTTGTCTGTAAAAACACAATCGCATTCTGCACATAAGTATATCTTTAATTTCATGTGAACTTCACATTCATGTTCTTCCAAATGCCATTGCCTTGTAAAGGTACGATCGCACTTTTCAGATGAGTACTTCTCCAATTTGCTGTGAATTACGTCTACGTGTCCTTTCAAATCCCCGCGGTTTAAAAAAGCACGTTTGCATTCCGCGCATGAGTTTTATTTTTTTTCGTGTGAATTGCATCAATGTGTCTATTTAAAGTATATTTCGCAGCGAAAGCACGATCGCACTGCCCACATGAGTATTTCCTTATTTTCCTGTGAACTGCGTCTATATGTGCTTTCATACTTTTTTTCTCTGCGAAAGCGCGATCGCATTCCGCACTAAAGCACGGGTCAAACCGGATGCGTCTGCGTCGCAGAGCAGCGCGTTGCATTGCAGCGCGTTGCGCATGAGGTCACACTGGCCACGACACAACTGCTGCAACGCACTGCCTATGTCACACCAGATGCAGCGGAGTGCGTTGCTGCGCAGCTCGTTGCCGCATACGACAAGCCATTCTTGGAAAGTGAAGACGTTTCTGCAGTTATTTCGGTAATTATATATCTGCAGCTACGCAGTTTCTGAAGGAAGTGGAAAGTAGCTCATCTGATGAAGATCTGTTACTTCTTACAATAAATTATTCCAAAAAAAGAAAAAGACAGTGGTTGCACGATATTAATAAAAGAAGAGACGAGAGCAGCGAATATAATCGTCTTTGCCGAGAACTGGAATCGTATGAAGACCGATATTACTGGTACTTTCATATGTCTCAGGCCTCTTTTGAGGAGTTACATGAATTAATAAGACCTGACATATTGAAGCAGACCACAAACTACCGGAAACCTATTTCCACGAGGGAAAGACTCGCCATATGCCTTAGGTTTGTGACAAAATATTTTAAGCTCGCCTTTCTTATGATTTTTGAAAAATTATTATTATTAATATAATTATAAAACATGTTTAACCTAATACAGTCAAAAAATTGCTTCTTAAGAATACTTATTAATTTACTTATTAAGTAACTTATTAATTTACTTATTAAGTAAGTAACTTACTTATTAATTTACTTATTCACAAAATTTGTCTGAATTCTTCTGATGGAGCCGTTTCATTGTTAGGATCTGCCAGAACCGTCTCTAGAGATATTTCAGACAGCATAGCACTATCTGATTCATGGGATACAATTGAATAACCCGGTGATAACACGACTACGGGCATTCTTTCTTCTTGAACATTTTGCAGTACATCTAATTCAGCGTTTGCAAAGAGTTTTGCAAGTTTCAGTTTTAACTCTGTTTGCTTTATCTTAGGTAGTAGCTTTTTAAATGTATCTGCATAGCTCATAAACAAATAATCTGTGCCATCCAATTGTTTTCTGGCTTTCTTGTTATTCAGATACTGTAAAATCTTATCTTCTCTTTCCTCGGCATTACTAATATTTCTTTTTGAAACTGATGAACGTGGACGTAATAGCGGCGGCGTTGTCATCGGCTGAGACGTTATTCTCGGCTGAAGCGATGGCGTGGAAAGAGGTGACGTATCCACATTTTCAGGCATCCTTGATGGTCCTGTTATGGACGAGGAAGTAGGAGGTAATGGGATAGATGAGTCAGTAGTGTCAAACTCGTTGCTGTTCTCTGAGTGTGTATTTATATCTGTTACAATATTCGTGTCCGTAGGTCGTAATACTAGAGACCCGTCGATGAATGACATCTGTTCACTCCATACATATTGAATGTTCTTCCTTTCAGAGCCTGTTTGCTGTTTCTTAAGTCGTTTGTACCGCATATAACCATCTCTTAAAGACCGCCATCATTTCTTTGCCATTTCTCCTGTAAAAACACATATAATAAATAATAAAAAAAACCATAATAATGAATTGCCTGTATACAGGGAAACTTTTTTAACAGTGCGCAAATTTTCTGAAGGTGTTCTATCAATGACTATGAACAACTTTCACTATGGGATCAACTCTGATGTCATAAAAATATTAATATTTTTATTTTAATAATTTATACCTAGTATATTTTTCTTTCAGGTATAAATAGTATATTATTCTTTCACTACGGCTAAAAATCTGGGTATTCTATTTGATGGAAAATTACGGTTTGAGGAACATGTCAGCAAAAGCGTTGGGTGGGGTTTCTCACGTCTAAAGGCCTTATACAGAATTCGGGAGTACCTCAGCGTCAGAATCAGAATACTACTTGTAAATGCCCTTATATTGTCTATAATGGACTATGGCGACTGTGTGTACGGCCCCTGTCTATATAGGAAGACTGAGCGGAGACTTCAGAGACTGCAAAATGCCTGCGCAAGATTTTGCTTTAGGATTCCTCCACGTCATCATGTGTCACCATTCCTTGCGAAAGCTTCCATGTTGAATATGAGTAAAAGAAGGCAGCTCCATCTTGCGACCCTTGTACTCAAGGTAGTACGCAATAAACAGCCGCGATATCTTTACTCTATTATGACGTGGTTCCGTAATCGGCATGTCCATTCAACACGGGCACGTGAACAACTTGCTATAATACCCAAGCACAAAACTACACATTTCCAGTGCAGCTTTTCGTATTATTCTGCGGTTGTATGGAATCGGTTGGGAATGGCTTTGCGATCGAAATCAATTGCAGTATTTAAGGACCACTTTAAAAGTTTATTATTAAAGGAAGATATTTAGATGACATAATTTGATTCTATTTAAAAATAACTATTGCTAATTGGATTATTACTATTGTCTTCGTTTATTAATTAATTTGTAACCTGATTATTTAATGTTAAATATTTTAATTTTGATTATTTTTGATTTATTATATGTAGATTATTAAATTTATGTAATTACGTTATTTTCTTTTAATATCATTTGATGTTAAATATCTTGATTTTCATTATTTCGATTTGTCTATTTATTTGATTATGATTATTTGGATTTTTTTTTAAAGATTTATTTGATTTGGTTATTTTATTTTAAAAATCATATACCTATGTATCAATAATTAATAGGTGTGTCATGAAAACCAGGATAAGAGATATCCTGAGGATACCCCTAATTTGCAGCGTTTGTAGCTTTATTTCATAGTCTTTGTCTATTTATAGTTTTAATTTTTAATCTGTGTGTTCTTGTTTTTTTTTGTATATGTTTTTTATAACAGCTGCAAATAAATAAATAAATAAATAAATAAATAAGAACTGGGGACGCATTTCTCTAGATCTCATTTTCGTATAGTGTCGGCCGAAGCACTGTTTCTCTGATTGTTGAGGAAGTGTCAAAGGCCATTTGGAAAAATCTACAGCCGATATATATGCCTAATCCAACTGAAGAAATATGGAAGAAATCGGAATTGGGCTACAGAGATTTATGGAATTTTCCTAATTGTGTTGGAAGCGTGGATGGGAAACATGTCAGAATACGGTGCCCCGCTAATAGTGGTTCTAACTATTTCTGTTACAAGTCATACTTTTCAATAGTGCTACTAGCAATCACAGATCCGTTCTATAAGTTCACTGTAATAGATGTTGGCAGTTATGGCCGTCACAGTGATAGTAATATATTTGAAAATTCTGCTTTTTATCGCCAGTATATTCATGGAAATATACTACTACCACCGAAGCCGCTACCTGGTATGGATGATCCCGTACCCCACGTGTTAATAGGCGACGAAGGGTTCGCGTTGCAAACTTACCTTATGAGGCCTTTTCCTAGACTATCAACAATTCATGACATAAGAAAGAGAAACTATAATTACAGGCTGTGCCGGGCTCGGCGCGTTGTGGAGAATACTATTGGCATATTAACAAATAAATGGCGAATTTTTCACAAGCAAATGGAGTGTTCCGTCGAAACATCTATTCATATAGTTAAAGCTGCGTGCTGTTTGCATAATTATGTGCGAATAAAACATGGAACTATGTTGCAAATCCCAGAAGAGAAAGACCTAAATACGATGTCTCAAGATGCACTAATTCCCTTGAGTCGTACTAACCAAAGATCACCAAATTCAGCGTTTGCTATACATGAAAAATTTGTTTCGTATTTCAATCAGTGAAAAACGAATCAAAATATTTTTAATATTTAGGTAGTACTTACCATCAATATTCAGCTGTGTTCCAATATTTTGCCACAATAAAGATTTGTAGTCCACATTTTTATAGTTTTTATCACTTGGCTCGTAAATACATTTATGTTTTCTTACAATTTCAAGCAGTTTTTCTTTAATTACCGCGTCCATTGCGAATTTGTTTGTAAATAAATACAACCGGCGGATGAAAGACGCGCAGCGCTGCACGTCGACGCACGCTGTGTGTCATGATCAGGTCATGATCTAGGAGACAGCCCATTATACAACGTCATCAAGGCACGGAGAGCGTGCGACGTTGCCGGACCGCCTGACGCATTCGCGCCGCGCTGCACGCTAGGTTTGTCACTGCAAGGTTTGCCTGCGCAATGCCGTTCGTAGACGCAACGCGCTGCAACCGACGCGCATCTGGTCTGGCTTCTTACAAAGCATTTCATACATATACAACGTCGTATGCTGTGTTGTGCTGTGCTGTGCTGCATCTGGTTTGACCCGCGCTTAAGTATTCCTTCAATTTTCTGTGAACCGCGTTTACTTGACTTTGTAATTTTTTTCTGTGCAAAAGCACTATCGCATTCCTCACATGAGTATCCTTTCAATTTCCTGTGAACTGCGTCTATATGTACTTTTATTTTTTCCTCTGTAAAAGCACGATCGCATTCCGCACATGAGTTTTTCTTCAATTTTCTATGAACTGTAACTATATGTCCTTTTAATTTTTTTCTTCTGTGCAAACGCACGATCGCAATCCACACATGAATATTTCTTCAATTTCCTGTGAACTGTGTCTACATGTGTTTCCAAATCTCCTTGCCTTGCAAAAGCATGATTGCATTCTTCACATGAGTGTTTCTTCAATTTATCATGAACACTATGTGTTGATTTAAATGAGATTTAATAGAAAATCCATTATCGCACTTCGGACAAACTTGCGATTTGACACGTTTAACACTAGATCCGCTGTCGCCAATATTACTGCTTCCAAATGGTCCACCTTCGATTGGCTCTGGTTTTACGAAACGAGGTTCACCTTTGTAGAATTCGATTACGTTACCTCGCTTCAAATCTGAATTGTAAACCTCTTCTTTAACGACGACGTTTTCCTCAATCTTGACAGTCATGTTGCTGTAGTCGTCTACAATTAGATCACTCATCTTCGTATGAAGTAATTGACTGTTTTAAATGAAATGCACAGACTTATTAGGGACTAGTTGACTGCAACTGCACTAAGGTGGATTTCGCCAAAGGTCTCTGAAGCTGGAGCCAGAAAACGGTATATATAAACATACGTAACATATAGCAAACCAATATCAGTCCACCAATGACAACGCGCGAATTATGCTACAACTGAAAATAAATATTAAAGCTCCCGCGGGAAATACAAACTATGCCTGTCATATTTAGCAGAGTAGGCAACAGACCGAATCGGATACTCAAATTTTAGTCTGCTAATGATCGAGAATCATAATTAAGGAGGTTCAAAATTTTACTATGCATATTAATGTCAAAACTCGTGTCCGCTCTCCGCCGATGATTGTATTAATGGGCGAGGCGGCCGCTCAAACTTCAGTCTGGCAGGCATCGAGAATCCCACTTTAGGAAGTTTAAAATTTTACTATACATAGCTGATGATATTTTACATCGCATATAAAAAGTGCGTGAGGTCATTTTTTCTTAAATTGGAGATATTAATTCCCGAACTCGGGCCTGCGCCGCGCCGATGACTGTATGTAATGGTGGTGGCAGCCACTCAAACTTCGGTCTGGCTGGCATCGAGAATCCCACTTTAGGAAGTTCAAAATTTTACTATACATAGCTGATGATATTATACATCACATATGAAAAGTGCGTGAGGTCGTTTTTTCTTAAATTGGAGATATTAATTCTCAAACTCGGGCCCGCGCTCCGCCGATTATTGCATGTAATTGCCCGGGATAGAAAGGACAACCGCCTTAAAACGCACGTGGCCCATGTGATGGGTCTTTGCTGTTTTTACTCTCCTATTGTATTAAAAGTATTTTCAAACAATGCAAAGACCCTCGCCACCACTTTTAACAGTTAGGTCAACTTCCTATTCCGTGAAACTGTGAAACTGACGGCACACAAAATATGAAATATCATTCTTTCTAAATGAAACACGCTGAATTTATTTTTTTATATATGCTATACTATGTCCAATATTTTTTTTTATACATTGAAATATTTTCCACTCTTAAACATTAATCATATTTTTCAAATACAATACAGAAATGCATTTAGATACAACAAATAGACATAATGATTTAAAATCATGATTTCTACAAATGTATAATCTAGTACTTTGGTTACCTACTTGCTTACAAATTCAAAAGTTAAACTGCGTTTTTCGAAACAGCATCTTTTTCTACCACTAAAGCGTTCAAATCTAATTTTGACTCATTTGACCTTATCAAATGCAATTTGTCTTTTTAGAAATATTTTCTGTTAACAACGCTATATTATTATTATTTTTAATTTATGTAGAGTGTATCCAGAAAATCCTAGACACAGATAGTAGGTACTATTAAATAAGTTTAGTTATTTAAATTTTAAATAGTTCACACAATAGCACCGGGAATATAATAGATATTAAGTTAAGATGTATGTTATACATGTCTATTGGTTCGTCGGTAGAAACCTTTGAGGATGTTGTAGAAGAGATTATTTGCTAATTATACAGCCATACCCTATGCAAAAATCAATAGTTTCGGAGTAACTAATTTTTTGGTGTTTTTTTTTACCAAAATCATACTTTATGACCTTTTTTTAGTAAATATAAAAAAAAATATTTAAAAGTTTTTCTATAGTCGTTATGTTTCATGAAATTGGCGTACTTTAATGGAAGACATTAGTTGGGCGATTGTCAAAATTAGGAAAAAAAATAAGAAACATAAGGAAATAGAAACAAATTGCGATTGCGACGCATCCAAATCATGAAAAATATGGTAGCCCTTAAGGCGATAGTATAGCCGAACGACCTTGACGGTTTGAGGCGAGCTCCGCTGGCTCACCGAAAAAGGGGCTGGCTCACCGAACAACACAGTTTAATACAAGTTTGCATAGATCGTTCAGATGCGTACTGCATTCTGCCGTTCTTACTTGACTGATTCTATAATTCTTGACTTATTCAACGTTGAGATAACGTAGTATAGAAAATCACTATCCTTTCAAGAACGAAATGAAGACACCCTTTTAATATTCTTCGAGACATATGAAAAAAAATAATATCAATAAAACATGTTTATTTCAGGTTTCATGCCGAATAGAAAACAATTTATATAAAATTAAAAGTTTTAATTTTAATTTTAATCAAATTAGCCAATTGGTAGGAATCCCTACTCTTGGTATAGACAAATGGATAGAATAATTCATTTGCGTACAAATTGACTATTTTTAAAATTTGAAAACAATAATTAATAGAATTTATATTAAAAAATATAAAATATTTAAGAAATAACTAAGGCTGCTAAAATACCTGAATAGGTATAAATGAAATATACAGATATAAAATATACAAACGAATGATCGAATGTCGAATGATAGAATGATCGAATGATAGAATAGTCAAATTAAAAATATTACAAATATAAAAAAATTACAACAATAAAATTACGCAATTAAATAGGTAATACATTTCAGATTCCATTGCCGTGGATGGTCCACTATATTTTTTGTAACACTTGTGTGTTTTCGGTTGTTTTTTATTTCCAGCTTGACTTGTTTTGTATTTCTCCTGTTTTTCTCCCAATAATGATGGCAGCACCAGATAAGGCCGAGTAATTTATTTTATAAGTCCGCTTACACCAACACCCATCGACTACTACGTCTATGATTGGTATACCTTTTTTGTCGACCCGACTTTCAGCTAAAGCTAGTTCTCTTTCTTTTGCTGCTGCTTGATTCATACTCTCGACTGAAACTTTTTCCCAATGCTTTTGAATTTTACAGTGACAGGCTTTGTATATCGTTGGTGTCATAATTGGTAAATTTAGTGCTGCAGAAAACTCTTGTAGCTGAGAGTGTCCATTGCCAACTGCGATTGTTCCAGCAACAGCACAGTGGTTAACAGTGAGCTGGTCTCCAGGAGCGTCATTTTCTATGTAAAATTTTTCATCACACATCTTGCACCTTTAAGGTAAACAACGAATGTAATCCCGTTCTTTTTTTGCCTACGATTTCAACGCAACCTAAACCACATTCCATATTTCCATGGTTAGCAACCTCTTGCAGTTTTGCGTAGAAATGGCTAATTTCTACGATTCGTCGGCCTTCAATTTTGAATTGTCTGTTTTCCTCTGTGGTCTCTATCTGAAACATAAAGTATTCAATGTTTCAGGTAGGTACATAACTTGACACATATGTTGTGTCAATCTGATCTGTCTAAACCATGCACCTAGACTGTAAGATCTAAACATAACCTATTTATTATTTAGTTTCGTGTCAATAAAATTGTAACAATAACTATAAAAAATAAGTAAATAAATAGTTACCTGAATTTCATCATTGCTCTTGTCATTGTTTCTGTTTTTATGAGATATTGGTGTCACAGTGACTCTGTAACAAACATAAAACTAAATATTACCCATCAAGCAACATTACCAGGTTTCTTGTTCTATAACAATAGGCATAACTGCTAAATACACCGACACGGACGGAAATTAACTAAACCAGTTTTAGTACCACAGTAGGTATCCTATATTTATTGTATGAACTTTGTTTTTTGTAGACTTTTTTACCTGAACCCGTTGGCTCGAGTGTTTACTCAACAATATGCGATTTGAATTTTTATCCTTATATTTGCAATAATTCTACCGTTTCATCTGATATTACCGCAATTTTGATGCCCTATTTCGCAACAAACTTCAGCGTTTGGTCCTAATGACGGTCGCGAGTTTATTTCGAAAGGCTAATGTGGCTTCAGGCTCACTAATTGCTTTGTGGATTGGAAGTTACTTTGAATATATTCATTTACATGCCTGAGGTATATATATAAAAAGTATTATCACACATTTTCATAAAAATATCGGCAACCAGGTAACCAAACTCTCCTATCACAACACCAGGTCACATCACAATTGTTCACACTCCTATCACAATTGTTGAATAATTCCTTGTCCCTAAAACGAGAACTGTATTTGCTCAGCGGCATTATCTTTTCAAGGCTCTTCAAGCATACAATAAAATAGAAAAATGTAATAAATCTTTAAAAAACAACATTAAAAAAATATCATACTTGGCTTCCTAACCTGGGTAGAGAAGGGGTGCCAAATCTATTTTTCCACCTTGATAAAAACATATTGCAAAGTGCTAGACTATATATTAGTTTGTCTATATATTTTAATTAAAGTGAGTGCATTAGAAGTGCATTATTTTCTTTTTTGTAATTCATTATTTTTATGTGATTGATTATACTCACCATTTCTGAGAATTATAATTCTGACTATTAAGTTATTTTCTCATTTATCTTTCAAATTTCTAGTATTCGAAAAGTAATAGAATTTAATTTCTTGTAACATAATTTATTTTCTCCAACTACTAATAAAATGACTACCCAACAATACGCGATTTGAATTTATATCCTTGTATTTGCAATAATTCTACCGTTTCATCTGATATTACAGCAATTTTGATGCCCTATTTCGCAACAAACTTCATTAAGTGTTCGGTCATAATGACGGTCGCGACTTTATTTCGAAATGCTAATGTGGTTTCAGGCTCACTAATTGCTTTTGCGGATTGGAAGTTACTTTAAATTTATTTATATTTACATGCCTGCGGTTATAAGGAAAGCAAATTGTACACGTCTTACCCAGTTTCGTCTTCTTTATTTTCCACCGCATGCTCTGCCTGCCTTATGCTGGATCCCCTGAAAAACAAAACACTAGTAGTAGGAGGAGCTAACCCTATTTTAAGCATTATAATATTATATAGTCATAATAGTCAGCTTTATATAAAAAGTATTATCACAGATTTTCAAAAAAATATCGGCGACCAGGTAACCAGACCCTCCTAGCAAGGCGGGCTCGGTTGCACCCTACTGTGCACATCTGAAAACCAAATATAATTTACGCTCTATTTGACCTGGGCTTAGGCATATATATGTATACCTGTATATTTTTCTGTATTATTACCTCTATTTTCTTTTGTGATTTTGAATTTGAATGTATATGTAACTAGTAAATAATAAATAAATAAATGAATAAAACAAATACAATGTGAATAATTAATCTTATAGGATGTAGATTTTAAAAATCCCTTGCTTGTATACGGTCCAAAGTCTAAAATAACATTTGTGAGCGACAGTCGAATAAATCTAGGTACTGCAGACCATAACTATCGATTGGCGAAGGAAATTTTAGCTATCGTGGAAGAATACACACACACACCCACACACACACACAGACAGACACACACATACACACAGATATACAGACAGAGATGGGTCTGGAAATGGTCTTAATCGTCTCAGGGGGGCTCAAAATGTATATTTCCGTCTTCATCTCGATTTTTTTAACGCGATCACAATACTTTCCTTTCGAGAAACTAAAAGTGAAGTAATCGTTTTTGTACCTATACATACATACGCAGATCAAAAGAGGTATTGTTATATTTTATTCTGAGTACAAATAATTTTATAAGTAATTGTGTACTTACCGTAGTTTGTTCATATGCAAAGCCTTATTCAAGTAATGCAAAGTTTTCTGATTTCTGCGTCCCATCTTGTGCAGCACTTCACTTCAAGCTAATCTGTGCCACAATTTTTTCCGCGATCTCGGAGATAACAAACGACGCGACCTCCCGGTGCAAATGCTAGGACAAAACTGGCTGGCGGCCGCTACTGACCGCGTATTTAAGTAATATTATTGATATACTACGTATATAAATATTGATGAAAATTTTGAAACAACAATTTTATAAATCATTAAATTTTCAATAATTTGGTGGAAGAATCATCGAAATCGCTTCGGGCGTTTAAAAAAATTTTTAACATTCTTTCGTAAAATAATAGGAGAAGTACGATTTTTTCTGTCAAAACTAACAGTAATAATAAACAAACGAGACAACAAATTTATTTTTGATTATATTACACATACCATATATATTTTTTTTCATGTATTTGGACCATCCATTTAGGAGAAATTCGCGTTCAAAGAGAGGTCTATTTTGCAGTTTGGCCTATCCTAGCGCCTTAAAAGGGCCTTTTCTTCCTGGTTTCGATGCTAATGCAGGGATTGCGGTTGCGGCTGCCAAGGCGACGGTCGCGACGGTCGTTGACATACATTTCTGAGTTGATCTTCTGACGTTTTTGCCTAATGGTGAACCTTAGTTACATTATAAATGAAAAAAGCCTTTTCCACGTCAACCCAAGAGGTTAGGCTATTATGACGTCGCTTTGTTTTAACGAGGTATCCCCATAATTATAACAACGAAAATAATGGCATTGCGTTGGTTCTAGTACCAAGGCAATGTTTTCTTCCCGATTTTATAATTGCAGGCCTAATCCTCGACATAAGTACTATACCTACATAATAAAATAATAAAGAAATATATATCTCAATACATATGTACATAAAAATGGCAAATAATTATAATAATATTAAACCTATAATTGAATAATAATATTATATACCAAATTTAACACTATTCGGTTAAGTAATATAATAATATATTTGTAATACCTAAAAGCCACGGAAGTTGGAATAAAAAATAAATAAAACATTTATCGTTGACATTATGTAATCATAATAAATAATCAGTTGTCATTTTAACATATTTTCGCATAAGTCACATCTAAAAGTTATTTCGTCTAATTTGACAGTGGATTAAAGCATCCTTTTTTAATGTGTACCATCTATGGCAAAGCTGACATTCTACCCATTTAGTGCCACCCCGTGTATTGTTGTCATCCCTGCCGCATAAAATACATCTATCAGTCATATCACATGAATTCTTTAGAATTGTTGTTTTTAAATATACTCTATATATTTCTTCATCAAATTCAAGAGACTTATCTGAATTTTTAATTAATCGTTCTGCGAAATTTAAAATGAATACCCCACAATTATACGATTCTTTCTGTAATGGACCATCTTGAATTTCTATAGACCATTGCAGAGATGCAGAAGAAAAGCCATTATTTTTTAAAAATGATATAAATTTTCCCAATAAAAACTTAATTTCTTTTTTATGAGGCTTTGCTAATGGGTCATAAAAAAGAAATCTTTTGCTAGTGAAATTTGCGACTGCCATTACCCAATGATTTTGATGTAAATTAATCGACATTATTAACATTCCCGAGCCTTTGATCTTTTCATTTTCCAGACCCTTGAAGTTGTACAGAAAACTCGTTTTGGTGGTGTTTAAAAACTGATATTCTTTTCCTGACTTTATAAATATGGATAAAACGGAATCTATGATTATTCCACTAAGCCAATTATGACCCGATAACGAATCAAAATCTTCGAACCATAATTGATTAAGAGATTCTAAATATGCCACCACATATTTCCTGCCTATGTTACTATAATATTGGGCCTCGTACAAACCATTGGAAAATCTGTCTAATACAAGGGGTGGTCTAACCAAGTTTGAAGAATTTGAATCTTTACGGTGAAGAGTTTTGTTAGGCAATGGCAATATTTTTTTTTTAATATAACGCGCATCGAAATGAGTTACCTGTTTTTTATCTCTTTTCTTATTCCAGCTTTCTGTGGCATTTTCTGAATCGTCGAAATCTAAGCTATGGTTTTGTTGTAGTAAATTTGTTTCTTTTCTTATATTACATCTAGATTTAGGGATCTGTAATAAAATTTCTTTGGCTAAAGCTATATTATTTTTATATGTGATATCAACAAATCTACCACATTTTAAAGATCTTTTATATTGTTTTTCTGTCAAAAAATTATTTTTAACCAAACCGAAATAATTTTCCACCGCCGAATTGCTGACACGACTGTAGTTAAGTGTTAATCCTGACCAGAGAGGAATGTATGGAATATATTTCTTTAATGCCAATTCTATAAAAGGGATATTAAAATACGGATTATCGATGACTTTAACATTTGTATGTATATTTATTTGTTTATACAAATTAAGAAAAGAAACATAAAAACTACTTTTGGTATAAAGTGTTGGAAATCTGTTATCTACGTCTTCAAAAACTATTTGTTGTTCTATATCAGGAAATTCTAAATAATGCCCTGTCGTCACCAGGTTTCTCAAATAAAGCAAGGAATTTTCTAATTCAGTTGACCATCCAGGCGTACAGATCAATGTCACGAAATGTTTGAACCAAAGTGTTAAAGATTAAAAATTTAAAGGTGTTAACGAATATGCAAATATTTCTTTAATTTCTGTTTTTACCGATTTTAAGGCTCTAATAAAATGTGTATCGATGTCTTTAGTAACAATTTTCATAAAATCTGCACAACATAAATTGATTGCAATTATTTTTGGATTTATATCGGTTTGACCTGTACAGATATCGAATACATAGTTAATATATTTGTCAAGAGGCATTTCATTCCACGAACTGCAAACCGCATGTATAATTGCAAACGAAAAATCTGTTACAACTCTTTCGCAAATAGGCCATTTATTGTGATGTTTGGAAACAAAATTTAATTTATTAGTTTATTTTTACCGCATAACATGTTATTCCACTAGGTTAAGGTTAGCTGTAAGATATTGCTTTTAGGCAATAAGCTCGCCGTTTTGTTAAAGCAAATAAAGCGTTTAATTATTATTATTATTAAAAAGTTTATAGCTGTAAAGCCAATATTTAATACTTTCAACTGTATGCTGCGATGTAACCATTTCGAAAAGCGGAAATATTCTTTTTTCATGTGCCAAGTGAATCACCGCTGCGTAATATAATATTCTATTGATTTTCTGTCTAGGTTTCCTTATAACTGATCCTGTGGCGTCTAGGTAAATGTATTACAGGTAATGAATTTTTGAATATTATTAAAACTTTCAGCTGTTCTAAGCAATACGTATGAATACAAAATGGATACAAACTTACAAACTGAATATAGCCTTTATTTTGGTATGCTTTCTCTGTTATATCTAGCATATCGTCACTATGGAAGTCTCCTTGAGATAAAACCTCCGACCTAGCTTTTTGAATAACAAAGTCTGATTTGACATTCTGCAGATGGCCATTTTCAAATAATTGTGAATTTCCTTCTAAAATTTTGTCCAATCTGTACAAAAGGGGCATTTTGTAATTCAAAATCTTTTTAGCTTCTTCACGAGATGCTTTATTTAATGGCCTGGTGACGTTTCCTTCGTGTTTTATAGGTAAATTACTAGAATAAAAAACAAAATATGCTTTCGAAGACTATCGCGGTTGTTTGACATTATAAATAGGATAGAAAACGAATTTACCGCGTGAAATTTGTAGGACCCGACGTTTCGGTGACGTTGCAGCCGCCGTTGTCTACCCTAGACAACGGCGGCTGCAACGTCACCGAAACGTCGGGTCCTACAAATTTCACGCAGTAAATTCGTTTTCTATCCTATTTATAATAAAATATGCTTTGTTATTTTCTTGCTGTGGTACTCTAACAAAAATTTTATATTACAAGCACTCTTTATGCATACAATAAGCATAAAATATCTTGTTCTTTAATGTATTAATATATTTTTTCTTATAACATAATACGCAAGGAAAGCGCAATTCTACTAACTGTTTTTCGATATAGTGTGCATAGTCATTATCCTTGAAAACATTATTTTTAAGGCAGTAAATATATGATGTGAAATCTTGGTAATTAATAAAGAAGGATAAGTTTGAGAATGCCAAATTAAGCCAGCTATTCTTTTTTTTAACTACTTGTAGGATTGAGTTATTTTTAACAAAGTCGTGTTTTTCTGTTTTTGTATCTACTTCCTTACAAAGATGAGAATCTAAAGTTGAATTTAAGTACACTGTTTTACTAGGTATGACTAAGCAGGAATTAACTTCGCCTATTTTATTCATTTCATAATCTTTAGAAACTCTTTTCTCAGACATTTCTTCATCAAAATCTTCATGGTTATTGGTTTTTCTTGTCAACGCTAATTCTTTTGCTATATTAATTTTATTCGTGTAGAAAAACAAACACAAAGGAGTTCTATTTTTGTTACAGTTTTTAATTTTCATATGGATACATAACGACCCAAACAGTGAATTATAACCTTTCTTTTTCAATTGTGTAAGGTTTTCTATAGAAAAGTTTAATTGATTCAAAGCTGAAACAATATTTTGTGTATTAAATGGGGCCATTGTTTAATTTTATATTTTAAGTTAGATTCTCTAATTTAGTATCCAAGTAATATTCTGTTAAACATATAATATTGTATATTATTATTATATGTTATAACTACTTGAAAAAACTGAAATTTTCTAGGATACAAACTGGTTTTGGTTAAATATACAAAACGATAATACAAAATTAAATATACAAACTCGACATGAATATAATAAAATAAAGACTTACAATATTTCCAAATCACAACAATCACATTAAATGCAAATAAAATAAAGAAGTCGCTATAAATGGTATATAAAAAAAACTGATTGACTGACTAACCGGTGTAAATCAGAATTAATAGAATTGGTAATATCGTAAAAATAGGTGTTATGAATGATACTACTTCTGTTTAATTGTATATTTTATTGTTTAATTTTAATTTAATATTTATTTAAATTGTTTCATTGTCTATTGTTTAATTTTATATTTTATTGTTTAATTTTAATTTATTATTTATTTAAAATGTTTAATTTTATATTGTTTAATTTTATATTTTAAGTTAGATTCTCTAATTTAGTTACCGAGGAATAGCTTGGTAATGATATAATATTACATATTATTATGTCCTAACTACACGTTTTTTTTTAATGAGATACAAACTGGTTTTGGTTAAATATACAAAACGATAATAGGTCCACTCATCAATATATTAAAATAAAAACTTACCAAATAATATTTTGCAATCACAAAAATCACATTAAATGCAAATAAAAAATATATATAAAAAAATAGCTGACTGAATGATTGACCGATGAAAATTAGAATAATAGAATTGGAAATATCGTAAAGATAGTTGTTATGAATGATACCATTTCTATTCTCAAGCTGTGTAGCACTACACGAAGCGGAAAGCAAAGTGAATATTCGATTTTGCGAAAATAATTTTTACTTCGCAAAATTTCTAACGGAACCTTTTTTTGTTATATTTTTATTACGTTCTATTACGTTTGTACGCAACGATAGCCGCCTGCAATAGCAAAAAATCATTACATGAAAATATTTTAGTTGTTTACAATGGGGTATTTTTTGGATAATACCCGTATAGCTAGCGTACACAACATGCCACATTTGTGTAACACATGTTAGGCCTCAGGACCTAAGCACTTTTTGGATGACTGAACAAAATGAGACGTCCGTGAAGCTGGCGGCATATTTGAACAAAAATCTTCGTTTGATTGTTCTTAAGATTTTTCGTCAGCTATGTATAGTAAAATTTTGAACTTCCTAAAGTGGGATTCTCGATGCCAGCCAGACCGAAGTTTGAGCGGCTGCGACGACCATTACATATAGTCATCGACGCGGCGCGGCTCGGGCCCGCGCCGCGGGCCCGAGCCGCGCCGCGTCGATTCGGGAAATTATATCTCCAATTTAAGAAAAAAATACCTCTCGCCCTTTTTATATGTGATGTATAATATCATCACCTATGTATATTAAAATTTTGAACTTCCTAAAGTGGGATTCTCGATGCCTGCCAGACCGAAGTTTGAGTGGCTGTCACCACCATTACATACAGTAATCGGCGCGGCGCGGGCCCGAGTTCGGGAATTAATATCTTCAATTTAAGAAAAAATGACCTCACGCACTTTTTGTATGTGATGTAAAATATCATCAGCTATGTATAGTAAAATTTTGAACTTCCTAAAGTGGGATTCTCGATGCCTGCCAGACCGAAGTTTGAGTGGCTGCCACCACCATTACATACGGTAATCGGCGCGGCGCGGGCCCGAGTTCGGGCATTAATATCTCCAATTTAAGAAAAAATTACCTCACGCACTTTTTATATGTGATGTAAAATATCATCAGCCATGTATAGTAAAATTTTTAACTTCCTAAAGTGGGATTCTCGATGCCTGCCAGACCGAAGTTTGAGAGGCTGTCACCACCATTACATACAGTAATCGGCGCGGCGCGGGCCCGAGTTCGGGAATTAATATCTCCAATTTAAGAAAAAATGACCTCACGCACTTTTTGTTTGTGATGTAAAATATCATCAGCTATATATAGTAAAATTTTGAACTTCCTAAAGTGGGATTCTCGATGCCAGCCAGACCGAAGTTTGAGCGGCTGCCACCACCATTACATATAGTCATCGACGCGGCGCGGGCCCGAGTTCGGGAATTAATATCTCCAATTTAAGAAAAACGACCTCACGCACTTTTTATAAGTGATGTAAAATATCATCAGCTATGTATAGTAAAATTTTGAACTTCTTAAAGTGGGATTCTCGATGCCAGCCAGACCGAAGTTTGAGCGACTGCCACGACCATTACATATAGTCATCGACGCGGCGCGGGCCCGAGGTTGGGAATGAATATCTCCAATTTAAGAAAAAATAACCTCACGCACTTTTTATGTGATGTAAAATATCATCAGCTATGTATAGTAAAATTTTGAACTTCCTAAAGTGGGATTCTCGATGCCAGCCAGACCGAAGTTTGAGCGGCTGCCACCACCATTACATATAGTCATCGACGCGGCGCGGGCCCGAGTTCGGGAATTAATATCTCCAATTTAAGAAAAACGACCTCACGCACTTTTTATAAGTGATGTAAAATATCATCAGCTATGTATAGTAAAATTTTGAACTTCTTAAAGTGGGATTCTCGATGCCAGCCAGACCGAAGTTTGAGCGACTGCCACGACCATTACATATAGTCATCGACGCGGCGCGGGCCCGAGGTTGGGAATGAATATCTCCAATTTAAGAAAAAATAACCTCACGCACTTTTTATGTGATGTAAAATATCATCAGCTATGTATAGTAAAATTTTGAACTTCCTAAAGTGGGATTATCGATGCCTGCCAGACCGAAGTTTGAGCGGCCGCCTCGCTCATTAAATATAATCATCGGCGGAGAGCGGGCCCGAGTTTGGGAATTAATATCTCCAATTAAAGAAAAACTGACCTCACGTACTTTTTATATGTGATGTAAAATATCATCAGCTATGTATAGTAAAATTTTGAACTTCCTAAAGTGGGATTCTCGATGCCTGCCAGACCGAAGTTTGAGTGGCTGTCACCACCATTACATACAGTAATCGGAGCGGCGCGGGCCCGAGTTCGGGAATTAATATCTCCAATTTAAAAAAAAAACGACTTCACGCACTTTTTATATGTAATGTAAAATATCATCAGCTATGTATAGTAAAATTTTGAACTTTCTAAAGTAGGAATCCAATACATAAATAAACAATTTATATATTATTTGGTATTCGCAGATATGCCGAAAAAGTCATAGACAATAGACATGACGGACGATTTACAATTATAATGTTGGGTGTCCTGTTAAAAAAATATTCCTCATATTGGTTATGCTGCAAAACGCTATTTTAGCTGTTTCTGATTGGTTAAGCGTCGGCTGTGATTGGCTTAAACCGTTAGCCAATAGACGTTTTGTTGCTGAGGCAGGCGCCAGGTTCATTCGGGTTTTCGCCAAGGAATGCTACTTGTTGACAGCTTTCACTTTTCTCAAGTTGTCCTTGGATCGTTTTGATCATTGCCAGTGTTAAAATGTACTGTTTTAAATGAAATCTTACTCTCTAATGCTAGATTTACACGGACTTAGTAGCTAATACTTAATACTTGTCATTTGCACTAATACCTTGCTTGTAGGTAAACGTGTTGATTCAGTTCGTTAGTGCTTAGTTAGTATTAGTGCTTAATATTAGTGAAACTGCCAGTGCGAGTGAATAGAAGCCGATCCTATTTACTAATCGACAAGCGATTACCCCCACCACAAATTACTAGTAACTGGGGATTTTGTAACATTTTGTATGGCACCTGCATTTTGTGATTATTTCACGTTTTGTGATTTCTGTAATCCCGGTAGGGAGGCGAAGTTAAATAAAGTCGCCAAATAACAATTTTCGTAGGACTGAATCGTAGTATACCAACAAGTGGTACCATCGTCTTCAGTTGTGTTTTCCGAGTAGGAAAAATGACGTTGTCACTTTCTCAACCCGTGGATTATGGAGCAATGACGTCACAAAGATGGCGATTCTAGGTTTTGTCAATTTACTCCGTAACTACTCAACCAATTTAGACGAGTGAGATGTCATATGACAGGTATTTGAATGCCTAATAAATAGAACTTAGCAATCTTAAGTAAACGAATAGTATTTAAAAAATATTTACAAAAAAGTAAATGTTTATACTAAATAACTTTTTTGTAGTTTAAATAAATCAATAAAAAGGCAATTATATGACAAATATTGAAAGACAAAAAATATTGCTATATTTTTCACCTCAATTACACACTTCGATTTTTTGAAATTGCATCATAAAATTTCTACCTACGATCATTTTGGCGCAAACGCGGCGCGGACACGGGAAACGCCTCGTTCGTTAGACACAACCGCGGGCCGACCTACTGAACAGTAGACCGGCCGAACGGTAGCTCTTGCAGATCGAGTTACTTACAGGATAATAATACGATACCACCAAATATTAATAAAACCATATTTTATAAAGTTTAAACAAAAAAATCTCCGTTGTTGTGAGTTAACTCGGCGTTTGGTTGTTCTAAAAAGTGAAATCATACCATCATGGACGAAAAAGAAAATAAAGTATTGTCTGAAAAATCACATTAAATAACTAAAATCGGTTATACTTCAATACTTCCACAACCTGCCCATTAAACATATACCTTACTTACAGCATTCGAGCGCTGTTAAGATATGTCAAAGGCTCTTGGTTAAATCATACAGTTATAACATGTGATGAGACCAGTGGCGGCGCTAGACCACACTTGGACGTCGGCGAAATTAGGTTCGCGAGGCCTTTTTTATTTCCCAGTCAAAAAGATAACGTTAGATTACATGAGCCGAATTATAGTGAAACTAATGTATGAGTAAACGAGTTTTATTGCTAATCAAATGATGGTAAAAATTACACAAATAGAAATTAAAATAGACGAACTTTTCGGCTTTTGGCCTCACTGAACTTTTTCAGGATTATGTGATAAAATCAAAATCAAAATCAAAATGTTCTTTATTCATATAGACACAATTAAATATTATTTTTAATTTATGTTCTTATGATGCGTCCAAGCCTTACTCCCAAGCCGTTTTGTCATTTACATAATCAGATATTGTATAGTATGCTTTTTTATACAATTTTGCTTTGATGGTAGCTTTAAACTTATTTACAGATAGTTCTCTAATAGTATGAGGAAGTTTGTTATAGAAGCGTATACATTGTCCCAAAAAAGAATTGCTTATTTTGTGGAGACGAGTAGCACGTACAACAAGGTTATGCTTATGTCTAGTATTAAAATTATGAGTGTCGCTTTTTATTTTAAACTTGTCAATATTCTTGTGGACATACAACAGATTTTCGTATATATATTGTGATGCAACAGTAAGAATATTTATCTCTTTGAATTTTTCTCTAAGTGAAACTCGAGGACCAAGTTTATATATAGCTCTTACAGCACGTTTCTGTAGTATAAAGATGTTATTGATGTCCGCACAGCTTCCCCAGAGAAGAATCCCATAGGACATAATGCTGTGAAAGTAACTAAAGTATACAATTCTTGCTGTATCTACATCAGTCAGCCGCCTTATTGTTTTAACTGCGTATGCCGCAGAGCTAAGTTTTCCTGACATTTTCTCAATTTGTGGGCCCCATTGTAATTTGGAGTCAATTGTTATCCCTAGAAACACAGTTGAAGCAACAGGCTCCAGTCTAGTTCCATTTATTTCTACATTGGTTTGTACCTGCTTAACATTAGGTGTAGAAAATTTAATCACTTTGGTTTTTCTTTCATTTAATAGTAGGTTATTTACATTAAACCAATGGACAACTTTTGAGAGTGCATTGTTAACTTCGTCATAATTGTACAATTTTCGACTAATTTTAAACGTCAAAGAAGTATCATCAGCAAACAATACAATTTCGTGATTATTCCTTATGTGAAAGGGTAAATCATTTATGTATATTAAGAAGAGAAATGGGCCAAGAATGGAGCCTTGTGGGACACCCATGGTGACCATTGATCCTGGTGATCTTTTACCGTTTACATCAACCTTCTGAATTCTATTTCCCAAGTAAGAAGTAAGAAGATCAAGAGCCTTGTTCCTAATGCCATAGTGATGTAATTTCCTAACTAGTGTATCATGGTGTACACAATCAAATGCCTTAGACAAGTCACAGAAGATGCCTAATGCGTCTTGTGACTCTTCCCAGGCATTCAATATACCTGTCAATAGTTCGGTTCCCGCATCTATGGTTGAGCAACCCTTTGTAAATCCAAACTGTTTCTTATGAAGTAAATTATATTTGTTAAAATGAGTGTGCAATTGTCTAAGAATTAATTTTTCGAAAATTTTACTCAAAGTGGGAAGTACGGAAACTGGTCGAAAATTCGAGGGATCAGAAGTATCGCCAGATTTAAATAATGGTATAACTTTACTATGTTTCATCAGATCAGGAAACACTCCAGAAGTAACACAACAATTGAATATATAGGCTAGATAAGGTGCGATTATTTCTATGATGTATGAAATTGTTTTTACAGAATATCCCCAAAGGTCCATAGTTTTCTTTATCTCAATTGTTTTAAAGGCATTTATTATATCATTGCAGTTAACAATAGTGAAAGCGAAGTCGGTAACACATGCGGAAACGCTTTCTTTAAGTAGCATCTCAGCTGAAATGGAAGACGACTTGAGGGCGTTAGTCGTTATTAACGGTATATTCGTAAAAAATCGCTCAAACTCAGTCGCAACTTCCATATCCGCTTTAATGTCTAAATTATTTATCTTTAAATGAAAGTCCCTTGTGCGAGCTATAACCCTATTTGTTTCATTATTAATAATATTCCATGTAGCTTTAATTTTGTTTGTAGAGTTTTTGATCTTATTCTTCAAATAAATTGACTTCGCAGTGGAACAGGCTCGTTTGAATATTTTGGAATAGTTATTTACATACTTCTTAAAAGTCGCACTATGATTATAAGTTTTTTCATTATACAGTTCATACAATTTATTACGACTTTTGTAAATACCAACAGTTGCCCAATCACTAAAGCATAAGCGATCACTGATCGATTTCGTTTTAGGTATGAAGATTCTATTAAATTCAACTCTAATTAATTCAAAGAATGAGTCATAAAGTTGGTCAGGATTGTCATGAATTGGCAACCTTTGTAATTTGCTAATTAAGCTAGATTTAAATTCCCCTAGACGGCACTCAGTAATTGGAATAAAACTAATATTTTTTCTTAGAACCCTAGTGCTTTTCTTAGGAAATGATACTAACTGACCGCAGTGATCAGAGTGCAAAATATTAATTAGTGATTTATAATTGGGTTTTATGTTTGTGAATATATTATCTATACAAGTAGCACTTGAGGCAGTTATCCTCGTAGGTTCAAGAAAAACATTATATAAGTTAAATGATCTAAATAAATTTAAAAAGTTACATGTCAAGGATTTTTTTTCTAATATATTGATGTTAAAGTCTCCACAAATAACAATTGTTTTAGGACTATTGGTTATTTTGAATAAGGCATCTTCCATAATTTTATAAAAAGCTTCATAAGGCGCACATGGTGGTTTGTATACACTCATAACAATGGTTTCCTCCAATTCTATACATGCAATCTCTAAAACTCGTTCGACAGAGAGGCTCACAATATCACGTCTTTCTTTAAATTTCAAGCATTTCTTTGTAATTATTAAAGAGCCACCACGTATCAACCGAACTCTGTTAAATGAGCTGGCAATCTGATGGTTATTGGAACTGAAAATGATCTGATGGCTTTTGAGCCATGATTCTGATATACATAGAATGTCGATATGATTACAGTTCAAGAACAATTCTAATTCTAGCTCTTTGCCTATTATCCCCTGAATATTCTGATGCACCAGATTTATACAATTTTTTGGCATATTTTCTTGAGTAATAACCACTGATGGGGATATCAGATTATTTATATTATTAATTTTCTCTGAAGACAATTGTATTAAATTACCATTATTGCTACTTAAGTTTTCATTTTCATTAATTACATAGCCAGAGTTTCGCTCTATTGTCTTAAAGTCTAATTTAAAGAATATGCAACATATTCTGAATTGTCATTACTTAATGTCAAATCGTTTAACTGCTCATTAGTAGCAGTGGTGTTTGCCGATGTTTTGCCTGAGTAATTCAAACAATATGATAGCCCATTTGCTAACTGTTTTTTGCAAAAATTTGAAAGATAAACATTATCTATTGTGAAAGAGTAAAAATACTTATTAAAAGTATTTATGTCAAACAATTGGAATTTGTCATCATACAATGTCAACGTATGTAATTTATTATTTAGTTTATATCTAGACATATTTTCCATTTCGGGCAACAATTTACTATAAGGAAAAGCAAATAAGACAATTTTTTTCACATTTAACTGTGCCAATAATTCAAAATATTTTATTAATACATGTATATTTGCGTTTCCCCTTCTCCCAATAAAAATCATTAAAGTAGTGTCAGGACAATAACAACTATTAACTATTTTTTCTAATATTTGAGTAAAACTGGCGCCGGGAAAGCAATGATTAGCTACCAGTTCTCCGGATGTTTGTAACATTAATTGGCCCATATTTTTACCTATTTCATCACTGTACATAATTACTTTGGTGTGATTTTCTTTGCTATTTTTATGTAATGTTTTTTGGGAAGTAAAATTACTAAGACTATCATTCAACTCCACACCCTGGGTGTGCAATAGAGATATTGTAGTTCCATCTTCAACACTCTGGTTATTTATTTTATTTACAACCTGTTTGGTTGATTTTCCAGAATCTTCGTAGGACAAGTCAATTGTCATGACAGGAAGGCTGCTCATATTTGAGCAGGCAGAAACTGACGCTATGTCTGGAGCGCTAACGATCAGTTCCTCAAACAGCGACTGTGAATGTGCAGCCGTGGAATTCTGCTTCGTGCGCTCCATCTGTTCTATAGTATTATGTGCCTCTCTCAGCTTATTATTCAGCTCAGCGTTGTTTTGGAGAGTCGTCTCGAACTCAACGCGGCACTGATAGCTAATACTAGCCGCTATTTCAGCTTCAATTGATAGAATTGATAACGCAGATAGTCTCTCTTGGGTCATCGTGCTTCTCAAGTAGGTCTTAATCAATTTTAACTTTGAGAAGCTCCTCTCAGCGGAAGCTGTACTGACGGGATCTGTGAGCATGATTATAATTGCTATGTAAACATTTTGATATATTTCTTCCAAATTATTTTCTAAAATGTACTGAATGAGTTGTTTCGCGTCGTTGACAGAGTCAAGTGAATTCGCTTTTAAAAGCTGTAGCTCTTCATATAGCTCGAAAGGCTGTATGTCACTGTTTTCGCCGTCGCCTTCCCGCAGTATTGTACCTAAATCATTACAATGCTTGAGAAGGTCCTCTTTTGATATCGATTTCAAATAACTGATATCATAAATAAAACCAAATTGTTCAAAATATTCATTGAGCGCTTTAAATCGACATTCGGTGTCGACTATAATAGCATCTATCATTGTGTTAAAAAAGTTAACTCTGTAATGCATTTCAAAAGATTGAATAGGTTCATCAGTATGTTCATAATCGAACATTCGTTTTTTCCTGGCTGTTCTTTTTTCTTTAAATTGACACTGAATTTCGAAAGTACTTTTCTCCACAAACAATCGAGCTTGTGCAACACTATTGTCAAATCCTGTAGGGGATGGGACAAGTGGGCGCGGCCAACTGGGCGCGTTCGACTGGGCGCTGCTAACTGGGCGCCGCCGACTGGGCGACAGGCCAACTGGGCGCGAGCCAAGTGGGCGCGGGACAGGTGGGCGCCAAAATTATATTATGCAATATATTTATATAAAAAAACATTCTAAAATTAACAGTTACATAAATTTTAACAAGGTTAAGCAATAATTGTAGACGGAAAAATCATTGCAATAAATAGTTAAATAATGAAAAAGAAATAATCATAGGATAAAATTATAAATTCGATATGCGTGTCACAAAAATCAAATTTAAAATTTATAATAATTTTGAATATAATCAAATTAAATAAGGATAAATCACAAGAACAGCAACAGGCACCCCTTCGGCCTAGGGCGTTTTTAAACTTACGAGTAGGTTGGCTGTAAAATAAATAAAACGATCTATATTATATCAACAGAGCATCAGCTATTTCCAGTCTCGTAACTTGTTTGAGTAAATGTATTTAAAAGCTTTCATAGTATATAGAATACTTTTATTTATATATAAAGAAAATATTTAAAATACTAGTAATTATAATAGAAATATATTCGTGACCATAAATATAAAGCTGTGCTTTTTATGATATTTTTTGATATTTTGCACTAAATTTATTAAGTATTTATTATGTAAATGTTAAATCCCATGTAAACGCTAGCTCTGAAATGGGTGTATCACAATATAGCTACGAAGTTAATGTTTCACCATTAGTTATTTTTTTTATAATGTAACAATAAAAATATTTCTCGTCAGTCACAATAAAAAAATATGTAAATATATTGCATAATATAATTTTGGCGCCCACCTGTCCCGCGCCCACTTGGCTCGCGCCCAGTTGTCCCTGCGCCCATTTGGCCTAGTGCCCAGTCGGCGGCGCCCAGTTAGCAGCGCCCAGTCGGCCGTGCCCAGTTGGCCTCGCCCACTTGTCCTAGACCGAATCCTGTATTACGGAATTCTTGAATCCAGCTACAAAATGAACGTAAAGTATCGATAGCGACTTTCAAGTTGACTTGAACCGATTGCCATAGTTTACTTATATTGTTCACACGTAGTAAAACCTCGTACCATACTTGTATTGCAACAATAAACTCAAAAGTTAACATTTCGTTCAAGACTGCTTCACAGTCGCTTAGAGTTTCAGAATCATCACTTTTATTTTTCAGGTCATTCACGCATTCGATAACATCATCAAATTGCAAAAATATTGCTTTTACTGCTCCGATTCTACTCTCCCATCGTGTTTCAGACAGAGGTTTTAATGTCAATTTTAATTTAGTTTTTACAACATCCCAACGCTTACTTGACTTTCAAAAGAGCACATAGATTTTATTGATGAAGCCGAAAAATGTTTTGGCTGTTGTAGAAGAGTTAGCTGCATCAATCAAAAGCAAATTCCAACTGTGGCATCTGCACGGCGCGAAGAATGCTCTTGGATTTATATTGAGTATTCTTGTTCTGACACCTTTATTAATACCCACCATATTGGCGCCGTTATCATATCCCTGTCCTCGACAGTTTTGGATATCTAGACCATTTCTTTCCAGTTCTTGTAATATTGAATTAGTTAAATACTCTCCTGTTGTTTCTGCGACGGCAATAAACCCAACAAAATGTTCCTCTATTGCTCCAGTTGAGGAATTGCAAAATCTTAATATTATTGACCTTTGTTCAATACGGCTGACATCCCTGGTGCAATCGAGCAAGAAGGCGTAGTATTTTGCTTGTTTAACTCTGTGTATAATTTCGTCAATATCTGATTTAGACATTAATGCAATTAATTCATTTTGGACGTCGTGGCTCAGATAATGTTGAGTAAGTTGCTTTTCATTAATACGTTGCATGTGCTCCCGTAGTGTCACATCATATTTGAATAACAACTTAAATAAAACAATAAAATTACCACTGTTTCTGCTATCGTTTAATTTCAGAGATTCTCGATGAGCTTTAAATGCCAGATTGTGTGAGGCTAAATAGTTTATTATGTCAATCATTCTTTCAAACAAATTATGCCAATACTTTTGCGATTCCCTAATCAATCTTTCGTTATCCTTATCTATTGTTTTTCCCTGTTTGATTCCTTTATAGAATTCTATCCATTTAATCATGCACTCCATATGTCCTTGACTTTGTTCATGTCTTTGCAATATCCGACTCAAATCTTTCCAGTCACAACATCCTTCTTTTACCATCTGTGTCTGCAAATGTGAAAAAAGTCTACATGGAAAGCAATAAACTTTATCTTGAAATATGGAGTAAACTAACCATCTGCGATGTTGCGTTTCGCCGTTACTTAATTTTCGAGTAAATGAAATTTAGAAAAATGTCTTTTTTTTCCGTCTTTTGGGTAACTTTCATCAGATTTCTCTAGATATTGATGATTAGGTCCGTTTTGAATTAAGTCATGACGCTGTAAATCATTAACTGGAAATACCCACTTCCCCGGATCTAAGTCTATAAATGACTCTTTTAAATTAACTGCTTGCTCTTGATTTCCCGAGTCACACATCCTCTCAATTTCTAACTCTTCATTGGTTCAGACATTTGGATCACAGCAGATTCGCCCGATGTTGATGGTAAAGAAGCTGTATCAGAAATTTGAGTAAAATATTTATTTGACTCTGAAGCTGGTTCAGAAACAAAAGTTTCATCAGATGACTCTGACTCTGAAGCTGTGACACTTGTAGTCCTTGAAGGTTTCTTAAGAAATTTCATCATACTGGAACTCAGAGCTTGGTTGGATATAACCGTTTCAGCTTTTCTTTTTCTTTTTAATGCACCGGATTCCCATATCCTCCCTACATCTCTGTCTCTAGTGGGTCCTCCAGTCATGATGACCTGAAAATATTTTTTATTAAAGTTTTGTAAGTACAGTACTTAAACTAAACTTGAACTCAATGTATACTGATTATAAGAAGTAGGTGTGATCATCAATAATCATCCAGAATATTTTATTTTCTATAGTCACTAATTTATCAAGCTAAGAAGTGTATTTTGTTAAATATATAATTGCTACTAATTGTAAAATAATTTTCTCTATACTATTAGCAAGGTCTTTTTCTCATAGGCATCTGTAGGTCATGTAATCTTAGAAAAATTATTTTATTAGATGCTTTCAAAATAGGCTCAGTAGCTTCAGAGTTAAATAATAGGAAACGAGATCTGCCGATCTGTCATTTTTTGTAGCAGATGCCCAAGCCCCCCCATGATAAACAACCCTATAGATAGGACAATACTTTTTATGGAAAATTAATATAATTTATTGAACCTAGATTATTTTGTATTGAAAGAATACCGCACGAGACGTATGGAAAAGAGAACTCGGTGAAAATAATATAGTTACCTATTAAGAATTTGGACGCCTATAAAAAAGAAATACTCGAAAAGTGAAAATTTTCTTTGTTCTCCGGTGTGAAAAAAACACTACACAGGTTTAAAACAAGGTAACTGTCTACTTTTTTATTTCAGTTTGTACAGAGAAATACATTGTATTTATTTACGACTTATAAAAGATATAGGTATATACCTATCGACTTATACCTATAGACTTATATAGGTATATACCTATCGATTTCGATAAAATCATTTCGTTAAAGTCGTTATTTGACTTACCTTAGAAATATGAAATAAATCACAATCTAAATTAACACTTTCATCCACTAGAACGCCACCGGGGTTCTAGTGGATGATAATGATAATGACTTTACAACACAATAAAAAGAAACTTTGTGGATAAGAGTCTAGTTCTATTCACAGAATGAATGATTGTTTACGTTAGTTACGCTCACAGAAGAATGAAATACAAATATTTATACGACACGGAGATTCCCCGTCCCGAGACTCGCGCGCGAACTTTCATAGTGTTGCCAGAGGACTCTGGATAATACCCCTAAAGTACTACTCACTCACTTTACTCACGCAAGTATATGAAAATAAATAAGAATAAATAAATAAAATTTAAATAATTTTTAAAACTTTTGCGAGGCCCCCTCAGGTGCGAGGCCGTCGGCGGTCGCCGACGTCGCCGACGCCTAGCGCCGCCACTGGATGAGACCCTGTACTGCAAACGAAAACAAATACAATGAAATGTTGACTCATCTGAGAAAGTTATTTTTCGTTTAGGAGGATTTCACTGGGTGTACAAATTTTAGATTTTTTGAAAGCGAACGTACTTATTTCAGATCCAGAAGTTTGCCAAGTATAATATGGCATAATTTAACGCTCCGTCCATGGACAAGCGCTGTGTCCATGGACAAGCTTTCATAGTGATACATACAACACTGACGACACGGCGAATTAACCGTGGATTTTCACGGCGAAAAAAACGTGTGTGGATCCCTTATCCACACACGTTTTTTCGCCGTGAAAATCAACGGTTAATTCGCCGTGTCGTCAGTGTTGTATGTATCACTATGAAAGCTTGTCTAACTCCCCCTTGGCTAGGGAGTTACATTGGATTGATGCTCCCCATTTTCTACGGTTGCACGTTGGCCTTGCTGAGTTTAGACGTGGAAGAACTTGATAAAGAAAGACAATTGATAAAGAAATGATTAAAAAACCTGAAAAAAATGTTTTGGCGGATCGTCGTATCGCGGTTAGCTTTATTGTTGAAGAAGTGAAGACATCAATAGGTAGCGGGCATAGTATTTTACCTAAATCGCGTGTGAATGAAAAAGGTATATAGAATGCTTACGGACGCGCAGACAAAACCTAGACTGAATATTTTACAACAATCTTTGCGTTTGTTACAACCGATCGCATGATCCCGACCGTTTTTTGGCACGCAACATAACTATGGACGAGACATAGCTTCACTATTACGATTCTTAAATAAATTAATAGTTTAAAAAACACTAAAAACACGTTTTTATAAATGTACGTAAAACCAAAAAAGGTTTGTCATAACCTTGAAACCTGATCGTGTTCAAAGTCCATTACGTGACCTTTCTCACAAGTGCAAACACGACTATGATACGATATTCTTTCATGGAATGCCAGTTCCTGTCTTCCGGCTTTATCATCAGACCTTGAAACTTAATCGTGGTCAAAGTTCATTACAAGACCTTTCTAACAAGTCCAAACACTGCTATGATACGATATTCCATCATGGAATGCCAGTGCCTATCTTCCGGCTTCATCATCACACCTTGAAACCTAATCGTGGTCAAAGTTCATTCCAAGACTTTTCTAACAAGTCCAAACACAGCTTTGATACGATGTTCCATCATAAAGTTCATCAGATCAGTTCGACAGTACCATATTATTATATTGTCATCAGAACTACATACAGCTGCTAATTTTCATGACGCTACGATCCTTGGAAGATGGTTAAATTAGTTACCTTAGATTCCATTACATTATAGTTAGTTACATACAGGTCGACCTAATAAAAGCGGGTTAACAAAGCAATCCATCCGCCGTTAAGATAATATAGGCTCTCTTTTCTGGTTGTGGGGTCGTGAGGTCAAGGGGTCGTGATGATTGAATATCTTGATTATGGAATTACTGTAATGGGGGCTGTATATGCTGAACGAAAGAAACTGTTAGAACTGAATCATATCAACCGTCTCACTGACTTGCGTTATTTCTTGCATTAGATCTTACTATTGGGCAGTGAAACCACGCCCAAATAATCTGATCAGCGTTTACTTAGATAAAATAAAAAATAGAAACAGTTAAAATTTAAAGACCTATACAGAGAGGTTGATAACAAAATGAAATTGAGAAGCAATAAAGTAGACGGAAATGCGCATTTCTGGATTGTTTCTCCCGCCGAGCCATTGCCTGAATTCTTCGCAGTCTGGCAAACAACAATAAAGGAAACTCAATAAGGCAGCGGAGGTCGGAAACGGAAGGGGAATAATACAAGCTGTCGTCCGCGTGACATATGGTATGTGGTTCAATCGAGGAGGCTTATTTCCTTACCTATCCGTTTTCACTTCGGATTCGGATCGGCTCAACTCACGATTCAGCTCCTATTCAGAAGCCTCCTCGAGTGGAAGGCTACCCCGGGTAAGACTTCCGCGTCTCAGGCCTCAGAGCTGGTGGACCGGTTTCTCCCGGCGGGATTACATCCCCGCGCCACTGGACGGTTTGCGCATTAGAATTTAGATTTTAGAATTCTAAGTTAGAATTTATTTAGAAATTAAAATATGTGTAGTTCGCCCCCTGGTGGAGCGATTTCATCCAAACATATCGGCTGTCGTATGCGATCCTTGTTTTTAAGGGAATGCCACTGACGGTATTTATTTATTTATTTATATAATTAATGCAAATAATTAAAAAGTAAACAATTTCAGCTTAGGAATACTTTCAAAATAGAATCAAAAGCAGAAAAAAGAATACAATGCATAGTCTAGTGGCAACGTCACCTAACTAGGCCGGGACCTGTTCTAAGGTAAACATTATTTTTTTAATGTGCTTGCACAAATACCGTGTTTATAAGAGTGGCATATATTCCATGTATGCACAAAAATGGAATTGCAAAACAATATTAAAAATGACTAAATACTTGATTAAATTAAATAATTAAATTAAAGTTAGAAGTGGAAAATTAAAATGACAGCAAATAAATTCAAATCATAAAAAAAAACAAAACAATTTAAAATAGTAAAAATTAGAATAAGAATTTAAACAAAATAGTCCTGCATTTTACTTATAACTAAGATAAAATAGTGTTAAAACTAAAACAAATTATCTCTTAATATACGGTAGCCGAGCATTCGTCCTCCAAAAGCAGGTAATGAGGACGATAGCCGGTGTAAGGAGGGACACGCATTGCATGCCTCTTTTCAAGAAATACAAAGTTCTTATTATGGCATCAGCGTATATTCCCAGTTGTTTAGCGTATGCTAAAACAACATACACGAGTGAACGCTCAACATGCACGTAAATGATCACGACACTCGTAGCAAAGCCAACATAGCCCTCCCCAAAGTCAGTTAGACTATGATCCAAAAGCCATTTATATATTTGGCCTTTAAACTCTTTAATAACCTGCCAATGACCGTAAGAGATTAAGAAACAAAAATATTGTTAGAAACAAAAAACCTATGCTTTTACATATGATAGACGACCTCGAGGAAATATTGCAATAGGTACATCTAATATAAGTGCATATTTATTATGAAAAAATAATACTATATCTCTAAGATACAACTATTATTCTTATGTTAAAACATACGAGGTAAACCTCGTAATAAGAAGTTGATAATATTTGATTATTCAATATGTTTATTGTCGTTTTACGTATGACGTTATTGAGCAATTATGCTTCATTTTGTCTGACTTTTGGTTTTATTTTTAGTATTATTTTTACTGATTTAAAAAAAAAGAAATTGTTACATTTATATTTTGATAATTGTATTTTAAATAATTAGGATTATGCCATATCTAAGTACATTTGCAATTTGGATAAATAAAAGACTATTGACTATTGACTATCTTGCCATGAACAAATGATGCCTGCGTACCAAATTTCAGCTTAATCGGAGTAAGCGTTTGTGCTATATCGTGGAGGATTACAGACAGACACAAACACAGACAGACTTCCATCTGGTAATGGCCCTAATCGTCTCAGGAGAGCTCAAAATCGATATTTCCGACTTCATATCGTTTTTTTTGCGCAGTCACAATACTTTCCCTTCTGATTGCTTTGTTGGCCACGAAAGTAAAAGTAGTAAAAATAAATCTTGTTTTTCAAAATATAATAACACATGGTATTAACTGTGTTTATGCCATTATTTATTTTTACACGACTGCCCAACAGAAAAGGAGTGTAATATGTTCAGGGTTCATCTATGTACCTATGTATTTATAAGTGTGTGGTATTATTAGAATCTTTATGTCATACCAAGTGTCATACTGTCCAAATATGAAGTAAGTATTTGTCTAAGTGTCGTAATGTCCAAATATCAATAAATTAATAAATATATCGTGTTCATTGTCAAATGAAAAATATGGTTGAGTACATTTTGGAAATATACATGTCTCAATATGGATACATACATAAACATTTTAAAAATATGGTTGAGTACATTTTGGAAATATACATGTCTCAATATGGATACATACATAAACATTTTAAAAATATGGTTGAGTACATTTTGGAAATATACATGTCTCAATATGGATACATACATAAATATTTCATTAAAAAAAGTTATAAAAATAATTATAAATACAGTAGTTCACTCTCTGTAACGGCAGTCGTGTTTTTTTTCTTTTTAATATATTTACTTGTTATATGCTTTCAATGAGTTTGTAGTTCGTTATTACTTTTTTTGAACGCTGTAGGTACTTAGCGTGTAAATCGCTCTCCCTAGTGGCTCGATGACTCCTCAAAGAAAGGATTGACACAATAATTACACTGGAACTTTCTATGAAGCATCATATCAGGTACGTGAGATCGTGTGATTAATCGTATGACTTTCAGACGAAGCGACTGCTTTCAGAAAAATCTAAAATCATTTCGAAGAACCAGAATCTCGTACAAAGGTGTAAGATATTTTATATAGACTCTCATACATACTTGTACGAGATTTTATAAATCTCGTACTTGTATGATAACCGTTTTGATTCCCTTAAAATTTTCAATTGAAAGTAATTAATATAAATATCAGGTTACATCCGTCCTCCTGACTGGTTACGGGTTCGAGGTCGCTTGTGCGGTCCTCTACTTTCAGCGGGGATTCTGTTTGAATCCATCGCGTACCATAACTTTTTTGCCCGGTTCGTAACTGAGGATCACGTAGCCAAATTGCTACCTGATCAAGAACAAGAGTGGAAGACGACAGGTCTACATTCACCCCCGCTGCTTAGGAAACAAAGCCATTTCCAGACTACCCCCGGTTATCTGGCGGAGCGCACAGTCAATTGACTAACGCCACACGGTGCACAAACCGTCCACAAGCGCCCAAAGAACAATTTCCAGGGGAAACTGACCCACCGGGCACAGAGTCATTCCCGGGCCCGGATTTATACTAGGAGGCTACCACATGGGTGCTGACCCGTGAGTTGGGCCGACCCTAAGCACAATGGGTCATAATGGCCTAATTGCACTGGGCCTATTAGCTCTAACAAACTACAACGCGAGAACCCTTCACCTCAGGAAGGGCGTTGCGTAGCGTTGGGTGGGGGGGATTCTGAGGGTGGGGGGTTAAGAGGGGAAGTGGAAGGGGGGTGATAAGTGCAAAGCTACTCGTAGTTATAAACAACAAGATTTCGGACCCGTTAACAACGATCTTATTAGATAATTATTTTGTGTTTAAGTGTAAAAAAGCTTTCGACAAAGTATAAAACGACTTCGTATTCAGTGTAGGTACTTGATGCTGCGGGTTTCTCAAGTAATTTGTTGAAATTTCGCGCTGTTATATATAGAGTTTGTGGCGGCAAACTCAGCGGGCTATAGTAAATAGCTCGAAAATCTGCCGCTTTTTACATAGGTGACAAGGTGAGATTTTTGCCTCACCCAGGTTGGCACGAATCAGCGTTTTACGGCCGATGGCGTGCGTGAATCCGTCACAGATTGTCGGATCTTGAAACGGACGAGATAGGTACGATTTTATCCTTAGAGGTCGTATCGACGGGACCAGTGGACCCGTTTGCGATCTTTCTCTTTGTAGATCGATCTCAACTGTCTTCGCCGAGTTGTAAATTCGGCCTCGTCGTGGTGCTTACCCGTTGAGTATGAGTCAACCAAATCTGGTCGCGAAACAATTATCCGTTGAGTACGAGTCGACCAAATCTGGTCGCGCGTTTTTTTCACTTCTATGACGTTCTCATATTTATTCATAATTATCTAATTGTTTTACAAAATGATATTTCAATATTCTATATTCAAAATTTCAATGCAATCATTTTGCAGTTGTTCTTTTTATGATTGGTGTAGTAGTTTCGTAGTTATAGTACTTTAAGTCGATGTCGCCGAAAATCCTGCAAAAGAGACAGATGCATCCATGAAAATACCCATTTACTCCAAGGGTTAAGGCGATCACGTAATGCGAGATTTAGTTAGATTCGCTTACCGTTGAAGGATGCAGTCTCATACGCGATCTTGAGATGATCTTCCGGACGTCGGGCAACGGTAGTAGCTCGGGCTCGTAGATCTTCAAAAGGTCCTCGCGGAGGTTTTCTTCATACACGCACTTAAACACTGGTAATTGCGTCGATATACTGAAGTTTTAGATATTTGAATTTTCTCTTTTCTTTATTTTTGAAATTAACACAGATGACTGAATTAACTTAATTTTATTAATACGAGAGAATTTAGAGCACAATAAAATATCTCGGAGATCGCACAACGCAGTGAAATCGGCTCTTTAAGAGAGGTCGCCCGCCCTGCGCTGCTGTAGAAAGACCGACTCATATTGTCGAAAATCGCCTCTCAGCTGTACTAAGCTCGAAGGTGGGGGGAGTCGCCTGAAGAGGCCTGATTGGCTTAGACGCACGGGCGACGTTACTCCCACCTCCGTCTCATAGTTCAGCTTTCTCGTCGATAGATGGCGACGCTAGTTATTTTTGACACTATTTTATATTAATTATAACGAATTTATCAAAATAATACACTTAATCTAACTTATTATTAAATAAGATTAGCTGGATATGTTATAATTATGTTTTAGAGTATACATAGGTATCTTACGATTATATTAAATTGATATTTACTTATCTATTAAACAGATTACTTTACATTTATGTGTAATACGGGTCCGCCATGTAACGTTTTTTTTTTCAACTAGTGCTTATTTCGTGTATGGCAACACTTACCTCATGTCTGATTTGACAGATAATTAGTTTTATCCTTCCGCTGAACGAATATGGTTGTGTATACGCTTGAACAACGCTGGGAAATCTTGCGACATTACTTTGAAAATCATGGTAATGTTGCAGAATGTGTGCGAAAATTGCGTACGGATTTTGGAAGAAGAGAAGCACCGTCAGCTCCGTATGTTCGTTACCTTGTGAAAAAAGTGAAAGCAACTGGCATCCTCATCGATAAACCAACGCGTGAAAAGCCAAAAACAGTGCGTACACCCGAGAATATTGCTGCTGTGGCCGAAAGTGTGCGTGAATCGCCATCAACATCAGTTCACCGTCGTTCTCAACAATTGGACATTTCGCAGACATCATTGAGACGAATTTTGCGTAAAGACCTTGGTATGACGCCGTACAAAGTCCAATTGGTTCAGGAGTTGAAGCCAACTGACCATCTAATGCGTTTTCGCTTCGCTAAGTGGGCCTGCGATCGACTTGCAGAAGATGCGGATTTTGCCAAAAAGATCATCCTTTCAGATGAAGCTCATTTCCATCTTGGCGGGTATGTAAACAAGCAGAATTGTCGCATTTGGGGCACAGAAAACCCGCACGCATTCATTGAAAAGCCGGTGCACCCAAAACGAGTCACTGTTTGGTGCGGATTTTGGTCCAGAGGCATAATTGGGCCATTTTTCTTCGAAAATGAGCAAGGAGTGGCCGTTACCGTCAATGGCGATCGTTATCGGGCCATGTTGAACGAATTTTTGTTCACAGAAATTGAAGAGGAGGATATTGGCAACATTTGGTTTCAACAGGACGGCGCTACGTGCCACACAGCCAACGCTACACTTGATGTTTTGCGCCCTGTTTTTGAAAATCGCATTATCAGCCGCAGAGCTGATGTCGTTTGGCCACCTCGGAGCTGCGATTTGACACCGTTGGACTACTTTTTGTGGGGTGCCGTCAAAGATAAGTGTTACGCCGACAAACCAGAGACAATTGACGCTTTAAAGGACAATATTCGTGAAGCCATTGGTGAAATACAGCTGCACACAATCGATAATGTACTTAAAAATTGGACCCATCGTGTAGGCTACTGCATGGCCAGCCGAGGCAGCCATTTGAATGAAATTATTTTCCATCATTAACCGGAGAGATTGTACTTTCAAATAAAAAAAGAAATTTGAAAAAATATTCAGTAGTTTTTTTTATAGCATTTTCAAAAAAAAAAAGTTATTTGGCGGACCCTTTATATCAAATTAAAGATAATTTTATGTATATCCTAAATCTAACCGAGTTTTATCATTCCTAAGGGTAGCAACCCTTTGATTAAGCTGTAAAGAATTTTAATATTCGCATTTGGTTCTGTATGTTGCAATGTTTCTTGGTTAGACCGGCTGTCATAGGCATAATTGACTTTCACACGCTTAATGAGGGAATCCTGAAAACCACATTACGGGCCGTATATTATTGCGAAAGTGCAGATTATAATCGTGAGTTTCAAGTTAGCTAAGTGCTTTTAGTGAAAGGTAAAATTAATGCCGTTTTGTAATCGAAAAACCGATATGTGGATTTTGTGAAAGTAAAATATTAAATGTCGAAATTCGTTTTTGCCGCGACAGGGTTATATAAGTTATTATATAAGTCTGTTAAAATTTACATTACAACCGGGAATCGGGCTTCGCTTCAAGTCGGCTCAGGTACGACGATGGCCATGACGCGACCGAGTTGACAGTCGTCCTTCGCCAAATCGAATCGCAAACTTTTATAGTGTGCCTTGAGGCACTTTATAGAGCTTGTTATTTCTTTCAGTTTTATTGGACCACAGTAAAAAAAGGTATAATACGCAAGTAGATTCTTAAGTTTGGATTTTATACTACCTTCTGCGCTGTTTCAGAGGGACACGACTTCAGGCCGTTAATGCTCGTTAGATCAATGAACCTGTGGTGACTCGAGCATTTTATTTTTATATGTAATTTGTTTCAATCTTCAATTCATAGAAACAAATACAGCGGTATATATATATATATATATATATATATATATATTATATATATATATATATATATATATATATATATATATATATATATATATATATAATATATATATATATATATATATATATATATATATATATATATATATATATATATATATATAAATATATATATATATATATATATATATATATATATATATATATATATATATATATATATATATATATATATATATATATATATATATATATATATATATATATATATATATATATATATATATATATATATATACCTATATATATATATTTTATTTGATAAGGTTTGTAAAGAAATCCGTTTATAGGATGATGTTTTTATTTGTATGTTTTCTACAATATTTCTTTACAATTTTTTAATATTATACAATTTTATATAGGTTTACCCTATTTTGATAACATTATACAATCTTTATTATAAACCACACAGACCAGATAAGTGCCCTTTCATTATTTTATCATTTCATTTATTTAGTAATAAACATAATTTCAATTTGAAAATATATATATATATATATATATATATATATATATATATATATATATATATATATATATATATATATATATATATATATATATATATATATATATATATATATATATATATATATATATATATATATATATATATATATATATATATATATATATATATATATATATATATATATATATATATATATATATATATATATATATATATATATATATATATATATATATATATATATATATATATATTGTTAATATTTGATTGGTTTTTTGTAAAATCTTTTTTTAAAGAATTCGTTTAAAGGATGACACTTTGATGAAAAAATAAAAATAATAAAAGCCACTTACATAGCTGGAAGGTTTTCCCGGACTGGACTGGGAAATGCTTATTGTTTAAACGAGATGTATTCTTGGATGAGTACCACTTTCGACGGTACACTGTAGGTTTAATGGGATCCCTTTATCGCTAGCGAACGATCACCCTTCATCCACATCTCAAAAACAAAGCGTATCCTTTTGCAAACCAAAATAAAATGTCTTTATTAAAGACAAATTTAAGCAAAAACAATGAAAAAAATCATTGTTTTTTCATTGTTTTTGCTTAAATTTGTCTTTAATAAAGACATTTTATTTTGGTTTGCAAAAGGATACGCTTTGTTTTTGAGATGTGGATGAAGGGTGATCGTTCGCTAGCGATAAAGGGATCCCATTAAACCTACAGTGTATATAACCACTTATACCGTCGAAAGTGGTACTCATCCAAGAATACATCTCGTTTAAACAATAAGCATTTCCCAGTCCAGTCCGGGAAAACCTTCCAGCTATGTAAGTGGCTTTTATTATTTTTATTTTTTCATCAAAGTGTCATCCTTTAAACGAATTCTTTAAAAAAAGATTATATATATATATATATATATATATTTATATATATATATATATATATATATATATATATATATATATATATATATATATATATATATATATTGTGACATAGATAGTTGGGGAATACCTTTGGTGACCTATAGAATCTATAGTAACCTGTAGAAACTAGAATCCCCTTAGTAAAAGTCACTTGTTTTTATTAGAATTCGATTTATTGGGATCTTAGTCCCCATTAGGAGAATATAAAGAAAGTAGAAACTAGAATCATCGAAAGAAGAGCAAAAGACGTGCGATCCTTATCCAGGGTCGGCTTGCAAAGTATTGGATTTTAGAACACTTATTGGATTGTAGCACGTGGGGACACGGGAATGTAGGATGTGACGATCTTCGACGGAGTCGCGTTTCTTTTCGGTTGGCCGATCCCCGTTCTTCCTCTTCCCGCTCTACGCCGTGCTTTCCCACGGGAGACGGCGGCTGATGTACATGCGACGGGCGGCACTCTCGTACGTGCGATGATGTTTACGTTGGTCGCGGTCGACCGTCTTGCGATTCGGTAGGTAGATCGGCAGGAATGGTCCAACGGAGAAGATTAATCCGATAGGAGAATCCCTGTAATTATACAGGAGCAATAAGTGGGAGAGAAGGAAAATGAGGAGTCAGTTTGCCCAATCCTAGGGAGTCGGCTCACTCTTCAATCCATCCCTTCCCAACCGAACGGATAAGGATTCATCTTGTATCTAAATATTGAACAACCGCTTCAAAACTCACCGGGTTAATTTATCTGATTACGTGCACCACGGGATTCTCAATTAATATCGACCGCACCAGCTGAATTGCGAATTCGAAAAAGAAAGGGCGGAAACATGGCCGTCTAATGATGGCTTCTTACTCGACTCGTTTAGGCTTCCGGTGCTTAATTTACATTTATTTTATTAATTTGAATAATTGTTACAGTATTTTTATAAAATACTAGATTTAATTTCTAGTTGAGCGGATCTGATTTAATGTGGCTAAGTGTCCGCGTTTTTACGTACGGAATTTAATTACCAATGTTAATCATGATTTTGTGTATTAAAAATTGTATAATACCCAAATAAATTATTGTATTAATTTTCCTAGCATCCTGGTTTATAATTTGATCTTTCTTTATTTTTACCGACTTAATTAAAATTATTCTTTTTCCTAAAATCCATTTTCATAACTGAATACAAGATTTAAATGTGGCAATCGACTAGCCGACAATAGATTCGTTGTCAATTGTACGCTTGTAGATACTACGATAGTCGTATGTCGTATCTGACAGTCCTAGCTTGCAAGGCTTGTGAATTGCATCAAGATGGCGCTGCATGCATCTCATGCGTGTGTGTATTGTTGTTTACTTAAAGTGCAATGCGAATTTATCGGGGAAAACAGCAATCGTGTCACAATCCCCCCGCCTCGAACCGAAAATTCACGGAAGCAGCGGAATTTTCGCCTAATTCACGTAAGTACCATAACATTCAACATTCCTACACGCTTCCCAAGTTTGACAGCTTTAAACACGCGCTGATTATAACCTGTGAACTCACCTGACTCTGGGTCAACGATGCGCCCCTCACGCGTCCGACCCGGGATACAATCCTTCCTTATTCTATTCAAGGATAAGCCCTTATTCGATTCAAGGAACCTACTTTTAAGGATTAGCCCAAGAAGAACGTTGAACAGCTCGGTAATTAATCTTTCATACAAGCTCTTACATTCTTTCAATCATAAATCTCTGCATTCATCACCATCTATAATACGGTAGCCAATCCAATAGGCATACCGATCCTTTCATTCGACACTGAAACCCTAAATAACGTGTGCTACTGTGTCACACCAATTTCGTTGACACCTCATCGAAGCCTCACTTTCCTGCCTAGAACGCTTTGCTGCACTGCTACTTAAATAAAACTTCACTTTTCAGAACGAACGCATTGTCGCATTGGTTCCACTGAAACTGCGGCAACCTGTTGTGTGCACTGGACCCATATTCGATAATGTTCCAGTCTAACTACACCAACCTAATAACAACCACCATATAATGTTTGTGGATATGATGAATAACATCACAACAGAAATTGCTTCATGGATTACATTCGGAAAACAACACTATGACGTATAAAATAATCAAAACAAAACGCTCACTATACAAGTCGCTGAACAACCACCGAATGACAAGGTAAACCCAATTTTATTTAATATTTTAATGAATTATGATCATATTAGATGACAGTCTATTTTAAGGTTATTATTTTTTAATTTTTTTATTTGATTTTAAATGATTACTGCGATGGATCGGGATCCTGAATCTGAATACCTGGGGACCTTTGGGGATCCAGAGTTAGATTTCCAGGGATTTTAAAATCTTTGGCATGATGTGTACCTGCCACTTCTTTCCCCGCCAACGTCTCCAATATATAGACGTTGTCGGATAACTTTTCCTTTACGCGGAACTCTTCGAAGTTTGGGGCGAGTTTAACCGAGAAATTATTCCCTTTATTAGAAAGGAAACGCGTCTTTTTCCAAATAACATCACCCTTTTGCAGAACCGGAGTACGGCGACCCTTATTGTAAGAGTGCTTATTCCTCTCATGTTGCTTCTGCAAATTGGCCTTAACCATTTGAAAAATGTTTTCCAGCTGACCCAACCTGTCAATTCGATCGTCTTCTTCCGGTGACATGAGGACAGCTTGCGTTTCCGCTGCCGTCATTGCGGAATAAACCTCGCCGGATGTTACCAGTTCCCGACCGAAAACTAAAAAGTTCGGACTGAAACGACTAGACTCGGATTTGGCAGAATTCAACGCATACTGGAACTCGGGTAAATGTATGTCCCAGGATTTATGATATCTACCCACGTAAGCGCATAGCATGGTACTTAGAGTACGATTGTACCTTTCTACGGGGTTGATTTGAGGGGTATAAAATGGGGTGTTAAATATTTGGGGAATTTTATGCTCCTCAAAAAATTTCTTCATTTCTTTAGAAATAAATGGTTTACCGTTATCGGTTAGGATTACCCTGGGGACACCGTGAATTAAAAACACCTTCTCTTTAATTAAAGGAATCATTTTGCTCGACGATGCCTCTTTCAATGGAATTATAATGGTATACTTGCTAAAACAACATGTTATTAGCAAAATATAACGGTTTCCTTTGCTTGATGACACCATGGGGCCATGAATATCCAAGGCAATATATTCGAACGGGCGACTACACTTTTTGGGTGAGTTCATAGTGCCCAATGGACTTGTTGTTACATGTTTAGTGGCCATGCAGGTATTGCAATTTGCTACATATTTGACGACCGTTTGATACAACCCTGGCCAATAGTAATGTTGCCTCAATCGGTTATATGTTTTGTAGACCCCGAGATGACCGGCAGTTGGATTATCATGGTACTCTTTAAACAACCGGGTTTGATCTTCTAACATGACGACCTCCTTCCACTGAAATTCTGGATCAACTTCCCCGTCTGCTTTACTATATCGGTAAAGTTTGCCATTTTTAATCGTCCAATTAGGATGAGCGATCGGATTATTTGCCACACCTAGGTATTGCTTCTTGAACCAGGTATCCTCTGTTTCAGAAACGCTGACACTTGCTACGAGTGGAGCTCGAGATAACGCGTCTGGGACCTTCTGCTCACTCCCTTTCCGATGGACTATACGGAAATTGTACGGAGAGAGACGAACCCCCCATCGAGCCAACCGACCTGTAGGCGAATCGATCGAAAGAAACCATTTTAAGGCTGCGCTGTCTGTATGAATTTCAAATAACGCTGTGCCTTCTAAATAGCACCTCCACTGTTCAACGGCGTGTAAAAC